>JAZEWT010000003.1:40425042-40453766 GCA_036362905.1 Mordacia mordax
TGCCACTGGCACCAAGTGCCACTGGCACCAAGTGCCACTGGCACCAAGTGCCACTGGCACCAAGTGCCACTGGCACCAAGTGCCACTGGCACCAAGTGCCAGTGTCGGCACCGTGTGTTAAGCGGCAGCGTGACCTCTAGGGTCACGTTTAGCGGCGCGTGTGGCACCGCGAAGCACGTGCTCCCCGTATGGCTGCCATTCAAGTGAAACTGCGCGTTGACGCACCGAAGCCAGTTGGTTGCATCGTTAAACGGACCGCGAGCCTCACGGCGCCCGTTCGCCACCAACTGGCGGTGCTGTCACCGCGGCTGCCGGTGCCAGGCCAGGTGCATCTCCATGTGGTCTGGGGGGCACGAGAAGCGTCAAAGGCTCGCTGATGAGAGACAGGCCCTGTGTCGCGCTACGGGCCGAGACGGCCGGCAGGCCCGTGTCGCGAGGCTCAAACGACGGCGAAGACGACGCCGACGCAGACGGCGGCGACCGCCAACTCGCCTGAGTATCGCAGCTCGACCGTGCGGCCGGTCTGGCTCGACGTGACGCCCGTCGCCACGCCGCGCCTCCCCGCGGCGCTCTCCACGCCGGCGCGCGCCGAGCATCGCCGCGCGGGGCTCCTCGCCTCGCTCCCGCAGGCCGGCAGGCAGGCGGAGCGCGATGAACGCGCCGTACCGAGGCGGCCCAGGCAGCGCGACAGCAGCAGCACGCGTCCCGTCGCCATGCCCCCTCCTCGACCGACACCACCGCCACCCCGCCGCACGGTGTCGGGGCCCCCCGAGCCGGCGCGGTCCTCTGCGTGAGCGGCGGCCGTGGTGAGCCCGCGGGAGCCATGTTGCTCAGGAAAACGGAGTTGGTTAGATACGCGCTTAACCGGTTAGGTTGCTTTTAAGCAGTACTATTTAAAGATGTACCAGGAAACATTTTAAGCGCAGCTATATCAAGGCCTCGTGGTATTACCGCACAGTGGAATCCGCAGATAGTTTCCACATTGACCTATGTGCAAAATGATCATTACCCGAAACGTTACCTCGTTTATATCTTGTGGCCAGTTGTTAATGAACGAGTTGTTTTCTCGGTAAATAAAACTGATGTAACTTGCTTACCCCCTTCCCGCTGGACAACGGTTAAAAAGTGCGTTATATCGCAACGATCGCTCCCAGACCCCCACCTCCGGTAAGCACTCTTACCCTTAGCAAGATGGCCGCTGTGCGACTCAACAATGGCTGCGCATCGCGTCCCCTTAACCTTCATGGGCATGGCGAGATGATCACGCGTGCTCGGTGCCACCACCACCACCAGTCTGTCCGGGACCAACGCGGCCTGGCCATAGGAACGACCGCCCCACACGGGTCGCGATTGCATCTGCCCGTGCAACAGTTGACGCGCCGTTCTCTCCGCAGCCCTGCGAAGCGCTTTGTGGCCCTCGGGTGAAGAGCGCTCGTCTCATCTCATTGTCCAAAACCCCTAAGTCCTGTACAGGATCGCGGTGAGCCGGAGCCGATCCCGGCACACACAGGGCGCAAGGTAGGGATACACCCACGATGGGTCGCCAGTCCATCACCGGGCACTGCGGGCAATTTAGTCTCCAAGCCAATTAATCTATGCAGCAGCATCTCGGCTCGGGTGCCTTTCTGTGCGGGAGTTTGCAGGTTCTCTCCCCGTGTCTGCGTGGGTTTTTGCCGGGCACTCCAGTTTCTTCCCACAGTCCAAAAAACATGCTGCTGCATAGGTGAATTGGCTTGCTGACGAAATTGCCCGCAGTGCCCGGTGGACTAGCGTCCCATCGTGGGGTATGTCCCTGCCTTGCGCCCTGTCTGCCGGGATAGGCTGCGGCTCACCGTGACCCTGTACAGGACTAAGCAGTTTTTGACAATGAGATGAGACTTCTGGCATCCATCCGGTGTCCTATCTGTGCACATTGAATTGCCTTTGTGCTTCAATGCATGTTCCCTTTGGCGACAACTGAATCGATTGCTTCAAACCGGTAGTTTGTTGTTCCATAGCTTCGACTTGTCAGTATTGTCACACCATTAGATCGGGCCTTGTGTAATTTCCTAAATGTACACGAATAAAAACTAGTAAATGGTTCATTGCTTGTCTACAAGGAAAATCGCACATTAAACTATCCTTACCACTTTAATTCCAGCTACGTGCTTGAAGGCATCTATAAAATGTACATCCCTTTTATCATTCACTCATTGATGAAAATTCCCACGTCGAGCCGTGGGTGTAAATGATTGTTATAAGAATTATGTAAAGTTCAAAGTAAAAAAAAATGTGCGGACGAGTTGATGGTTTGGCAAAATCACTGGCTGAACAGTGGAGAGAGCTTCCACCATCCGATAACATGCACAATTCTGCGGGCAAAATTTGCTGAATATAGGAAACCAACCATTTAAATCACGTACAGTGTGAATGACCATTGGTCACAATCTTCTCCATGAATGCAAGGGCGGCAGGGTAGCATAACGCTGCCGCCTCGCGCAAAATATTGGTTTGGTTCCCAGCTCGGGTGCTTGTATAGTTTACAAACTTTACATGTTGTGGCCTTGTGGGTTTTCGCCGGGTGCTACCGATTTCCTCCCACAGCCCATATATACATGCTTCCGAAGTAAATTTCCGCCTGTGCCGTGACTGGCATCCAATCCTGCATATAGCACTACCTTGCTGGAACCCTGTCAATACCAGGATAGGATTTGATCATCACGACACTATAGGATTCATCGACTGCTTATGAATGAATTATCAATGCAAGACCAGCAGCTTTAAACGAGGGTTTTTTTTGTTTTAATTGTTTTAAGCAATGTCCTCAGTGGTATATTTGTTTAAAGTTACAACGCCCATCTCCCGGAAAGCGGCGGGTTATATACATACTGGGTACATGTACAGCTTCTAAATGTATAATTTGTGTATAAAGACATTTTTATATATACAAGAGAACAATTTATAACTTTCTACAACAAAATGCCTTTAAAATTAAACTATTTTCTTCTGATCAAAAAAGATCAACAATGCTCGCAATCAAACAAGCAAATAGTAAATGCTACTTACGTGCGAAGTAGAATTATACATATTGTACACGAACAGCCAGTAATAACTGGGATTATGTCTTCGTTCTACCAACCAATCGTGTCACATGGCGGTAATAAATACCAAACACTTTAGTGCACACAAACCACTTTTAGTGCCCGTGAGACCTCTCAGCTAACGTTCCAACAAGCAAGAAATGAACCAACAAAAACCTAACTACACGTGACATTTGGTCAAAACAACTGTTCATTACATAACCTTTTTATATAAATGGAAAAGTTACCCCGTCAAACAAGAGTAACCCATGGTGTTCACGTCAGTAAATCACATGATCAAATTAAGCCAAACTAAACATTTTCACCTTAATTATTTTTGCTTTACAGTGGCAACCACCATCACATCCCTCCAACTTTTAAAATCGGTCAATCAAGAAACTTGAAAATGGGGAGTATATCAACAGCAATACATTTTAATGTACATGCATTGATGCAGAATGGTAATGCCTTAGCAAAATGCACAATCCACTGTAGACTATCAAAATAATTTGATGTAGAGGTTTCTAGAGTCTGAAAATACCCAACCTTCATCAAAGGGAGTTTGTTCTACGTGCTGTTCGGAGCATTGCAGAGTACCTTGTCATTGTTCCTGCTCTGGTACGACCAAGCCCCTGTGATGGCCCCTGTGATGAACCCTGCGAGTTGCACTTCTGACCAGGGGGAATTTCGGCATGCGCGTATTCACACGATGACCAACGCTGCACTTCATTAGAAGTGTTCATAGGTGTGTCAGGTGTAACTGTGTTGTGGTGCAGATGCATTTCAGAGTTCTGTACATTGTTGCCTGTGCTGGTCAACCTGGTCACAGTAGAGCGCAGACTGCGCTTGCCTTGTGCGCACTCCACTTCACTTGTCACATGTGCACGTTTTTCTATGCCTTGAGCCAAAGATCCAGGTGTTAGTTGTTGCCAAGTGCTGCTGTCCGCGTTGTTACGGGATGGTACTGGAGAGTCTGGATTCACAGGCGTCACTACATCTAGGGGAGATGACGGGTCTTGCCCATCTGCTGAGCTCCACTCATCACCGCCCGCCAAGGCAGCCTCTTCTTCCGCCCGAAGAGGAAATGTCCGACGCTCCCATGGCTGCACCACCTGAAACGAAACAAAACATGTACCACACTCTTCTATTAGTCAAGCATTAACTGAAGCAAGGCTCGACCACAGCTGCAAACAATATTTTTCTGAAACAACTTTGTATTTCAATTAAATTCTTATCATGTATAACATTTGGAACCTGTATTTATGTATACTGCAGTAATAAATTCCAATAAAAAACATCTTATCATGTATAATAGATCATCTCAATGAAGTATACTCTTGTTAAGACCAATTTACAAGAGCAAATGTTCCAATGAGCTTTAATGAGCAGCAATGAACACGAGGGTCAATGCAGGGTATAAAGTTATTATTTTCTAAAAGATAGTGCCCTGCTGAAATTTCATACAATGCCTTTGGTAAAGTTTGTCATTCCATCACTTTATCTCAACAGAAGTGGTACTAAATAAAGTGGTACCAAAATTGCTTGCTTAAGCCACTATTACTTTTCAATATACATTCTCCTACTGAATCCAGGCCCAAATATTGAGTGAAATCTTTCATCACGTACCACAAAAACCTCTTCAGCATTTATGTCAGGTGTGGATGAACGAGTCGACTCGCACAGAGAGTCCCTCAGGCTCCTGTCTGTCATTCTTTGCTGCATCAGTGGCTCAGTGCATGACAACTGTTCACCGCCGCCTCCTGACATCGACGTATCGGGAGATGGAGGTGGGGGTGTAGCGCGACCATCCGAGACACACTTGTGAAATGATCTGCAACACAAAATTTAACGTACTGTGGTTATGCCACTTGTAATCTGCTTCTTTTAAGTTGTAGACATCTCATTAAGGACTATGTTGCTTTGTATTTATATTTCTGTCCAGAAAGGCAATAGGTTAAACAAAAAATCTCTTCCCTGGGCGATACTAATTAGGAAATTAGCTTTTAGCATTTACAGATTAAGTGGCCATCCAACTTGCAGTTGACATTTACAGACCACCTCTGAGCTTTACGTATTGCTTTAGCTGGGTGCAGGGATGTCATTTGGTCACTTAATTTTCCCACTTCCAAGGCTGAAAATGGTTACTGTATTCATTCTTATCCGATGCATTCCTACTCATTCCACCTTGTCATCAGTGGCATCTGCAGCAGAGTCTTTGGGTATCCAACATATCAAGTACAGCTGATATAGCACTTTTCAGAAACTATTAAGAGATTTGATGGTTGCAATCGATGCAGCTGTCAAGAGCAGCTTTTCGAAGCAATCATGCAATCATCATTATACTAAGGGATTTTACAAAACCATTACAGGAGGGAGGTTTGGTTATTAAGTTGCTTGGTTAGAAACCAAAATTGCCTTCTGAAAGAGAAAACAATTCTTGGACGACTTGAAGATCCCACAATCCAAGTGCTAGTAAGACTTAACAGGGTCATTTTTAAGTTAACTGCAGTAAAGTGAGAAGCAAATGTATCAAGTAAATCTTCCTTAATTAATAATACCACAATATACAAGAGATCGAGCAGTCCTTGGCTGTGTGTTGTCTCTGCTCAGTGTGTGCCGTCACTCTACGGACCTGGTACGACGCTGGATTGCAGGTGACCAGATGCACCAGCGAGCCTTTTCCAAATGTTCACACTTGGCGTGACGAACGGCAAAAGCCTCATCTGAAAGGTCCTCCACCTATACCAAGCAACCATAAAACACACCCATTAAGAAATACGGAAATGCTTTTCTTTCTAGTTAGCAATGCCGCACGTTTATGAATTCGAATATTATTGATCTATATTTTCACATTCCCAGCAGACAAATCATCTGAACTCGAGAACGTACTTTTTTCTTTACAACAAAGCAATGTTATTGTACATGTACTCCACGACGTAACTGCATAAGCACATAAAATTTTTGATACGAATGGAATTACCTCTTCTTCTTCCACATTAACTTCCTGCATGTTAGTCACAGGCTCCAGCTCTTGCCACCTACAAAACATTTAAAGCAAGCCATGAATTACAATGAGACAAAAAATATACAGAAATGTGCCTTTAAACAAATGGTCATAACAAGGAAAAAACAAGTTTAAAAATCGTTATTAAATGTAAAATCTCAGTGTAGGTAATGTCAGTCATCTACACATGTTGCAAGCTTAAAGGATTGTACAAACCCTGGAGTGAGGATCTCCTTGTACTGGATTTTCTCCACCCGCGCTGGGGCCGCCATAGACAGTGGAATCACGATGTTATTTATGTCATAGGAGCTCTCACCCCTGCGACGCCGTACTGCATTCTGGATTCAGACAATAGGGCACAACTCTGAGCATCCTATTTTACTAATGCAAAGTTGAAAATACTTTTACTATTTGTAATAATAAAAAAGCTAGATGAAGTCGTTTTAAAAAAAATCAAATGTTATGACATTTTTTACACATTCCTAACAAAACGTACAAACAGAAGCTGACAAAAACATGTATTATGAGTCTAGCTAGGCAAGGATTATTCTTCCTATCAGCACGAGTAAAAGTTGACTTGAGAAACACTGCCTTTAGACAAAACGTTTCACGGTTCTACCACATGCGCCGTCACCATTTTCACCTGCGCAGAAGTTGACGGCGTTGGTGTGGACGTTTGAGTAGATGTGCTGGTGGGAGCTGTGGGTGTTTCACACAGAACAGGTGTCTGTGTGTTCCTCAATGGGGTTCCCTGGCCCCCATCAGGGCAGTCTCCCACCGTGAAGCTACAGCTCCGCAAACTTCGCTGCCTTTTGCTCGGCACTGCAGCAGACATACATGAGCAGTTTAGCCAAAGGACGTGACATAACTATGCATAACTTTAATAATCGAGTGATAATAAAAATACATTTAAATTTAAATGCGAAAAGTTGAAAGTGACTTTCTTATTAAGAAATGCATGTCAATTATACATATACAGCACAAGATATGGTATTTTTCAGTTATGTCAGGTGAACATATTTATTATTTTAAAAGCAGTCAGGTCATACAGCTGGATACTGGGCTCGCACCACTTTGGATTTAAATTCAGCGAGCCAGGTACGATTAAACTGTAAAACTGGGCTCTCAAGCATAGTAAGTTGAGTATCTGAAATCATTTACAAAAATTACGTGAAAAAATACTGTAATGAAAAAGGTTGTTTTTTTTCCATTTAATAGGACAGATTCTAGACCTGGATTATATATTACTGCTAGACGGCCAGAAAATGAGTGCTGAGTGATAACCTTCATGTTTGCATTTTTTTTGGGTAATCAGATTTCCTCCCACAAGCCACACACAGTTATCAATTGTAATGGCCAAACCTCTAAACGACACTATGAAGCAAAGCCTTTATGGGTGAGAAAACAGGGCAATTGTATAAATGTTGTCTTGACATAATAGTTTTTGCACACCATATACAAGGTATTACCATGGAAATTACTTTAAAAATAGTCATACGATATAATTCAGGGCCATTATTTTAACGCAAGTGTCGTTCCAAAAGGGAACTTGTTTCTTCTCACCATACCGATATTACAAAAATATTATAACTGGGAAAAACATAACTATACGAATAAAAATGCTCTGCCATCATGAGGCTGGTGATAAGTATCAGCTTTTGTACAAATAGGCTTGTGTCAAAATAGTAAACACTTGCACGATACCGAGAACAGTGCCGGAACGCCGGCGCTTCCTGTTGGGGCTGCAGCTCTCTCCCTCCGTGTCTGAGGGTTCCAGTAACGAGTGGTCCAGGTCTGCCCGCTCCAGGTACTGTCGCATAGACTTTTCCAGGAACATACTGCTCCATTCAAACCCTGCTCAGAATATACCGTGTACATAATTGGGAAAAAAAAAAAGTCAGTTCTCTCAAGCAATATTAAAAATACAACTTGCCAAACTCAAACATGCCATTTAATATTTAGGATGATTTACCCAGTGTTTTCGGTCATCAGAAAATTATAGTAAGTATTCTCATTAACTTCTCACTGTCATTATCTAGATAAATGCTTTTTGCTCAGCTGTTATCGGTTATCAGCTGTTATCGGTTACTTTGTCGTGCAGAAAAGCAATCTTAACGTCAGCCAAGTTCATTCAACGGTAGTTACACCACATTTTACAATAGATATAAGTTCAGTGACAAGATGAAACTAAGCACCTACATTGTGCACAAAATATTGTGTGTGGGGTGCATATGTTCTGTGTTTTAGCATCCATGCACAAAGAAAACCAATTTAAAAAAACCCTGGCTTACATCAGTGCCTTTACATGGCATATGTTAAATTGCATGTTATATTAGTTACCACTGGAGAGACCAGAACTAAAATCAATCTCATGGTGGAATTGTGAAATGTAATGTCTTATTTCATGACTGAAAGACGTAAAAACATGCCATATAAGGAATTTCAGAAACATTCCAACGTTTTCATCGCAAGAGACACTCACTCTCGGGCGGCAGTTGTCCCGTGTCGAGCTTCTGACGGAGTTTACGCTCCAGGAGTCCCCCAGAAGCTGCTCCCCCCCACTTGTTGGGCGTACAGAATTTCCTCACATTATTGGCCTTCGCCTTTGGGACCAGCCTTGTTTGCCACTCGGGTTGCTTAAGCAAGCCACCGAAGCGCTCTTGCAAGGGAATTTCTGTGCACAACACCACAAACAGTCATTTTTAAATACATAAGTGGGATACTCATTCAAAATTAGTAATTTAAAGGATTCTAATTAATATTTTACTAATGACATTGAAATGCTAGTGAGAAAATGGTACAAAAAAGGGGCAATAAGAGTAAAAAATACCAAGTTAATAAAACTGCATACAATAATTGTAAACGTGCTATTGGTCAAAACTATTGATAACAGCAAGTAGAAAGTAGAGCTATACCCCTGCTGGTGAAAGGACGTTAACCTAAATTAATTTAGCATCACGTAGCCTTAACCAACAATGGGAATTTAAAGGGAAGTTGATAATGTCCCAACCACTCTCCAAGCAGCACAGCTAATATAAAGTGAAATATGGCACACCGTGTGGGAAAGACAGCACAGGGTGGAAGGAGGCGCGCAGCAGGGCCACCCTCTCCGGCATGGTCATGGTGTCCTGGTCCAAGGGCTGGTGCGTAACCACCTTCGAGGCGCAAACGATGCAAGCCAGCGGTGGCTCGCAGCCACATGGTGTGGTCAAAGGGCGCTGTGCCTGTGGTGGGAATATGGCCAGAAGAGTATTTAAATTTACTTGCAACTCTTATTTTTTTTTTACATTTTAGAATAATTGGTTCTGTTAATCGTTACTGCACTCGAGATGCCACGAAATTATAGTACTTTGTATTTTCACAGCTCACAAATAAATCGCAAAATATCATTTCCCACACCTTTGTAACCACAACTGAAGTGCAGTTAATAAAAACGGGTTAACAAATATTTGTTCAACTTTTCAAACAAGCTACATGAAAAGGGCGTATCACAATATATTTTTGTTTGCACTTGCATAGCATTTTTCTAGGCAGTGTACTCATAAAAATATATTTGATGTGTAAAATGCACTACACTTCACATAATGGAGGACATCTGCTCACTACACGTGCATGTAAATTACAACAATACACTACCTTGCGGCTGAGGAAATAGGCATTGCTGACTCTGAGCATGCGTCGCTTGCGGAAATCTCGTAGGGGTCGCGTGCGCGCCGCCACACAAGTGTTGTCCGGTGGGGACAGGGGTGGTGACCGCATGACAGCGGCACATCCCTCAGACTCGTCGAAGTCTGAGCCTTCTGTGGAACTGTCTGCACACCCACCGTCCTCCGGTCTGTGAAAGCAATGGGCATGCAATGTTCTATAAACACTCCCAATACCAGCCATGCCAAAACTGAGCAAGGCTAAAGAAACATTTCCAAACATGGCCACTCTGAAATTCATGTCAGTAATGGTGAAAATAATGGTCTTACTATGTAAGTGAAAGCTCTTATATAACTGACAACTGAACAATGTTGGACGAAGAGGACTTTATTGCAAAAACCTGTTTCATTCATTAGAGGAATAGGCAAATCCATGAGATTTAAAACTTGACCTTTAACATAAATAAATAAACGCCATTCCATTTCATGAATTCTATTTTCACAAAGTAATGATTTAAAGGCCTCATCAATTTTAAAGTTCAAAATTTTAGATCACAGTCCATTTTTTGTTTCATTTTGGTGCACGCTAATTTCTTTGTAGCTGCAGGCGTTTCATAAACTTGGTAAGTTCAGTACAGCAGAAAACTCCCGCACAACTATTTGGGGCGTTGTGCATACGAACGTTCAAATTAAAAAAAAAGCTTTGTTTAAAAAAAAAACCCATAACAAAGACTCTACAAAAATGATATGATGCACAATTATGAACAAGTTGCTCTACTGAAACATGTTGCATTAAAGGATGCCACCCGCGCTAGTAATCATCGGATTGATATTGCGGCAGAGCAATTAGAGGGGGCAACATTTCCAGCGACTTAGGACAGCCATGAAATCTTGAGACATATTCCACATCATCACATGTTCACCGTCATCTTTATCCAGCACCATTATCAGTCTTCAGCATTAATCTTCATGTGCATCATCTCCAGCATGTGTTGTGATTAAACACTGTTGCTATCAAAAGCTGTCCACCAAGACCGTCTTTTACTGACTGCTTGGTCCTACTCAAGCAGCCAAGACAATGGTAATTACTATCGACGGTGGTAACCATTGACTGCCATTATATTCTTTCAGCACAACTATGGTGAAAATGGCAGTAATGTAGTGAGACTTCATCCAGTCTTCATAATTTGTGAATAAGATGCATTAATTTTGCAACACCTAAGCGTGACCCTCACTACTTTCTCCAAACATCAAACACGCAATCACTCCCAACCATCAACATTCCATGCTGAGCATACAAACGGACTTGGCAACTTTAAGGGTGGAAACAGGATGCGTCGTATTGTGATGCGTCCAGCAGGGGGCGCATCGTTCAATGTACCTTGCAGTCGGTCAGGCTTTGACCCAGTTTAAAATACAACGGTCCCTTCTATACAAGTTACTTGTAACTTGATAACTGTGCGCGACAACGTTCCATTAGCATGTGACATGCCTAATTGAAACTATCTAGAGGAAAGAGCGAATAATCTGACACATGAACAGACAAATTATTGGAATTGCAGCCATTACACTGGACAAAGTAAATGTTCTAGACATGCTTTGCCCTATATAAGATTCCAACAGATTTTACCGTATCTGGCGATTATGCAGGTGTTAAGATCTTAATCGCAGGATACGGTAAAACCTGTTGTAATTTTATATATGTATACTGCCAAAAAAGTACCCATAGCGTTAACAGCCCCACCTAAGCTATAAAGCATTGATACTGCATTGTCAGGAGCTGACTGCCTTTTGGCAACGACTGACACCGGCAAATAGGCTCAAAAGGAAGCCACTGCCAGGTGAAGGTCGGTCAGTTGAAGGATAATGCATAGGTTATCAAATCTATCTGTTTGCATAATTTTGCCACGAGTAGGTGTGGCTTTTGCAAACTGGACGCATTGTAAAATGTGTCTATGTTGGTGTTTGGGATCTTAACACCTGCATAATTGCCAGGCAATTATGCAGGTGTTAAGATCTTAACACCCGCATAAGATCTTAACACCTGCATAATCGCAGATACGGTAAAACCTGTTGTAATCTTATATATATACTGGCAAAACAGTACCCATAGCGTTAACAGCCCCACCTATGCTTTGCCCACTTCCATGATACTACTTCCTCTCCTACTTGCACCCATCGATCGTTCCACCTCTTGCCCCATTGAGTCCAGCCTTCCCTAATGCCCACTTACAACTGAACTGCTCACAATTAGAGAATGACCTGAGAAGACTTGTGTTAAAATGCTCAACATTCGTGCGTCATCCAGAAGTTGTTATTTCTGATGAAGGTTTTCATGGCTCGATACAGGATCGCTTACCAAAAAAGGCCAGGAAGAGCATCGACACGGCTATCCCGAAAGAACAACATTGGCAACAGTCTAATCTTCCGGAAGATGACACTGCCATATAGCCTCAATCCAAAAGTTTGTTGCCGTCTTCCGCAAGTTCATAACAAGCAATGGGAACCATTACTTAAAAAGATCTGAACTAACATGTCTCAAAGCTATAGTCCACCGTCAATGTCAATTACAGTACAGTGATTAGTCACATGTGTATAAAAATTTAATTACTATTAACATGAATAGGAGAATTGAAAAGGTGTAATGATGTAGGTTTTCACGGCTCGATGCATGATGATTGCTTCGAAAAGCTGCTCTCTCGGGACAGCCGCGTCGATGGCGGCTGTCCCGAGAGAGCAGCTTTTCGAAGCAATCATCAATTGAAAAGGTGTCAATCATATCAACTAAATTTGACAAAAACATTCCAACCACACCTCGTATGCCTAATGATGAATGTTACATTTTCTCATACGCCTAAGGTTCGGCAGTTTAGGAAATATAGCAAAATTGAACATTACATTATTAGTATTAACATATCGCAAAAGGAATGCAGTCAGACAAAACAGTTGACAAAGAATGAATTGTCACAAAATAAAATGGTCTGTTCAACTTGTTAGGATTTCAAATATAGCTCGTACAGTGTAAATTTGTAAAGTAATACAAGCCAGTAATGGTTGACAGAAATCTTTATATATAACTTTCAGCCACCTAAAGGGACAGGAACGGTGCATAACAATAACACTTGTATGTCACTTCCCTGTATCAAATCATGCACTTGACTAAATGTGTGATTTGCCTACCCTGGCACAGTGCCGTTGAGCTGGGACACTGAAGGTTTCGAGTGGGCAGGACTGCCAGGGAATATGGCGCTGAGGGGCGAGACCAGGTCACCCAGCGCCTGCGTCAACTGTGAGCTCTGTGGATACATTGTTTTGCATCATTAGGCAGCCAAACAAAACTTCAAATATAGTACTGTATGACTGACAAAGCCGTCAAATGAACAACGACGTTAATTCCCACACTTGACTTCAATGACTTGCAATTTAATTTTTTTAGAAAAGCCATTTTACAGCTGGAAAAAAAACTAATATCTGACTTAACGCATCAAGAGTACTCCATATAGCCAAGAGCCACAAGACACATGACCACGTGGGTGTTGACGAGGCCGAATTGCTGTTGGATTTTTTTTTTTTGGAAATCTGAGGAGGCACTCTGTAAAAAAATTATCTGGCTCTATTACCAGAGACAAGTGTCCTTACCCCCAAGGCAGCTCCCACTTCCAAAAGATATTTCGGTTTAAAACAAAGTTGTAACCAACATTTAAAAAAATATCTGCTTCTCTATGAAGATGCACTTTAGCCACCCATAACCTGCGTTTTACTCGGGAGCCACCGTTTGGCAACATCTATTGCAGAACTAGCAACCAAATTCCCACAAGCTTCGAAGGAAAATTAACCTTTCATAATTTAACGTCAACGAAATCAAAATATATTTACATTTCACAATGGTGTGAAAACCTTACGGAATAACCGAGCTTGTGCCATGGAGTATCAAGAGAAACATTTAATATTCTTATGTACTTGTGATTAAGTTAACATTTGATGTGAACAGTCCAAGGTAGTTAAAATAAACTCATTACAAATTTATCATACACCTTATCATAGCCCGTCTAAATAATTCACTAAAATGCGTGCACAATTGACCCATGAAATGGGGGACTTACTAACCTGTTTGTGAATGTTGCTGAGCAGTGTTGAAGGGCTGCAGGAAGACATCTCGACCCTAGTGGATTTGACACCACCAAACGGACCTTTGAGCATGGAACCTGCTGCATTCAATCGCTGCATTAGGTCCACTGGTGCTTGAGGTTCCCCCAACATCACAGCACCCTGCATACAAAACAGAACAGGCCACCTTTTTCAGTTACATATCTCAGAGCCATGACCGCAGCTCGACAAGTACCCAACCACCAAGAACAATACAATGTGCAAAACGCTAAATATAACAGTTGTTTTTGATTCATATAAT
The DNA here is from genome assembly GCA_036362905.1 of Mordacia mordax. NCBI lineage: Eukaryota > Metazoa > Chordata > Hyperoartia > Petromyzontiformes > Petromyzontidae > Mordacia > Mordacia mordax. The sequence goes on from JAZEWT010000003.1 coordinate 40,439,158, forward strand.
TTATTTCAACGGTTAGAGTTAAATTATTAACGTATAGTTTCATTTGTTATGTTTAAATGCTCCTTAGGGTACTTAGGCTCATTAGTGATGCATCACATTCACTTTAATTACTTTTTTTTAATAGCTACAGATTTCAGCTGATTAGATCAGGGCTCATTCCCTAATAGTTTTAAAAATGTTTCATTGTATTCTGTTAAAAGGTAAAATCGCGCTAATTTAAATTTGTCACTGAAGTCACCAGTGGACGAGGCCACAATTAGTATGGTAATTAACAATATTCAAAATGACTTTGCACGCATTCAATTAAGAAATCAAACCTGCTACACAAGTATTGCGGTTGATCTATTTTGTCTTTCTGTTTACATGTTTGACGGCATTTGTATTTGTGGCTTGCTACAATGACGCTACACGTGCGTAGAACAAAAGTAATGATAGTGACCAATAATGCTCAAGGGGTAAACAGACGCGGGTGGGGGATGGTGTGAGAATGCTTTAATAAAGAACAATGATTCAATTATTGATGGGCGTCAATTAAATAATATTGACATTTAGAATTTACAAAACACTTCATTTTCCACTTTAGATAGATGCCACTTTCATTTAAGAGACAATGAATAACAAATACTGTATTGTAGTTACAGGTCATGTGCAAATGCGATTTCATGTAATATTATACAAGGCATTAATATAACGTGCTGCCTTTTATCATTAATTGGTAAAACATATGAAACATTAACATGTATTTTGATAATAATGCCTTCATACTATGAGCAATGTAACAATCTTTCACGTCATTTAGCCAGTGATGGAAATTAACCTTTCCATGGTCGGGAGCCAGTCTCTGTAGAATAACCAATGTTGATATCTCCCAACGCATTACTTACTGACCGGAGAGATGAAGTGACTCCTACCCATTATTTGAACTCACATCTTTTCAATTAAAGTTGAAAATTCTAATGTAAGCACCACCCAATTAGGAATACAAGCAAGTCCCCTATGCTGCCCCTATTTACGATTTTTCACTGGAACCAACAAATTAGGTAACATTTTGATTTAAAACAAACGGATTCACTACAGTGCTCTGCGTAATTGAGAGTAAGGAATAGTTTGTGCAGTATATTTGTGACAATACACTACACCACAATACTCTAAGGGAGTGTTCAATGCTCAACAGTTATCCAAAAAACACTGCTGCATAGGTTAATTGGCTTGCAAACTAAATTGCCCTCAATGCCCAGTGATGGACTGGCGTCCTATCGTGTATCGTGGGTATATCCCTGACTTGCGTCCTGTGTCTGCCGGGATAGGCTCCGGCTCACCGCGACCCTGTACAAGACTAAGCGGTTTCTGACAATGAGATGAGATTTCCTAACGTCACGCTTTCCAGGGACACATTACCATGGAATATACAGAACTTCTTTTATATGATGACACGTGGACAAAATATTAGTACTAGAAATCCAAGTTAGCTGCTTTGTTTATACACATAATTGGTTGGGCTTTTTTAATTAAAGTTAACATGGCAGTCTCAGCTCTGAGGACTCAACAATTTAGTCAATGCTTCATTTCACACGGCTGTTTGTTGTATCTATAACCTCAGCACCATAATAAGGTCATCGTGCTGATTCACTTTCTTGTTATGGTGCCAAACGAAAAAACGAAATCTTGATTTAGTTCAAGCCACTTAAAGATCATATGTATATTTAACATTTGTGCATTCATTCCACGATATTTGAACCATTTGTACAGATTCGAGTTGAGTAAAATTTGGGGCATCCTTCAAATTTATTTTAACCTACAAAGCAAAACATTTACAGTTACATACAAATTAATTCTCCCTAAGTGCAAAGCAACAAGAACAAATAATAACAAAAACCATTACAGTACTAAAACGACTTCAAAACTACATGAAATGCTGGTAAAACACGTTAACAGGACAAAGAAAACGTTACAAAAAGGAACATTTACAATAAGCACACAGGAAAGAACATTTATGTAGCTGCCCCCCCCTTACTAACCTTGGCCTGACAGATATATCCTGAAGTAAATATAGCAGCAGCAGATCACTAAAAGACTGCAGGCAATGTCAACCAATATTTTAGCAACAACAATCAACGTCACTAGACCCATGCCGTCTACTGACGCTCCCGCCCACATGGCTATGACACATGAAGCACATACAACTGGCATGGCCTATAAGGCAGTGTGCCTGTATACGTGCCTTGTTGGTGCGGATTTGGCGGTACAGCTCGTTGTGCTGGCGAATGCGATACTCTAGGTCGGACACCTGCGCAGTAAGCCATGTCCAGCGGCTCGCCACCATGGCCCGCTCCTCTGCCCAGCGCCAACCAGCACTCGTCGGTCTGTGGAGAAGGGCAGCACCACCGCTTTTATTAAAATCAAGCCACAGAAGCCTGCTACATGTAACATTAATGCTTTGAGGAGAACATACCAGTGTTACCAATATAGGTTTTTAAACAGCGTCTGACATTTCATTTTTGGTGAACTTGTACCAGAATGTGGTTTTGCACTTGTAATTTAGCGTTTTGTGACCCTCGGGTGAAAGGTGCTTTAGAAATGCAAATATTAATCAATATTGTGTAATCACGATGTTAAAAAAGGCTTGTGACAGCTTTCTAAACGAGACGTTTTAACACCAGCCAGCCCACTTTGCTCTTCACAAACAGCAAATGGAAGTCAAACAATAATTTGTTTAAACAATTTTAAGTACAAATGGAAAATTCCGCGATTAATCATTTTATTTTTAGTTTCTGCTGTATCCCTTTATGAAAATAGCCACATTTGTCATCCACTTGTGTACATTTATTAAATTATTATATAACATGCCCTAGAAGCTCATTCGTTCATTATCAATACACGCTTAATTCTGTACAGGGTCGTAGGGGGGCCGGAGCCTATCCCTGCCAAGAGAGCAAAAGGCGGGGGAAAACCCAGGATGTGATGCCAGTACATAACAGAGCACACTTCTTGGGGCAATTTACTCAGCAAGCCAACTGACCTAGGCAGCAGCCTTTCTTTGGATTGTGGGAGGAAACCGGAGTACCTGACGAAAACCCACGCGGGCACAAGTTGTGCCTTTTATATCATACTCGACCCCCTTTGAAATAACTATTTCACTACTCATTTACCGTTCATTAAAAGTAGCAATGCGGTCCATTGAAACCATCAATGTAACACAATTCATAAAAAAAACTACTTCCTTATAATGCAATGAACATAACAAGGCATGTTGCAAAATCTCACATGAAACCGACATGGACTGAGTAATTATCTGCAGATGCCAAAGTGTACTGCAGATTTCTTAATGCAACTTAACAAAACTTGACTCAACTGCAGCAACTGAATGACTCAGACGCACTTAAGCCCTTGTCAACGTACCAGATACCGCATTGTGCAAATCACAATAAGAAAACTAATGCATTACACTATTCTGATAAGGCCAGGAATGATAAAGAGCTGCGAGGTTACCAATAAAGTGTTGGGGGGGGTCCCAAGGGTTGGACATTTACAATTAGTGCTACCAATATATTTGTTACCCATGTTTAATCACCGACACCTGGAAATTAAAAAATTACTGCCTGTACAGAGTTGTACTTTTTTCTAAGACATTGTCTTCGTTTACTTTTAGTCGTATAAGAAAACAGCTTACAATTGTTGGATACTACATTTGGCGGCTTATCAAAAACACTTACAGACGTATAAACAAACTTTAAATGACCGTATTGTAAATTTTGCGGTGGGTGTCCCACGTTTATGGAACAATATTGCAGTGACATTTAGGCTCGTCACTGCCGTTCGAGGAGCCACTTTAGATCCCTATTATAATTAAAATGTATGCCTTGTTGCAATTACAAAAATATATAGATACTTTGACGGGCTGCACATGCGCTACACTTTTGCAAAATAAGAGTCTTCAATTTATTTTCATCACATTGTTACACTGTTGATTTTTAGCTCATTAATGTATTGCAATTGATGGTAAATTTTGTCCTGTGCAGTATCGTGTTAGTGTTTACTTTATTATGGTTAGGGTTTCATACTCGCAGTATTTAATGCTGTAAATTAATTTTATTACCCAGTGATCTCATTGTTTGCACTGGTTGGTCTGAACGTTTGTTTTCATGCAGGAATCCCCCATCCAGAGCCTTCAACCTTACTGTGTATTTTCTGCTGTAATAACAAATATCTAACATCTGTACGAACAATACATTGAGTTAATGCTACTCAACCCATCCATCCATCCAACCCATGATATGAAAATGAGTGCCAAATTGAAATGTTATCTTTCTAGAAGCACGTAGATTTATCTGAAGTATTTTTAATGATGAACGACACTATCAGTCGAAAACTTGCAAAGTATTACCAATGTGCCGCATTATCTGCGTGCTACTCTTGCATACCACAAAGTTTGAGTAAGCCTGAGGGCTGCTTGAAAAATTGGGATTTACTCACTTTATATCGAGATCTTATAATTGTGGAACTCTGCGGCGAGCAGTTAAACACTTTTCGAAATAATTCCACAGTAAGTCATCACATCTACTTCTGAATGGAAGGAATCTCTTAACATTAGCGGCACAACATTTTGCTGCCTGCAGAACTCGTTGCATCACGAAAATAACTTTCATCAGACTGAATAAGCCAACGTTAGTGAACACACATTTTAACGTGACAATTTTGTGCAGTTATTAATGACCGGGCTAACACTATCAACTTTTTAAACTTGAGAATCCAGTTTAACTGTGGAAGATGCAACAATTTTAATGCACGAACGCGCTGGTGATTGTGCAGTGGTCTCAAAGCATTAGGCGACATCTACATGACACCTTTTGTCCGTCTGTAATTGCAATTCACCAGTTTTCATAACTGCAAGATGCCAAAAACGCAATGATTGATTCTTTATTCAAGAAAGTCAAAATACCCTTCAACAAAAGGGTTAGAGTTCACAGAAACGAGCAATGTTTTTATAGTTAATTCCAATTCAGTAATGCTCAGGTAGTCGTAGATTCAGGATGTTGGGCCAATACCCAGTGATAATAGCAAACCCAGGCCTTAGAGAAAACCACGCCGAGCAGAGGCAGAGTACATTCCATATTAAAAGTCCAAATCAGGAAATAAACCCATACTCTCTGCTGTGAGGCACAAGTGTTACCGCTGCACCGGCCTGCAACCCCAAATAATTCTCATCTCATCGTCAGAAACGGCTTAGTCCTGTACAGGGCGCAAGGCAGGGATATATCCACGATGGGACGCCAGTTCATCACTGGCCACTGCGGGCAATTTAGTCTGCAAGCCAATTAACCTATGCCGCAGCATGTTTTTTGGACTGTGGGGGGAAACCGGAGTGCCCGGCGAAAACCCACGCGGACACGGGGAGAACATGCAAACACCACACAGAAAGACACCCGAACCGAGATTCGAACTTGGGTCCTTCTTGCTGTGAGGCAATAACGCTACCCACTGGGCCACCGTGCCGCCCACAAATAATTCTAACATAGCTTATTAATACCAGCGCCAAAGGCTGTATGGTTGGGTAGGAAAGATTGTCGTCCACACGAAACCGTTTTCATATAAAACAGAAGAAAACTTCCAAATACAGGTGAGGGGAAAAAGGGTTACATTGTAAGGGAGCGCTATGTGAAAAATATTAAATACAGCTAGCTACACCATTGAATTTTGATTCACATGGCACCTTTAACAATGCATATTAATGCAACTCATAAAAGAAACATCAGAGCCGAAATTTTTCGAACAGATGTAATATTGAGATGTTTGGCCGATGGTATGCGAAATGATGATTGCTTACCAAAGCTGTTCTATCGGGACAGGTATACAATGCATGTTATATATCCCCATGTAAGACTAAATGGGGCAGATTAATGCCATAAGTGACTGTGGCAGGCAACGAGTCTCGATTATACTACTGGCAACGAGTCTCCATTATACAACTGGCAACAACAGCATTAAACGATCTCTCACCTGTATTAAGTGATCTCGCACCCACCTGAACTGACCAAAATACTGTGATATATGGAGGTATTATTGATACATAGAAATGTGAATGGTTATTACTGAACAACCCACAGATCAGACACAGCAATGTGGAGTTTTTTTTATCTACAAGTGCTTTGACCAATTATGAACTGTACACTGTTTACACTATGTGCAATCAACTCCAATTGAACAAATATCGTTGTGGATCTTTAAACGATCGGTGTAAACAAAGTATTATTTTACCCAAAGATCTAAAGCTCGAAATACTCTTGATAAAAGGAGCGTTCTCTTAACGGACTGGTTTGCTAGCTTGTTTAAGCATGACGCAGACGCTCAATTCCTTATGTAAATCGGCGCAGGCTAATACCCAAATAAATTTCCATTTAATCTCAAAAATATACGTTCATCAACAAAATATGAACCCTTCAGTTATAAATATATGCATGTTTGTTACGCAATAATAGCCACTTGGAGATAAAAGGTTGATCAAATTAATCATAATTTAGCACGTCACTTTCTGAAGGCGTAGTTAACGTTAACGAAATGTCAAAATAATTATAATTATAATTTTGTAGAGCTTTTGAAAATAACTTGACAGTAGAAATACTTAACTTAACATGCTTACTAAATTGAGAACACGGCAGTAAAATGCAAGGCATGTATTTTTTTATGATCACCATTTCCCTTCACGAATGACGAAACTACAGTCAATAATATATAAAACCAATGAACGCCATTGATGGTGTTTCATTCTTGAGTTCTTTGTAAGAGAGCTATTGTAACTGTCCAATAGAAACAAACACCAACAATGTCATAAAGGTGCGGAAGGCATGACAGGTTGGTTGCTAAAGGACAGGGGGAAAGTGATGTCAGCTGGACTTCTTGTGAATCACATTTCGAGACCACTACATTCCAGAATTGTAAAACAGTAGTGGTCACAAACTATTTTAGCACAGCCTGGAGGCTTTTCAAAATATAGCTCGTTTAACGAAAACGCCCGCTAAATGAGCACAATCTTTAAAAAGTGTGGATAAACTCTTGAGAAATTTCCAAATTGCCTGCTAAATACACAATACACACCCCATACAAAAGTGACATTTTCACGACCACAAATATCATTCACATTTGTTCACCAGATTCTCCACTTCACTGCATAAAAATATGCTATTCATCCCCTTGGAAGGAAAGATGTTATCAACGTTTCCTCTCATTTAAAAGGGACTTAGTAATCGACCAGATTCATACATATGAACTTACCAACGCTAGTTTAACTCATGGTGACACACACAGTTTATATTGACCGAAACATATCAGCGTCCATGAGTGCAGTACGTAAGCCAAGACAAGTCCTAACTGCGATTCCACAGAGAATTCAGGCAATTTAAATCGCATAAATTCCAACAGAACTTAAGGGGAGGACGAGATCGCTGTTAAGTCGCCCATTACTGACACGGGTGCTGTATACACACTATACCACACTAAGGCATGCAGTGCCACTCGCATACCAAACGCACTATCGCACAAATGCGTATAGAGTACTCCCACACACGCAAATATCCCCCGTACAACTTTAACAGACTAAGGGGTCAAGTGCCGCTGGCGAGCACCTACATACTTGGTACCCGTTTGAAGCATAATCCAGCTAGGGGGAGGACCAATGACTGATTTAGAAACGTGTCAATGGTGTTGGCCGTGCGTGAGATTCGAAGTCAGGTCGATGGATTGAGAACTCGGCGCGTTAACCACCGGAGCCACCCTCTCACGCCCATTAACAGATGCACAAAGACGTGAAAAAAGCAGCGTCTCGCAAGCACGCATTCCCACGCCATAACTCGCACGAGGCACTAATAACGAAATGCACAGACACACAAAAAACATCACAGTTCTTTAAAAACCCGTTTATATAATTAGACTAACCAGAGCCACACAGGCGGTGGCGCGGAGATAGCATCACGGTGGCCATGTTCCACGGGGACTTAGTGGGCCATGTTGCACGCGGGGGGGAGGTTGTATACCTGGCAACTGATTGGCCGCTGGTACAGCAGGAATGAGGACTTAATCCCGAGTAACCACTGCTCTATGCACGGTTTTGCGACCTTGCTAGGCCGTGCTAATATACTCGCCGCTTTGGCGTATGCAACTTTGCACGCCACGGTAATAGTTGTTCTCAGGCCCTGGCTCTTTTTAAACTATTTATGAAATCAAACGAGTCTCTTTTGCTGGTATAGCTCACAAAATATCAACATGTTTAGCTCGATTTACAAAAATCTATTATGCAAAGCCCAAAAGCCGAATATTGAACACGAAATTTAACGCTGGCCATATAAAAACAGTCCACATGCTTCTGTTTTTAATATGCCATCTAGAAATGTCAAGAGTTGTTAACTGTCATTGCTAATAATTACAGATAAGCCCACTTTTGTTCCGACAAAACTAAGCTTTGAGTGTAAAAACTTTTTACATAAAAATGCAGTTTAACCAAACTTGAAACCAGTTTTCCACCCCCGGAAATGGCCAACTGCATATCACAATGCACCATTGTTTATCACTGAAAGCTTCAATGCCAAGGGTGGTGCTATCGCATCAATGTAATGATTGGAGTTCTGTTGCACATACACCTGTAACCTTAATTATTCACAAACACATTAACTAAGTCGCAACGATCAGTGGTGGGACTTCAATAAACAAACTTGAACAAGTAATAACATTAAAATGATGTACTATTAATCAGGAAACCTGAGTTTGATTTCCGACCAATGCTTACTTTTGTTGAAGAATTATTTTTTCTACGCTTACTTTATGTCCTATAATTTATAGCTATTTGACTAAGTTGACTGTTCTGATGTTGACATTCCGTTTTCTCCACAGCTCGGATTCGTAAAAAAAAAAACCCATAAAAGTTATTGTTGCCGATTTCCGTTATGTCGTAGCTGTTGACGTGCCGTTCTCTCAGCAGCTCTGTGCAGCGCTTTGTGACCCTCGGGTGAAAAGCGCTCTATAAAGGCCATTATTTCTTAGGTGATGAGTGGTATATGCCCAGTTAATTTAAAAGTAGTGCTCTCCAATGTGACGCACGGTCACAACTGCCATAACGCTGATAACATAAGCACTTCCTTACAGCAGGGACTTGACGAATCGCTTTGTATTACTGTTTTGGGAAATTTTCCAGAACCAATTCACCCAAAAAACAATCAGAAATTAGTTTTTAATCAACAAATGACTATTCATCGGCAAAATATTCCAAACAATTTCTCTGTTAACAAAACACCTGCCGAGCGTCAATCTCCACATTCTCCTGTTTACCCGATGCATTTCATCGCAAATGCGAGGTATTATTGGTCTCCAGTCAGTCATGTGACTTGGATCTGGTCTCCAAAACAAACATGACTTCACATCCTACTTCTTCACGTAGATGTGAAAATACAGTTTGCCAATGGTTAACGATTACAAACACCTTTGTGTCGCTAATTAAGGCAAGGCGATGTTGCTGATATAAATAACCCACTTAGCTACAATGTCGACTGTGCTTGTTTATCGTAATATTAATGCCAATTACCTAAAATAATAACCTTGCACAAATGCATCCCCCGTTGCACAAAATATTTCGATGCATATTGTATTAGTATGTGAGTGTTAAGCCTTTTTTTAGATTTGAATTAAATCCGACATATTTGCTGTAAATACACAAAGCAAATATATTCAAGCATCATTCAACACGCTCCAGACATGTGTTAAACTTACGACTGAGAAGATACTGCAAGTAATGTCAGACAAACATTCTCAAAACGCTACTGGACGCATTTGAATTTGCACGATTCGGGATGTTTTTTTTAAAAATCACCTTAAGACATCCACTTTAACCTCTACGTTAGGAATAACATTTTAGCAAACTTGTCTAATCACAGGATGATTTTTTTATGATTAAGAACCAAAGGTTATATTTATATATTGAACAAAAATAAATTTTGACGTATAGCCATTTTAATGGTAAACATCTCAATACGGCAACTAGCATTAATAAATGTAAATGTCCTTAATTTGCTGAAATTGTACTTTAAAAGATCTGTAAGCAATAAAGGATACTTCTTGACTGCCATTGTTAAAATATGCCCCTTCAGGATAAAAACATCACTGACTGTATTTCACCAACACAATGGGCAGAAAACTAGTTAAATTGTTAAAATTAATGTAATAGTATAAAACCTTAATTAGATCCTTGATAATTTATTGAAAGACTGTCATTTTGCAACTACTATATGGATTATAGACAATTAAACTAATACTGTATACAGTATGCAAAAAATCACGAGGAAAAATAAAGGCATGGATATAGATAGGGCATGTCGAAACACCGTCTTTGTAATGATCGTCTGCAATTAGCTTAGCAATAATTTCCCAAAATGTCATGCAAATGTACAAATACAAATAGCATTTGAAGACAGTTGAAAAGGCTGCTGCCAAAAACTTCACTCGGTGACACTGATGTGCTAGTGGCAGTTAACCCGATACATGTAATGTGTGCAACGGTCAAGGCAAAAATGCATTCCCATTCCAAAGGCTGGAATTTACACTCATGCAGGCCTCATCTGCAAGGGAACTCAAATATGTGCACCGTGACTTAACTGAGCAGATATGCAACAAAGTTTCTGTAGTATGCAAACTAACACTTTAGTAATTGAAAGCTGTACATTTTACCAAGCACTCAATTCTAAACTCATACATAAGCGGTGCCACAAAATAATGGCACCGATGAATATTCTGACAAGATGCAATCTATGCTGTAAAACAAAATGCAGTGCATCCACAGCTGCAAATTCAGCACAATGCTCACTCACATCAGCCTCAAGATGAGATTGTTCACGCCAACTGCAGGAACCCCCACAAATATTACCCATGTTGAAAAACGATGGCCTTCAAGGAAAAACACAGCACCAACTACAGTGCAAGAGAAACATCACCAGATATATTTATTTTCATGCAACAAAAGCATTTTTAGAAAGGTTTCCATTTTTCAGGTTTATATAGTGGTCCAAAGATGCATAGCCCACAAAGTGAAAAGAACAAAATAGCTGTAACAATAACCGTATCCTCACCACCACCGCAAGTCAGTATTATTCCACGAAACACCAAAAAAACCCCCGAGAACACTCACATGGATGTACGGCGTCGTCTGACATGAAGGCGAGGCATCCTCTCCTCCTCTACGTCCGTCTCTCCACCAGAGCTGCTCTCCGTGACATCCGAGTCCAAAGCCCTCTCAACATGGCGCAGATTGGCCTCGAGGCTCCGTGAAACCCGCTCCAGTTCTTCCCTGGGAGGCTGCTCAAACACAAAATTCCTTCCCCTCTCCAAGGGACTCGAGTGCAATCTTTGACTTTTCAGACAAAGAGGGCTGCTTGTGCCATCCAATCTGTTGCAAGCAGCCGATGACACCGAAACTCCATTCTGCAAACACGCCTGGCTTTGCCCGCGATTGAAACTATCTTGTGAACGCCTCGGAATGAGGCTTTCCACAAAGCCTCCAAGCTGCTGCCTGACGTGACTCTCGGTCTGCTCGGCCTGAATCAGGCGCAGATGCTTCGACAGCCTGCGTGCGCGCTGCTCGAGAGCGGCCAGTTTGTGCACGGAGCTCAGCACTCTGGAAGCCATGGGGCATTCGCCTGGGCTCAGGTTAGGTAGGTCTATTTTGGTATCGGACTCAGACACGTTCACAGACGCCAATGGGTCCGTGCGACGAGCAGACGAGCGGTCGCTGGAGCAACTGGAATTTTCTGCAAGCAAGGCCGCTCTTGAATCTGCTAGATTGGAAATTGTACCGTTGTGATATTTGTTGTGTTGTTCGCACCGAGATTTTCCATTCAACATGGGCACATCCAGGTCACGCAAGATGGGAAGATTACCCGTAATGCTACTGTTATTAGTTGACGCCAGCTTCTGTAGTTCATGAACGTCCAGAGCTGTGCTGGATAAGGGCTCCAAACCACTCGAGTTGCACACATTTTTCAACGCTGACTGATCCCCGTTTCCTGCTTTTTTCCCATTGACGGGTCTGGTACCAAGCTCACTGTTGGCCTTCCTTATGCTCTGGGGTTGTTTTGCAACGCCGTTCTTCTGCTTGCCCACCGAGTTCTGTTCTAATGTTTTCATTATCTTTTGACCCAGGTGTAAAGATGCCTGCCCAAGCTTGCCAAACACCCTGCCTTTCACGATCAAATGTTTGGAATTCGCCGACACCTGGTACAAGGGTAACAACTCCCCTGGCTCCGTCTCTGTGAACTCTCCGCTGCCAGGCCCCTGAACAATGTGCGTTATGCCTCCTCCGTCTAGTCGCACGGGCTTCTTGCAGAGGCAGCCCAGCCGCTTGCGCACGGCGGGGATGTTGCTGCTGTAGCTGTTAAGGCGGCGGTCCGAGGCGGTGGCGGCACCAGCGGCGGCAGAGGCGGTGGCTGGGGCCTCGAGGGCCGGGTCGGGCACGGACGGGGCAAGCTTGAGGCGGCGCACCTCGGTCGTGGCTTCTGTGAGTGCGGGAGCCATGGCATCCATGCGACGGGCAGCATGGAGGCCTCAGGGGCGGAGGCGATCGCGCATCCGCCTGCAACACAAAGGGGGGCCCCACGGTGACACGGGACGGGGCGAAGGCGGCGGGTCTTTCGCCGCGCTGCGAAACGTCGACGCGCGCCGCGGTTTTCGCGTTTTCATCAAACACGGGCGTTTCCCGTTCGCCCCACCGTCGTCCTGCGAACGCTGGCCGTAATTTTTTTTTCTTTATCGCCCAAATTGGAAAGAGACCGATCGAGTCAAAACGACGCGAAGGACCCGCGGGAAACCCAACAAAGGCATGGGCGAGGACAAACAATCGACCCCCTTTTTCTCTGGCCGCCGCGCACGCAGACGCACCCGCCCTCGGAACGGCGACAACGCGGATCGCGCCTCTCTCTCTCTCGCAGAAATTACAGCGACCCAATACACGTACGTCCCCGGTGACAGCTCCTCTCGCACGCATATTCGTCGCGGCCACACCAACACCGCCGCGCACAATTACAATTATAAAGGAGAACAATCGCCGCGCTGGGAAGAAGGCTCGCAGAGCGCAGACCACCCCTCCCTCCGTCGCCCACCCTCCGTAAGCGACGCGGCCGCGCTCTCTCGCCCGTCAACTTTAAGCGCATTAGCAGCCTGGCCCCCGACCCCAGCGAGAAACTACAACGCTGGCGCTACACGATGGCATACGCGCGACCCGTGATCTCGGCGGCGGCGGCGCCTCCTCCTCCTCGTACAAGCCCGCGCGCAACAAACACAGCCACACACACACAAAGGTCACTGGGTCCGCACGTATTTCTGGGGCACGAAGCTCTTAGGAGCGCGCAAAGGCGAACAACGGGGTGTGGAATGGCTCGCACCACGCCCGGCCGCCTTTCCTCTGCCGAGAGTCGTTGTCACATCAGACAGTAGCCATTTACGTCGTCGCTGACATCAGGCAATATACAATGGGTTCAACTACCACGTGCCACTGACGTTAAATGAAATCACAGGTTGCCGGGCTTCGCGGCGCAGTGCGTGAACCCCCACTGCGACACGCACGCACATGTACCACGCGCGACCCCAGCACGGCGACGAGCACGGTCACGTAGCGAGGCGTGCGTGGCTCACCCACACGCACCACCACCCACGCACGTGCGCGTGCGTTGCTCACCACCCACGCACGTGTGCGTGCGTTGCTCACCCCCCCACGCACGTGTGCGTGCGACGCGCGTCCCCCACCGCCTTTGTTTTCCCTCCTCCCCCCTCCTCGAACGCACGCACGCACGGTCCACTCACTCAAGACAGCGAGGAGAGAGACGCACGTGACTGCCGCGGCCCGGCGGGCGATCGCGACTGCTGCCACCTCTCCAGCTTCGACTGCTGCGCTCGGCCCACAGGCAGGCGCCCTCCTCCTCCTCCTCCTCCCAGAGCAACCCAGCGACCCCCCCCACCACCACCCACCGTCCGTCCCCGCACCCCCCCCACCACCACCGCTCACAGCAAGCAACGCGAGCACCCAACAACAATAACACGACAAATGTCTTACCGTGAGACGCGCACAGCCACGTCCGTTTATTTCGCCGTCGGTCTCCTTTGTAATAAACGCCAGTGACGTTGCGTCGTGCGCACGCTGTCCGGCGATGCTGGTCCTGTCAACTTGACGTCCCTTTATATTTGGCCGCGAAAAGCGACGTAAAAAATTACGAATCAAGCGCGAGTGTTTTTGTCTCGGCCACCGCCCCGCCAGGCTGCCGCCTGATTAAACCTTTCAGTGCTATTTATAATACGCTATGGCGCCCTTTTCTCCAGCACCTACTGCATTGTGTTATTTCTTGTCGCCCAAAAAAATGTATATCTAATCCACCCGCCGTTCCTCACAACAATGCGCGCCAAACGGCGCGTAGCTATGACCGCCGACGCGGTTCGCTGCACCGCGCCACGGTGGTTAAGGTTATAAATTAAAGTGTAACATTAATAATATAATTGACACAAGTCCTGACGCGGCGCTCGCACTCACCGAAGATGGCGGCGGCTGCTGCGCAACTTTCCCGCGCGGGCGCGCGAGGGAGGGGGGG
>JAZEWT010000003.1:40456192-40473285 GCA_036362905.1 Mordacia mordax
CGTCGGGTGTATTCCTGCCTTACGCCCTGTGTTTCCGGGATAGGCTCCGGCTCACCGTGACCCTATATAGGATTAAGCGGTTTCAGATAATGAGAAGAGATGTAATGAAATGGTCAAGACTAGCCATTGCAGGGCTTCAAAAGGAACAGCGGGGTGCGCGTTTGTTAAAGTGGACTTTGCAATGTGTAGGTGTGAAGGGATAAACAAAAGCGGTGGTACTTAACTCGGCAGTGAACACGATCACAATGATAGTGAGTGCACGGATATACAAGACGCCGACAGCCAATCCCTATCTCCTTTAAACTATAAGAAATCGCCGTTTGAGGTTCACAAGCAATCGAAGGAAACAGACAACTCTAAGGTCATGTAGTGTTTGATAAAAAAAAATCTAATTATACGCATAACTGTGTTCGGTCGTGTAAATCACAGTCCGTTGAAATCCGTCAACCAACTGAAATTCCACATTAACGGTTGATGGCCAACCATGAACGCGCAAACTTGATGACAAAAACACACACCTGATAATGTAATTCACAGTTTGCGCTGCAAATGTAAAAACGTAATTATGTGCCACCGCAACACTTCATGAGATAACATTGCTAGCGCTTGCTAGATCATGAGTTATAGATGGATGGTCTAATGAACATATGGTCTCACCCCCCATTTTAATATTCTGAGAAAATTAAAATACACAAAGTGCCAACACCAATTAATGTATTTGTTTTTTTTACACTTTTTTTGTGTATTGCAATCGTTTGTTTAACCACAATAATCTATTTGCACGGAATACTAAACACTGGTGATAGCTTACATGTCCATAATGCCATCCAGTTATTTGACTCAAATAATTGAGTGATTTAAAATAGCAGCCAAAAATTGTGTTTATTTACAAAGATAAGTAAACATTCCACATAACCAAACTGCAATGAAAGCTGCACGTGTTCAACACAGTCGGGTATATCAGCTAAACATTTCTGTACTTTAAAGTAAACTGAGCGACAGGGAAAACTTTCACACCTTGAGTAAGAGTTATTTAACTACATTCACCCTCGAAAAAAGAATAAAAGATCACTGACCCACCCATCATCCAGCAAGGCAGTGTTGCTCTGAAAAGCTCAATTTTAAAATGTGTTCCTCATTTTACAAAGTGTGATTGCGTCATCCATTCTGGACGGTTTTTTTTAAAAGAAAACACAGTTTTACATCAACGTTTTTGTTTAGAAAACGTGCTACAATGACTTAATCATGTTGTGACCTTTGGAGCAAACTGTAAAAAAAAGGCACGTGTTACACCCTTGCCCAACAGTGCACATTGACCGCGACATACAGTATACCGCAGGTAGGGTGTAGCTTACAACATGCAGATACAGAAAGCGAAAATTGCAGATGAAGTGATTATTAGGATCAATTGTGTTGCATCACGCCGCATTTTAATGACAATAACTGCGTTATGATGATTGCTTCGAAAAGCTGCTCTCTCGGGA
Organism: Mordacia mordax; assembly: GCA_036362905.1. Classification (NCBI taxonomy): domain Eukaryota; kingdom Metazoa; phylum Chordata; class Hyperoartia; order Petromyzontiformes; family Petromyzontidae; genus Mordacia; species Mordacia mordax. The sequence goes on from JAZEWT010000003.1 coordinate 40,457,677, forward strand.
CAGCCGCGTCGATGGTCCACATCATTACAATAACCGCATTTCCAGCGCGCCTTTCAAACCGAGAGTCAATGACAAAACACGGTGAATGTCAAAACTACTTGACAAAACATCCGACCACCCTCTCCACTGGGCACGTACCGATAAACCAACGGATTTTGAGTCCTTGCATTCACGATACTGGCATCGCACTGTGCGTGTGAAAAATCAATCACACAATCTGCGATTGATGACCGTTAAATGAACGTTAAACATTCATGTTTAGGGCACGAACAAAATTGTTAGCTTAAGGAAGAGGAAACAAAGGAAATCAGTCGGTGAGGATGAGAGGAAAAAAATAATTCTTTACTAGAATGGCAATCCTGAATAATTTAAAAAACATCTGCTGTGTGACTAATAAATAAAGACTCCTATTTGAATGTGCAAAATGTGTTTTTATGCCTATTAGATACCGAAACAGCATATGCTGTTTTTGTGTGTTTCACGTTTTTGCAAACAATAAAGCCCACGTATAATCTTTATTGAACTACAGAATATATCTAACGCCTGTTTAAAATGTATTAGTTCATTAAAAAAAAACCGATGAATTTATCGAAATATTATTGTGTGGTTGAGCTACATTTGAAATGTTATAGAATTACCTTAGCTGTAATGATTTGCTTGCTTTTGCTGACACGTAAATAACTGTGAAACTGCTCCATACAGTAAAACAGGTGCGAACCCGACTGACAGGAAATGTTAATTAAGACCCGCGCTCTAAGTATCCAGCATTTTGACACTACAGCTCTATAAAAACCTTCCCACCCAACCGAGTAAAGTGGATCATCTGGTCATGCTTCACCACGTGGTTCAGTACGTGATTATTATCAGCAGCATAGACGTTAGAGCATGTATCATCATTATCATATGGCAATAACTTTAGCTGCACTGCCTTCTGCCCCCTGCTGACAACGTAGCACCACGATTTAACAAGAGTTGTTGTTTTTTTTATTATAAGGCTTCAATGATAGAATTCAGAACAAACTCTAGGCATTGGTTGAACATATAACCGTCGTATTAAGCGTTCAAGTCCTCGGGCTAGGACTATTGATGCGGCTCAGTGTTGTCGTGCCGGGATGTTGGCTCTATTCCGACATGCGCCTGCTCGGGAACATTTATTCCTTACTCCGGCTTGGACTGTTGATGCGGCTCAGTGGTGCCGTGCCGGGATGTTGGCTCTCTTCCAACCTGCGCCTGCCCGGGAACATATGTTCCTTCCTTGTTTGTTGAAGAATTTATTTATTTTTTGCTAAGTTTGTGTACTATGATTTATCGCTACTATCTGACTTTCAGTTGAACTGTTCTGATGTTGTTGTTGACATGACGTTCTCTCCACAGCTCGGATTTGTAAAGAAAAAAAACCCACAAAAAAAGTGTTGTTGTTGCGATTTTCCGTTTTCTGCCGTTGTTGATGTGCAGTTCTTTCTGCAGCTCTGTACAGCGCTTTGTGACCCTCGGGTGAAAAGGCGCTCTATAAATGCAATAATAATTATTAATTATATCCCTAAAATATCGTTCCAAAATAAACCATTCTCATGCAAATATTAAATGTCTATTGTGAGGATCAAAAAATAGAGCACAGCAATAATAATCATTGCACTTCTAGAACGCTATTCACCCGAGGGTCACACAGCGCTGCACAGAGCTGTGCAGAGAAGGCATACCAACAACAGCAACATCAGAGCAGTTCAACACAAAAAGGCACCCAAGACAGGATAAAACTACCATGGGCAGGGCCTTCATTCCCGTGAGGCGTATATGTTACCACTACATAGACACCCCGGCAAAGACGTGCGAATAAAATTAAATACTCCGAAGCATCGGAAATGGTTCCCGATATGGGTAAGAGCCACTAAGCCATGCGGTGGCCCACTGGAGTTCCATGTTGGACTCCGAATACGGGTGCACGATGGTTAATGAATGAATTTATAATTTGACCACTTTCAAACATGCGTTGAGTCTCAAATTTACTTTAAAATATATATATGTTTACCATCTGCTGTGACAGATGCATCATACAAATTAATGTCCATGACCAAAATGGAACAAGAACGACAGCAAGGCGCAACAGTAGCATCCGCAGGTAACCAAACGTACACATGGATCAGAGAACGTAAACCATATTAAATGTAGGATATCAACTTAATACAAGTTAACTTCGGCATGACACCTCACGTGAAGGGTATAAAGTTCGAAAACACTCACAACGCCGGTCAAAGGGAGGGAAGGCACCTACGGGGATGCCCACCAGTGAGATGGAGCAATTAATAATCCAGACGGTGTGCAGGTGCTTGGTGACTGTTACACTGTAGGACCATGGGTTGATGGCAGTGGCAACGCGAGGACTTCATTAAGCAGTGGAATAATGATGGCTCAAAGTTTAACACTGTTTTTCGAGACACATTATGTCACATGGTGCATGACCAGACGTTGGGAGACAACGTAACATGTGATGACTTAATCGGGAGGCGCGCATGACTTGTGACGTGGTTTTTGCAGTGTTTTGGGTAACCCTTTAATGAATTACCACGGTCCCTAATAACCACCCAACTCTACACTAAAGTTGTATTGATAATGGGTTATCTTCAAGAATTATCGTGACCCCTCCTCCAACTCGGGACAGATTGACTGACCGGCAGACAGAGCTAATGCGTTAGCGCTCTCAACCTATTTAAGTGCTGCAATGAGCTGTACACAATCATTGGAATCCTAGGCACTTTTGATATAATGGAATGCTGAATGAGGGCCTGCCCAGGCCAGAGTTCACGGAGGAAAATTGACCATACTTCACCATGCTGGCCAGTGCTCATCCGTGAAGAGAAGCCAACAGCCGATCAGAAGATAGCCAGAAGCAAATACTCCACAGGAGCCAGGTTCATTGTGTAATGTAGGAACTGCCCCCCCTAACCCCATACAGCAAATTAGGTGTATTGCTCAACAATTCGTTACTTTCAGTAAACACAACATGCTTTGAATGCATACAAATTCGCGTCAACAATGTAAACACTTTTTACGAAACAATAACTCAATCGGGTGCCACTGTTGTGCTACCACTCATAACTTGGTGTTTCAATTCCTATTTTAATGCAGTACTTCCCATCAAAACCCGGTTTAAATTTCGAATTGAACTTCAAAAGTACAACAAATTATTTAAAAAGCCCTACCAGTCAATTCACTGTATGACATTTTGGATACGCACTATTATCTACCTATACTGTCCACATCTCAATAGCATGGCTATTTGCTATTGCACGCTGAGTACTTTGTTTAACGGTACAATCCTGTTCATTACAGTAATACTAGAGACTACACTAAGCAACCTAGCTGTGTATAACCATTATCCCCCTCACTGGTGTGATTTATCATAATGTCTTTTCTACCACAAAATCCATTTATACGGCAAATTATCACGCTGTCAAGTTTACTAAATGTGCACGAACATTAATACCGTACCTGCATGTGTGTTGAATAAATATGTCCTGCTTAGTTAAGTAAGATTTTTTTGTTTGTTCTTATTTACCTCTTAGCTGTGTTGCATTCCAATCGTGCTGTGTGTAATATTATGAGACATGGCATCAATTTGGAAATTTCACCCAACAGTGAAAATCGTTGTTAGAGAACGGCCCACAAAAGCGGATATCACATAATTACTTCTGATATTACTTTAATGTGACCTCTTGTCCACAACGGGGTGGCATTTTCCAACCTGTCGTATTAAAGTTTTTTTTAGTATCACAGCTAGAATCTAGCCAAATGAGATCCACAATCAAAGTCAACGTGATAACTTTGTTGTGCAGTCATTGGTTACCTGTGACACCATGAACTCTTTTCATCTGATTCTGAGCTACTTAGTCACCGCGTGTTTTTATTTCCGAAAAGGAGTTGGGTGTACAACAGCAGCTTGTATTTTCGTATATGTGATGGTACTGTGATAGCTAAATGAGCCGTAAAAAATTGGAATAAAGTATTGCATGCAAAACAATTAATGTATTATGCACTTTACATATGTGTACCAAATAGGGTGGCAGTATCATAATCACAACCGCTGTATATTTGCAGCAAATTTTATATTAATGCAATGGTTCTTGACCGGAAAAGGGTGGCGTGCCCTCTCCGGGTGGGTGGAGAGGTCCTGCCTCAAGTGGAGGAGTTCAAGTATCTCGGGGTCTTGTTCACGAGTGAGGGAAAGATGGAGCGTGAGATTGACAGGCGGATCGGTGCAGCGTCCGCAGTTATGCGGTCGGTGTACCGGACCGTCGTGGTGAAGAAGGAGCTGAGTCGAAAGGCGAAGCTCTCGATTTACCGGTCAATCTACGCTCCTACCCTCACCTATGGTCATGAACTTTGGGTAATGACCGAAAGGACAAGATCGCGGATACAAGCGGCCGAAATGAGTTTCCTCCGCAGGGTGGCTGGGCGCTCCCTTAGAGATAGGGTGAGAAGCTCGGTCACTCGGCGGGAGCTCGGAGTAGAGCCGCTGCTCCTTCACATCGAGAGGAGTCAGCTGAGGTGGCTTGGGCATCTGATTCGGATGCCCCCTGGACGCCTCCCTAGGGAGGTGTTCCAGGCATGTCCCACCGGGAGGAGGCCCCGGGGAAGACCCAGGACACGCTGGAGAGACTATGTCTCTCAGCTGGCCTGGGAACGCCTCGGGGTCCCCCCGGAGGAGCTGGAGGAAGTGTCTGGGGTGAAGGAAGTCTGGGCATCGCTGCTTGGACTGCTGCCCCCGCGACCCGGCATCGGATAAAGCGGATGAAGATGGATGGATGGATGGATTGCTTCGAAAAGCTGCTCTCTCGGGACAGCCGCGTCGTTTGCTTCCTCTCCCCGACGCGGCTGTCCCGAGAAAGCAGCTTTTCGAAGCAATCATCATGCATCCAGCCGTGAAAACCTACATCATTACATAAATGCAATTATTATTATTATTATATGACCATAAATGGCATCACATGTATCATTAAACGTTAACACTGCTATAGATCGGTTGAGTCGAGCCTGCAATTACATTTTGGTACCTGTTGCATGAAATCAGCATAATCGACAATTTACCAATGATCTTTTAAGTTCTATCTCTTGGGCAGACAGGCGAAATAAAAAGTGTTATACTGACAGTGCCGTACATCATAAACGGGCTATATAATAATGCCATGTCCACCAAGTACAATCTGAACACAGTTATCAATATGCCAGCTTTTGGCAGAATGACAGTCACATTCAAAGAAAATCGCATCCATTATGGATTTAGAAATTTGTTCTTTTAACTGTACAAAAAAAACACCAATATTCGGTCACTAATCTACACGTGCCACAATTTAAAAATGCTTCAAAGTAGCCAGGGCTGAGATGAATCTGGCAGTGAAAAGTTATGCACACGATAGAGCAGATTCGCACCAACTATGATTCGAAGGTGTGGCTTCTGCAGGGCGTTTTGAGTATGGTGGCCCAATCCGCACAAGTTCACAAGCATATTTGGCACCTGTTTCATATTATTGTTTTGCATTTATTTGCAAGACTTGGAGCAAGTCTTTATTGATATTTTGTAGCCCTGCTGGGTCAGCAGAGTTTATCAGTGAGACTAGCATGCTGAATTTAGCAAGCATGGTTCAGATGCTGTTGGCACGCCAATAACAGATGACTTTAATTTATTGAGACTTAAACCATTCCACCCGATTAAAACGTGTCTAAAACTGCTACATGAATTTGGTAGAGTAGAATTTCTGGCTAATACCATCATTGTGTTAAAGGGTAATAACAAACTCTACCTGCATCATACCTAGTGTATCGAGGATGTCACTGGAGGAATGGTGGGTGTGACGTAAACGGTGGTAAATGTGTAACGACTTTAAAAGAGGGGCCTCGGCAGAGGCAATATTGAGACTCGGCTTATCTTCCAGATTTCTCACCCCTTTCAAACTGTTTCCCAGCTTTCCGCCTCTTTCAAACTGACCTATTTCAAACGCATCGGTCCCAGCGCACGCAGCAGAAGGGATCATGGTTGGCCAAGACCAAAGTCAGATAGCCAATAGCAGGGATGAGGCAGGACCCAGGTACAAAACCCAGGGAAGCTATTTCAGGGAAGACCGACCAGGAGGCAAGGCCTTTAGGTGAAATTTCCGTGGAGTTGACTACGGCCGACGAGAGACAAGAGTTTAGGCAACAGTTAGGACCTTATGGAGGGGAAACCTAACATGCCCCAGTAATGGGCCACGTTATAACGCCAGTTACCCTGCTAGTTGTCACCCATGGTGTTAATCCCTTAAAAGTTACAATATTAACATTGAGCTGCCATAACAAATGTACCATATTTACAAAAATAGCATAGCCACAATAGAAAGACAATGCCGTTACTAACATTCTAAATAAGAAAATATGTGGCACACCAGGTGACACGTTTTCACTGAAGTCGTTTACTGTAAAATTAGAATATATTTTACCAAAATTGTATAGACAAGGCATAAGTATGTTTTAAACATTAACTAACTCAATCTTGCTTTAAATCAAAGGATGGAATCCTTTTAAAATGTTTACTTTGATAATGAAAATAGTACACCGTTGTACTTTAAGAAAATGTTTTAAATAAGTTTTTGACTACCCACAATCGGCGCGGTGGCCCAGTGGTTAGCGCTGTCGCCTCACAGCAAGAAGGTCCCGGGTTCGAATCTCTCGGCTCGAGTGCCTTTCTGTGTGGAGTTTGCATGCTCTCCCCGTGTCCGCGTGGGTTTTCGCCAGGCACTCCGGTTTCCTCCCACAGTCCAAAAGCATGCTGCTACATAGGTTAATTGGCTCGCAGGCTAAATTGCCCCGCAGTGCCCTGCGATGGACTGGCATCCTATCGTGGGTGTATCCCTGCCTTGCGCCCTGTGTCTGCCGGGATAGGCTCCGGCTTCACCGTGACCCTGTATAGGACTATGCGGTTTCAGACAATGAGATGAGATGAGACTACCTACAATGACTTATTGTTTAGAAACAGTCAATTGAAAAGTGCATGCCATGGAAAGAGGAACACGTGGATTAGAGCATACAGATTACTATCATCCAAACTGCAGTATAAACAAAAGTGGCCTTTGCTAGTACACATTTCTGAAATGGATGACAGACGATTTCCAGTGATAAAAACGGAGTAGCAGCCAAGTTAGGTAGCGCATGCGCTGAGGTGTCCACTGGATGGCTGGCGCGATGAGATCAGTTTGTGCGAATGCTTGGTCAGCGGTAGTGCAGCTGCGGTTAGCACGCTGTGCTACGACACCAGTGACGAATTTCTGAACAAATCCTGGGCCTCCCCTGAGTCGACTCAGCCTGAAATACCTGGTGTGGTATGTAAACATAGGTAAGAGCGCGACAAAGGTGGCTGGGCATGAGGCTGGCAACCCAGCCCTCTCATGTGCCACGCTGGCCTTTATCGTTCGCGCTAACAGCACTTGACTCGACAGTCTGTTAAGGCTATACAGGGGATCTTTGTCTTTGGTGGATTGTTGCATTTCAGGATCATAACAGATGACGTCAGTTTTGGGGAGAGGGGCGCCTTCATTCAGCAGCGGTTCGACCATGGCCAATGGTGATGAGACTGAATGTGACGATTAGGCGGCATGCTCAGGCTGCCTCCAACGCGGGAGACGCAGCGTCATTACGGAGTGTATAGGCGACTCTATTAACACGACATCGGTTAACTGTATGCGCTATCAACCACAAAGGACGTCGTAATCAACTTGTTTCTTTTTCCATTTCGCGTAGGTACACTCACATTTTTGTGAAGCTCTATGTGACCCATCCCACGGACCCTCTCTTCTCATTCACCTTGGCACATTCGGCACGCGGGCGGCGCGGTGGCCCAGTGGTTAGCGCTGACGCCTCACAGCAAGAAGGTCCCGGGTTCGAATCTCTCGGATCGGGTGCCTTTCTGTGTGGCGTATGCATGCTCTCCCCGTGTCCGCGTGGGTTTTCGCCGGGTACTCCGGTTTCCTCCCACAGTCCAAAAGCATGCTCCTGGATAGGTTGATTGGCTCGCAGACTAAAATTGTCCCGCAATGCCCGGCGGTGGACTGGCGTCCCGTCGTCGGGTATATTCCTGCCTTACGCCCTGTGTTTCCGGGATAGGCTCCGGCTCACCGTGACCCTACATAGGATTAAGCGGTTTCAGATAATGAGATAATGAGACATTCGGCACGTTTTATATGCGGACATTGGCCTCCCCGTCGCGCCCCAACCCTCCTTCCTTGGCCCCAAAAATCTGAACAGCATTGCTTAATTAATTGCAACAATTGGTCTGACGAGTTCAGGCCCCATCAATTCATGTGGCAAATCCTAGCATTAGTGAACAAAGGGAAAAGTGTTTCAGATCTTTTTGAAGTACACTTTTCAATTAAGTTAACTTTCTAACTTTTACTAGGTGGTGAATAAACAGTATAACTGCATAAACATACAGTACAGCACTGTCTTCACAGTAGAGTAGCCTCACTTGAGGCCTATATTAATAGATAATTGTAATGTGTTAGGTACTTATGGGAATGACTTAGCAAAACACTTCAAGGCGTTGTTAAACATAATGATGAGAAAAGACGGTTACTGAAGTCGAATTTAAGCATTGTTTTGGTTGCTACTGATAAAAAAAACTAACTCTCCCATGACTACCACAAAACAAAAATAGATGTACAGTGCACTGGAAATAAATATTTGAATGCTCGTCTCGAAGCCATGTGACCACCGGCTGTGGGTGCACAGGATGTACAAGTGAAGCAAGGCAACGCCTTCGCAGGGCCTTCCATAAGCTGGGCAAGGAACGAATGTCTGAACAATTGTACCACTCATCTGGACTGTTACGAGCCTACGTATTGTGCTTATATTTAACGAGGCCTACAGCATGTTTAAGGGCGGCACGGTGGCCAAGTTGGTAGCGCTGTCGCCTCACAACAAGAAGGGCCCCGGGTTCGAATCTCGGCTCGGGTGCCTTTCTGTGTGGAGTTTGCGAGTTCTCCCCCCCGTGTCTCCATGGGTTGTCGCCGGGCACTCCGGTTTCCTGCCAGTCCAAAAAAACATGCTGCTGCATAGGTTAATTGGCTTGCAGACTAAATCGCCCTCAGTGCCCGGTGATGGACTGGCGTCCCATCGAGGGGTATATCCCTGCCGGGATAGGCTCCGGCTCACCGCGACCCTGTACAGGACTAAGCGGTTTCTGACAATGAGATAAGAGACAGTGTGTGTTCATGAGCTAAAAGGTAAACACTGCAGACACGCACCATGTGACCGGCGCTGCCTCACACAGGTCTACACCAACATCTGCCGGTCATGATAAAAACGAGGGATCCGGTTTCACTTTAACATCGTGCATCACTTGCCTGTAAAGCATTTAAGCCACGACCTTTTATGAGCAGTTTATGCATCGGGGTATTGTTATGTGCAATAGACGGAATGGAGTAATTTGAGTATAATAATAGCAGTTGGCTGTTTGCATGCCCCCCAAAATTTTGCTTTTGCAAGACGAAAGAATGTCCATTATTTTTTTGATGAAGGCACAAAAGGTATGCAACCGTGTTTTATCGAGAAATACTAAAGCATTCATTGTTGTTGAATTTAAAATTGTTTATCTTTTAAACAACTTGCTCAGCTTTTTATGGGCATTCCGGAACATTTTTAAACAACCTGAAAAAAAAAAGGCTTCACAGAATACGGTAGTGGAATCTCAAGAGGACTGAATACGAGTCACATGTGGTCGTCACTGCGTGACAGGTAGGCCAGTTAACTACAGTATGTGGATTTCAAAACCCAAGCATCTAGGGGAGGACATATGTCACTATGGAAACATTACAAAATGAAGAACGTGGCACTATTTTAGCTTCAAGTAAAAATCCCAAGGGAAATGAATAACCATGGAAGATAGGTTAAAATAATAACACAAAGCATTGTCTAAGTCTATCAGCAGACAATGCTGAATTATCTGTTGTGAAACAGGAAACGTGTTCATACTATGCATCCCACTGTGCAGCTGACTAGTACTTTTTAGACTTTCTTTTTTTCTCGTTTAAACATTTACGAAATAGTAAAATACACATTAAAATGCTACGGCTTACATTTAGTGAAACGACTTTTCTTTTATATTGATGTACCACTGATATCTAGCAGCGCTATTTCCTTCTTTAAAAAAAAACAAACCCATTACATACTTCGTCATACGCAGCCAACTATCCAAAGATCATATCTAAATACATTACACGCAGTAAAGCTTGTGTTGACTGAAAAGTCTGAATACTTCCTCGTATCCTAACTCTTATGACCTTCATGGGAAAAAACACACACTGCACGTACAGTAGCGTAAAAACACATACTGCTATGTGTCATGCCAAAACACTCCACAAGGGGTGCAATATTCGATGTATTTTTTAAGACGCGTATTTTTCACTCGCCATTCACATAATTAAAAACGTTTTAAAATGCTGATACACAACATGTAAACGATTCGTATTTGGATAAAACTATGCGCTATATATTCTTTACATAATGCCCGTACATTATTTCCGGCACGATTAATGTATGGGAGTGCCAGTAATAAATTGTAAAATATGAAATGAAATATAAAATTCTCATCTCATCTCATTGTCAGAAACCGCTTAGTCCTGCACAGGGTCGCGGTGAGCCGGAGCCTATCCCGGCAGACACAGGGCGCAAGGCAGAAATATACCCACGATGGGACACCAGTCCATCACCGGGCACTGCGGGAAATTTAGTCTGCAAGCCAATTAACCTATGCAGCAGCATGTTTTTGGACTGTGGGGGGAAACGGGAGAACATGCAAACTCCACACAGAAAGGCACCCGAGCCGAGATTCGAACCCGGGACCCCTCTTGCTGTGAGGCAACAGCGCTACAAACTGGGCTACCGTGCCGCCCGAAATATAAAACGATTAAGGATTTTTTTTTTTGGTAGCGATGTAAACACCACAAACACTGCAATCCACGTGCAATACTTTACAGGTTACATGGTACTGCATCACGTTCCCTTCCAGTGTTATGCTCGCTAACCACCACCATTACATTGCCCAGTGCAGTGTCCCCCTGAATCCTGTACTGGCTGATGTTGTAAGGCCATCTACAGATTACATTTTAAACTGCACTAAAACGAGAAATATCACTACCGTTATTGTATATTTAGAATGTATTTCTGTTGAACAACTCTACTTCCTTATTATACTTTCGGGTCAACATAACTACTCAGCGAGTGGGTGTGGTTCACGAGAATTCAAATTGTGAATAGTTTATCTCATGATCACAACCAATGTACATTTAACTGCAAATGACAAATGTAGCTAAATGTCACGAGGAGACAGGAAAATCGCTTACCATGACTTGATGCGCAGAGTGGAGCCACGGTTTCCAAAAGTGACCACCATGGTACATTTCCCAAAACACATGAATAGCGCTCGCCCTTTCAGCACAAACGAATGGTCTAAACGCACCGCTAATTGTAGATTGAATTTAGACCAGTCGTGTGTATTAAAAGCGAGAGTGCTGCTTATGTGAAGCCGGATATACCATGATGAATGGGCAGATTGAGAGAAAGAAACCCCGGGTATTCCATGTGATCACATCCATTCCAGTGATGTAGGATTCTGAAATGTGGAAGGAATTAAACATTACTTAATTAAACTCCAATAATAGTTGCTGCTCTGCCCATTTCATATGTAATCATTGCACTTCCATAGCGCTCTTCACACGAGGATCACAAAGCGCTGCACAGAGCCGTGGAGAGAACGAAGTGTCAGCAACAATGACATATGAATGGCAAATCAACAACAATAACATTTTTGGTTGTTTTTTTTTGCAAATCTGAACTGTGGAGAGAACGGTATGTCAACAACATCAGAACAGTTCAATTGAAAGTGAAATTATGGCAATAATTTAGAGGACGTAAAATAATAGAAGGGCGGCATGGTGGCCTAATGGGTGGCGCTGTCGCCTCTCAGCAAATGGTTCCGGGTTCAAATCTTGGTTCGGGTTCCTTTCTGTGTAGAGTTTGCATGTACTCTCTCCCCGTGTCCGCGTAGGTTTTCGCTGGGCACTCCGGTTCCCTCCCGCAGTCCAAAAAACATGCTGCTGTATAGGTTAATTGGCTTGCAGACAAAAAGTGCCTTCAGTGCCCGGTAATGGACTGGCGCCCCATCGTGGGTATATCCCTGCCTTGCGCCCTATGTTTGCCGGGATAGGCTCTGGCTCACTGTGACGCTATACAGGACTTAGCGGTTTCTGACAATCAGATGAGATGAGAAAACAAGAGATAAAAATAACTGTTAAACAAACGAAGCACGGAATAAGTGTTAGTGAGGAGGCGCAGGTCAGCAGCAAGCCATCATCCAAGCACAACTACAGTGAGCCACTTCAAGAGTCCTAGCCAGAGGACTTAAAGCCTAGTGGAACAAGTCAGTTTGGAGAGGAGATTTGAAGATGCCCAAGAACTCAGCTGACCGAATCTCCAATGGAACTGCATTCCAGAATCTGGGAGCAGTGAGCGAGAAGGCTCTGTCACCCATCGAATGGAGGTGCAATTTGGGCACATGCAGCAAACAGCCCGTATTGGAGGATCGAAGTTGTCGTGTTGAGGAGGGTGCCTGAAGTAGGTCACGGACATATGTTGGAGCAGCGCCAGTGAGCCTTGTAGGTGAGAAGGAGGATCTTGAATTCAAGCCTATATTTAACCGGTAGCCAGTGGAGAGATACCAGTACTGGGGATGTGTGATCGTGGATGGGTGTGCGAGTGAGGACTAGCAGCCACATTCTGCAAACGTTGGAGACAATCGACCAGGTAAACGGAGATGCCAGAAAGTCGTGCATTGCAATAATAGATTCGTGAAGAGATGAAGATGTGTATTAGCTTCTCAGAATTTTAGGGTGGCAGGATATTATGCAGTCTGGCTATGTTTCTGCGATGGAAGCAGGCTACCTTCGTTAGCTTGTTAATGTGTATCTCAAAGGTGAGTGAGGCATCAAGAGTCACGCCTAGACGGACTGCCTTAGCAACTTCAATGGTCTGGTCGTAAAGCATTAATTGGATGGGTTCAGGCTTGGACAATTGGTGCAGGGTTCCGACAAGGAAAGCTTCTGTTGTGTTGCCATTTCGCCAATTAGTTTTAGCAAATTTGAATTGAGCCAGGCCTTCACAGCTGACAGTAAGGATGACACGCAAAGACCACACACATTGATGGATGGCTTTGCATGGATATAGATTTGGGTGGATGTCATCGGCATAGCAATCGCAAAAATTATGAATAAAGAGGAAATTTAAAATCTGGTTATAGCTGGTAAAATTGAAGGAGAAATTGTGGACAACATAGATTGACGTTTGTCAAGTCTCTCGAAATGGATAACATATCAACAATGGGCATTCTTAAAAGTTTGAAAGAGGAGATATTTGTGGAAGACCATTGTCACCAACGTCCTGTAGGATTGGTACCTAGAAGAAGCGTTCTTCTAGGTACCCAGCTCACTTGACCGCAGCAACTGCAGCAACATCTAGTATGTACTCAATAACATTTCCATTTTGTATTTTTACATTTTGCCAACAGATTCATTATTAGCATATAATCAGCATGCGCTACTTCTTGGTGAACGTCTTGGGCAAAATATGCAGCTCGTGCAAAACTAAACACCTATAATTTACCCACTTTGTCATTCTCATTTGGCCAGCAGATCTCGGTTATTGGCAATTAGCTTCTTAACATATATCCGTTAGACTAGAATTCCGCTTTAATACTAGCGTGTATGTACTTGCTGCACAACATCTTGATATAAGCATTTATTAACATTTCTTGGTCGTATACGTCTAATTAGATCATACCCAAGTGGCAGAACGCCGTGAAATAATAGAACATTAAATAACTTGAGAAAATTCTAATGTTAAAACTAGATATTGCTTTGCAACGACGAAACTCTTGAGTAGATCAATACGTCCTAGTGTGAATTTAAATAACATATTTATTGATCTGAAACTCTCGTGCATATATTTGGTTAAAAACCCCTGTTTTCTGTAAATGTCTCCAGTTGAAATCCGCTTTTTCCCCAAATGCAATAACGTTTCTTAAAATGCAATCGGCCAATGCAGTATAAGCTCAAAACAGTACTCTCAGATTTTATTTAAGCTGGAAGGGAGCTATGTAGCTCTTTTTAACAGTTGTCCAGTAGCTAACTGGGGCTAGACAAGGTATGAGACGCCAATCCATCACTGGGCACCAGATGCAATTTGGTCAGACCCGTTAACCTAGGCAGAATTTCTTTAAAATGTGGCAGTAAACTAGAGCACCCGGCAAAACACCCACGTGGAGAGAGGGGCGAACTCGTAGCTAGGCACCTGAGCCGGGAATCGAACATGGGGAGTTATTGCTGAGGCGGCCGCCCTACGCCCCACGCCAACCTTCCAACTATAAGGCCTTACAGCGCCCTCCAACCTTTGGGTCAAAAGGCAGTTTGTATGTGTAAATTATAATTTCGTTATGGGTACTTTTTGCCAGTATACATATGTAATAAGTATAACAAATTTTTACCATTTCTGGCAATTATGCAGGTTTTAAGATCGTAAAACACCAAAACAGACACATTTGCCAATGTGTCTAGTTTGCAAAAGCCACACATACTTGTGCAAATATGCATATTTTGCCACATTGTCAAATGTGTCTGTTTTGGTGTTTTAAGATCTTGACACCTGCATAATTGCCAGAACTGGTAAAAACCTGTTCTACTTATTACATATAATTTCGTTTTTAAATAAAAGGCGTTGTCACATCATTGCATGCACTATAATATACAAGCAGGTGAGGTCATTTTAAGACAGAGGTCCCAATTGCAAATGGGGGCATGGGTTGCAAACGACGGCACCTAACATATATTGTCACCGCACAAGGTAATGTTAAATAGTCCGAAATGTATAACATTAAATCGTGCAGCACAAATGGGTTACGGGAAGAAGAAGAAAATAAACTCACACTAAATGATGTAAACACGGGGCAACACACTTGTTATCACTGTGATTTAGAAACTAGACAACGTGTGTGAGATGACAATAATCCACTCGCTTCAGTGTAAAAAAAACCCAGCCCATACTTATCGATGCGGATATGAGGACATCTCATCTCATTGTCAGAAACCGCTTAGTCCTGTACAGGGTCGCGGTGAGCCGGAGCCTATCCCGGCAGACACAGGGCGCAAGGCAGGGGCATATCCACGATGGGACGCCAGTCCATCACCGAGCACCGCGGGCAATTTAGTCTGCGAGCCAATTAACCTATGCAGCGGCATGTTTCTTTTTTTGGACTGTGCGAGGAAACCGGAGTGCCCGGCGAAAACTCACGCGGACTCGGGGAGAGAACTCGCAAACTCCCACACAGAAAACAGCGCCCGAGCCGAGATTCGAACCCGGGGGCCTTCTTGCTGTGAGGAGGAGGCGACAGCGCTACCCACTGGGCCACCGTGCCGCCCATATGATGACATTGATCTATTACAATTACACCACTGTCCCTGGGGGAACGGGAGGACGGGGGGGGGCGGCCTTCTTCTCTCACCTGCCCCGCTTAGGAGTGGGGGGAGCAGGGTTTCT
>JAZEWT010000003.1:40518163-40528542 GCA_036362905.1 Mordacia mordax
CCGCCGTGGCCACCACCGCCTGCTCCTTCCAGCGCTCCTTGTTGCTGCTCAGGCAGTTCTGCCAGAGCGCGCGGAACTGCAGCAGGTCCACGGTGCAGATGGAGGCGACGGAGCCGTCGCTCGCCGCGCGCTTGCCGCGTTGCCACTCGACGGCGGCAGCGCCGTGCGGAGAGCGCGGCGCGCTGCGCGGGACGGCGGCGCGGCGGCGGCGACGGTGGCGCGCGGTGACGCCGGCAGTGCGGGGACAAGGGCGCGGGCACAAAGCGGGAAAGGTTTCTGAAGATGCAAGCCGAGGTGCTGCCGGTTGAAATGGCAGCGTCCAGATTCACCCGAGTTGGTCCAAAGAGTGGGGGAATAGGAGCAGAAATTCACAGCGAGATGCTGCCCCGTCGTGATGACAGTCACGTTGTGTCGGAGAGTGTCCGGATCGTTATTTGTCTGGAACCTCCCACCCACACCTGTTCACCAGAGGAGGCCCTGTTCTGATGTGGGATTTCATGGCTCGTTGTATGAGAATCGCTTTGCGATGCTGCTGTTTTGGGATAGCTGCACGAAGGTGCCTCCAAAGTGCGAGGCGAAACATCTCAAAGGAGAGAGGTGGAGCGCTCGGCAGGGCTATTCCGTGGAAATAGCTTCGTAAAGCAAAGGAAAAAACCGAGCAGGTGACAACTCTGGGGTTTGTGTGAACATGCAAAGTCCACCACCACGACAACACAGCTCTATGCTAGGCATTACATTGACAGAGGAACACGTGGATCAGGGAGCAGACGTTAATTAAAGACATCATCTTGACGCTAAAGAAAGGGCAATTGATCTTGGGTAGGACAGACAACTGGAAACGGCAATGGTCGAGCAATGAGACCGGTTCTAAAATGGCATCCGAAGCAACAAGAGTCCCAAAAAGATAGCGGGGTAAGATCAGCTGATTCACTGGGACAGGATCGATTGCGGAATCACAGGACCACGTGGGTTGATGACGATGTACGCGGTTCAGTGGCGGAACCGCGCCAACGCGAGCGGGCGAGCGAGCGAGCGGGGCGGGCGGCGAGCGAGCGAGCGGGGCGGACGGGCGAGCGAGCGGGGCGGGCTGGCTGGAGTACCTGCCGCGGCGCGGCGCCCCCGGCACGTCGGCCCTGGCCGCCTCCTCCGCCAGGGGCACCACCACCTTCTCGGCCACGTCGGTGAGCACGGAGAAGGTCGGCTCCACAATGAAGTCCATGAAGCCTGACCCCGAGGGAAGGACGAAGGCAAAAGAGGGGGCAGAGAGGGGAAAGGTCAAAGGGAAGTGATCGAATACTACAATGTATAAGGGCAAGTGGAAATTCCATGTCTGGTCATGGGCGAGGCTTGGATATGGAGCTGCGGGAGAACTTCAGAGATGAGGGTGGGGTGGAGGGGTGGGGGGGTGTGGGGGGTGGGGGGTGTGAGGGGGGTGGGGGTTGGAAGAGTCAACCAGGCGGTTGGCTCGCGCCAACTCACGAAACACTGCTTCGTATGTATATTATATTATCGGCCAATTAATTGATGGATGTTTTATAGTTGTGGGAAGCAACTGGAGAACCCAGAGGAAACCCACGTAGAACAGGGTGAGAACACACAAACTCCGCGCAGAAAGGCGCCCAATGCGGGAATCGCCCAGCCTCAGGTGGGAGCCTCTTTCCGCGTGGCGCAGACGTCACCACCGCGTCACCCTGCCGACCGCGCGCTGTGTGACGGCGCCAGCGGTGCGGCTGGGGAGCGTGCAGGCGGTGTGACAGCGCCGTGGCTTGCGGGGCCCGCAAGCCACGGGTATAACAGCAAGAAGCTCCCACGCGTTGAATCTTTATGGCCGTGTGGCTACAGAATGAGGTGATAAATATCGAGGGACAACACGAACAAGGCTGCTCTCCACGTGGAGCAGCCAATTAAGTGATTAATCCTAAAGCCAGCACCGTCACCACTGAGAACTTTAAAGGAGAAACCACATCACACTGTAAGTATATTTTATGAGAAAATCTCTCATCGCATTCTCAGCAACCGCTTAGTCCTGTACAGGGTCGCGGTGAGCCGGAGCCTATCCCGGCAGACACAGGGCGTAAGGCAGGGATATACCCACGATGGGACGCCAGTCCATCATCGGGCACTGCGAGCAATTTAATCTGCGAGCCAATTAACCTATGCAGCGGCATGTTTTTTGGACTGTGGGAGGAAACCGGAGTGCCCGGTGAAACACCCACGCGGACACGGGGAGAGAACTCGCAAACTCCACACAGAAAGGCACCAGAGCCGAAATTCGAACCCGGGAATTCTTGCTGTGAGGCGACAGCGCTACCCACTGGGCCACCGTGCCGCCCCCATATTTGTTATTTTATGTCCTTATTGATTTTATAGTCATTATTTTACTTAATTAATCTATTGTGATGTTGTTTACATGCCGTTCTCCCCACACCTCTGTGCAGCGCTTTGTGACCCTTGGGTGAAAAGCGTTTTAGAAATGCAATTATTATTACGTGAGAGCAGACTATAAAGCGAGGAAGGGTGCCGTGCCATTTTCATACCTTGGCTGCCCTCTGTCGGTCTATTTAAAAACCTAGGATTGTGTGTGTGTTTGCCTGTATGTTCGTGGAGAGCAGCCAGCGTCACATCCACACATCATGGACGCGTGCTCGGTCCAAGTAAGAACATCTGCTCGACTCTACAGTGGCAAAACAGTGGATGCGGGTCCATATGTTTGACACCAGGGCTTACCGTGGAGCTGATCTACCTTCTGACCATCGGCTTGTCCTCTGTACGATCTGCCTGCCATTATTTCAAGGCAGTGGTGGGCATTCACCAAGGTCCCAATTCAAACTCACAGTGGCTTGATCTCAGTTGGCCGATGAAAGCTGTAACCCATAATTTCATCATCGTTTGCAGCTGGGGCTGGCATCTCAGCCCCTCCTCCTGATGACGAGTGGAAATGGCTGAGCTTATCCAGAGAGAAGTGAGGTCGTACCATCAGCCCCACCAAAACCAGAAGCCTCCCTGTGCCACCAAACACTCCACCCCCTCCATGAGGGATGGGGCATTTGTGGAGTGAGTGAGTGAGTGAAGAAGTTTCCATACCGACGCAGTGTGCGTATGACCAGATCCAGTTTGGCAGCGGAGGTCTTGCAACGAATCAGTCGGGTGGCATTATATTTTTAATCGGTTGTGTAACACTGTGCCGAAGATGACCTGGACTGTCGTTCCACACGAAGCTTCGGGTCTTGTCAGCTGTAATCATGTCCTCTAGTCTATGCTTGTGAAAGGTGGAACCCCTTGGCGGAACATTTGCCGCCAATTAGAAAATTTTCGGCTGGCCTGCCTACGATAAATCCTGGGTTTAATCAGTTTGGATTGTGTCAGCTCACCGATTTTAGAAACATTTGGCAAATGTCCCATTGGTGAGCGCCTCCGGCAGGCGAAAATGGGGTGGCTGGATCATGTAGCCCGCATGCCCATCCACCACATGCCCAAGCAGATTCTTTTTGGGTGGATAGAGGCAGCTAAATGGGTGCAGCGTGGGCTGGGGAAAATATGGACTGATGTGGCACAGGATGACCTGGAGCTGAGTGGACTCGCTGAACACTGGTGACAGTGGTCTCAAGATCGACCTCTGTGGAGGAGGGTCGTGAAGGACGCTCTGGGACAATTGGAGGCAGCCGCCCTCCAGCAACAGCTGAGAGCAGACGAGCGGTACTCACAGCAATTGGAGCGCCAGGCGAAATAGGGAGCACAGGTGGTGCATCTGCCGGTCATCTCAGTCAGGCAACATAAAACATCTGGATCTGTCCTGTAACCTTCTGTCGGTGAGCAATTAACACTTCACGTCGCCTTAAAGTGCACATGGCCTGGTACTGTTGATGCGGCTCACTGGCGCCGTGTCGGGATGTTGGCTCTCTTCCAAGCTGCGCCTGCTTGGAAACATTTGTTCCTTCCTTGTTTGTTGAAGAATTTATTATTTTTTGTCCTGACTTTATGTCCTATAATTTATCGCTACTGTTTGACTTTCAGTTGAACTGTTCTGATGTTGTTGTTGACATGGCGTTCTCTCCACAGCTCGGATTTGTAAGAAAAAAAACCCCCAAAAAACGTTATTGTTGCTGATTTTCCATTCTGTCGTTGTTGTTTTCGTGCCGTTCTCTTCCGCAGATCTGTGCAGCGCTTTGTGACCCTCGGGTGAAAAGCGCTCTATAAATGCAACTATTATTATTACAATTATTACAGGTGCTGTGGTGACGTCACTGCCACTTAGTGGTGAATGGCGCTTGCTGTGAGCAGCGGTAGTGTAATGGTCAGCGCACTGGGCTACAAACCTGGCAAACCTTGTTCGTATCCTGCTCACGGCCAACACCAGTGACATTTTTTTTTCTGAACCGGTTATGGACCTCCCCTAGCTCAACTCAGCCTCAACTGAGTACCCAGTTCTCTGTGTGAACATAGCCACTTGGGAGACAAAGGCGGCCGGGTGTGGTGCTGGCCACCCACCCACCTGAGCCTACAGCCTTTTGAGGCTATATGGGGACCTTTGTCTTTGGTGGGGGATGAAGTCTTTTGGTGCCATATATGTGGAGATGGAATGGTTCTGATGCTGAGCTACAGGAACTAAACGATCTGGGTTCCTCTGACGTTAATTCCACATCGAGGGCAGTGAGCCAGAAAACGGTTGATCCAGGGTTTCAGTGTCTGTGTGTGGGACACCATGAAACATTCTGTCACTCAATTCAAAGAGTGTTGGTGCACCCGATTTGAGTGCTGTCAAAATTCCGCAGCCCATTTTGCAGCCAGCAGCTTTGAAAGTTCAATTCAACTCACTTGTACAGATATCGTTTGTGGACATAAACACCGCGTATGGTGAATATCGTTAATTCATTATCAGTTCCTGCTTAATTATTCTGTCTAGGATCGCCATGAGTTGGAGCCTAGCCCGGCAGACGCGGAGTGCAAGGCAGGGCTAGTTTCCAGAATTGGATGCCAGTCCATCGCAGGGCACCAGGGGAAAGTGAGTCAGGCGAATTAACCGAGGCAGCACGTCTTTGGACTCTGGAAGTAAACTGGAGTATCCGGCAGAAACACGTGAGATCAGAGGGAGAATCTGAAAACTTCACACGGAAAGTCATCGTAATTCGAAATCGAACCCAGGTTCCTTGCTGTGGGGCAACAGCGCTACTCACTGCACCACCGTGCTGCCCCCAAACATTCATCACATGTCCCTATTTTGTTTTAGTAAATTAACTGTCACCGTGCATCAATGCACGTGAGGCCAGAATGTTTGTTGCTCTAAAACTGAGCTCTCATCATTCGGAAGTTGGAACGCTGAAGGAACCAGCCCACGCTCGTGGCTGGAAAATCACAACATTGGCATCCCTTGGCCAAATTGTGGCCTCGGTAAAAGTAATGTGGTATGAAGGTTAAAGGCACGGTTTAATGTTTGTGCAATGGTTATGGATAGGCTTTGTGTGTAATTACGTAACAGTCCTTGGGGATTTGATCTGTGCAAAAATGCAGTGGTGCAACCATGCTATTGACACTCTGCGGCAAGGATTTTCAAGCTGTTTGTCTTACGACCCAGTTAATAACAATAATAATTGCATTCACTGAGCGCTTTTCACCCGAGGGTCACAAAGCGCTTCACAGAGCTGCGGAGAGAACGGCGCGTCAACAACAATGGCACCAGAATGGAAAATTGACAGCAACGACATTTTTTTTAAAATATACACAGTATTGCTAAAACAACAAGCAAAACATGATCATACCTTCAACTACAATCTTAAAATACAAAATTGTCGGTGAATATAATACATACATTGGGGAACGGTTTAATTCAACATTTATCGTATAATAATAATAATAGCACTTCCAGAGTGCGCGTTAGTCAGTTGATATTACATTATTCATACCTATGACCCAACAAAGTAGTTTGACTTAGATCATTCATTAGAGCAAATCATAAAACATTTCCATTTAAACCAGCAGGGCCTGAGCTTGTGCCACCCACTGTTTGGGTCGTGACCGGTACTTTAAAAGCCACCGCTGTGTGCGGTGCTCTGTGGGATAGACGCTGCATGGCAATGTTACGGCCGTCAATATAGGATTTCCACACACTTCTCCAACCTCCCATGCATTATTTAGCGACGGGACACATACAGCGTTGACATGTTCAAACGAGGGCGGCACGGTGGCCCAGTGGTTAGCGCTGTCGCCTCACAGCCAGAAGGTCCCGGGTTCGAATCTCTCGGCTCGGGTGCCTTTCTCTGTGTAGTTTGCATGCTCTCCCCGTGTCCGCGTGGGTTTTCGCCGGGCACTCCGGTTTCCTCCCACAGTCCAAAAAGCATGCTGCTGCATAGGTTAATTGGCTCGCAGCCTAAATGGGACTGGCGTCCCATCGTCGGTATATCCTTGCCTTGCGCCCTGTGTCTGCCGGGATAGGCTCCGGCTCACCGCGACCCTGTATAGGACTAAGCGGTTTCAGACAATGAGATGAGATGAGATGTTCAAACGAATCGCGATTCAAACGTTCAATTATAGGAACTGATGTGGTCACTACGGGATAAGGCAAAAGGTAAAAAAGCAAGTAGATTTATTTGTGAAATCCATTTTTTTGGGTCAGGTCGCGTCAAACATCGTGTCGTTTAACCCCCACCACCCGACACGGCCAATTAGTAAGGCTTGCCACGTGAACAGAACGTGGCCAATTCTTCACCATCTCAGCACGCCGGTGTGTGGGAGAGCGAACCCACAGCGTTTGCATTGTAAATGCCTAGAAATCCAGAAAAATGAATTTCATCGATAACATTGGTCTCGAAAGCCGTCGAATTAAAGATTTATTTGTGCTCCACTAAAGTGGCCCCAACACTGCCGCGAGTAACGACTCACTTGCCCCTGTGTAGATCATTATTATCAGTACCCGCAAAGCCCTGTACAGGGTCGCGGTGCGGCTGGGGCCTTAAACACGGACACAGCTGACACAGAACAACATGGACCGAGAGCCATGGAGAGCCAGGTGTTCCAGAAGGTTCGTCTGGTGGGGAGTGGGGGGGAGCATAGGGAGCAGCAGCGTGGAGGTTTGTGCACTGTGCTACGAACCCAGCGACTGAGATTCTGGCCCTGCTCAACGGTGCCAACACCAGTGCCAATTTTTTTTAAACCGGTCCTGGGCCCTCCGTTGGTCGAACCAGCCTAACTGGTGGTGGAGTGTGTTAACATTGCCACGAGGAAGACAAAGGCAGCCAGCCGTGGCAATGGCCACGTACCCTTTCGTGTGCCGTGCTGGTCTTTAGAGGAGCCTGCTGACAGCACCCGAGCCTATAGTCTGTCGACACTATGAGGGTGAACTTTATGTATTTTTGTCGGGGGTGGCGCGGGGGGGTGAGGAGGTGACGAGGAGGCCGCTGTGAGACACGGGGTGAGTGAGGGCGACTCACCGATCTGTGACTGCGCCACCATGGTGGAATTTCGGTCGCACAGCGGTGAGAAGGGGAGGCCCAGTTGAGCCTCACGATCACCCTGCCCAGGCGGACCACAACAGCAACACGGACACAGCTCAAGAACGTTACGGCATCGGAGTGTCACGGCTCCGTGCGTGAAACCTGAATTGCTCTCCACAGCTGTTCTTTCGGGGCGGCACGGTGGCCCAGTGGTTAGCGCTGACGCCTCACAGCAAGAAGGTCCCGGGTTCGAATCTCTCGGCTCGGGTGCCTTTCTGTGTGGAGTTTGCATGTTCTCTTCCCGTGTCCGCGTGGGTTTTCGCCGGGCACTCCGGTTTCCTCCCACAGTCCAAAAACATGCTGCTGCATAGGTTAATTGGCTCGCAGACTAAATTGGCGGCTGTGCCCGGTGATGGACTGGCGTCCCATCGTGGGTATATCCCTGCCTTGCGCCCTGTGTCTGCCGGGATAGGCTCCGGCTCACCGCGACCCTGTAGAGGACTAAGCGGTTTCTGACAATGAGATGAGATAAAGTATGCATTGTAAGAGAGAACGACTCAGAGACACGAGATAACCTACGGGAGGGGGGGGTAAGAGGGGGAGGGGAGGGGGAGTCAAGCCATGCAGTTAGCTTGCGCCAACATGCCAAACACAAAGCTATTGGTCAAATAAATTAATGGCCCCATAAAATAATTTTTTTTGGGTTAGGTCACTTGAAAATACGTGTCGTAAGCCTGCCTCCACCCCGACATAGCCCATCAGGGAGGATTTGTCACGTGAACAGAACGTGCCAATCCTTTACACTCTCCGCGCACACCTGTGCATTGGAGAGGAAACCAACAGCATTCACAATGAGGTACGATGTGTCGCTGATTATAGAAATCAGCGCCATCAGGTAACGCGCACCAGTTTGGGACCAGCGGCTCTGGAGCCGTCTTCTCATTTTAATTGGTCTTTATATATATATATATAAGGAGGTTGTGATGTCACAATTGTGCCCATCTGTGCATGGATCCAGAGGGCGCCATAAATTAGCATTAATTATAAGACGTTGTATTAATCTTTGATTGTGCAGGTGTTACAAGTTAGGTGAGACGACTTTATACAGCCGGCGATGGACTGGCATCCCGTCGTCGGGTGTATTCCTGCCTTACGCCCTGTGTTTCCGGGATAGGCTCCAGCTCACCGTGACCCTATATAGGATTAAGCGGTTTCAGACAATGAGATGAGACTTTATACAGGTGTTAGGAGAAGCCGTGATCCATTGTAAATGTGGTTGGTTTGCACTCCTGTGCACCGGTGTGCTGAGATAATGTGTTCTGTTCACGTGACAAAACTTTGATGATTGGCTGTGTCGGGCGGGGGTGGGTTTACAAAACATCTTTTTAGGTGACCTAACTCAAAATATATATTTTATGGATAACATTGTTTCGAGAAAGTTTTCGTGTTATAATTAATGAGTGTTTTTTTTTTTTGCCGTGGGAGGAAACCGGAAAGCCTGGAGGAAATCCACACAGAACATGGGGAGAACACACAAACTCCGCACAGAAAGGCGCCCAAGGTTGGAATCTAACCGCCTGGGGCAGGACTTCCTTCCGTGCGGAGCAGATGTTACCGCTGCCGCCAAATCAACGGCGTCGCCCGTGACACTGCGACACCCTGCTGGGCTCGTGCGAGCGACGGAGATGCCTTCGAGGTCCGTCTTGTTCCCGTAATCGGCTCACAGGGGAGCAGTGACACGACTCGGCCCACCCGGGGGTCGCGCGCGCGACCCCCGGGTGGGCCGCCGCGCTGGGTCAACGAACTCGTCGCGAGCCCGACTGGGCTCTGAGCTCGGGACCTCGACAAACGTGAAGCCATCGCGGGAGTCAATCGCATCGCTCACTCGGCACGCGAGCCTCTACGTCTGCGGAGAGCACGCACGCCTTCGCGGACGTGGTCACGGTGGTGGCGCCGCGGTGCGGCGAGCAGCGCCGATGTCTCACGGCACCAAAGCTCTGGGGTCGATCCCCGGCTCGGGTGCTTCTCTGGGCAGAGTTTTCACGTTGTTTTGCGTCCGGAATTCCGGTTTCCTCCCACAGCGTCCTAAGGCACGCTGTCCAGGTTAATTTTTAAATTATAGCTGAAAGTCTGATCATATTTCACTTGTTCTGCAGTGATGCGTATATATTTTTCTAAAACTCTAAAAAAAATGTTATTGATTTTCCGTTCTGGCACCGTTGTTGTTGACGCGCCGTTCTCTCCGCAGCTCTGTGATGCGCTTTGTGACCCTCTGGTGAAAAGAGCTGTATAAATGCAATAACTCGCTTACCCCTCCTCGATGGACAACTGTTAAAAAGCTACATAGCTCAACGGTTTATCCAAGCTTAAATAAAAAAAAACTGACTGGCTCGGTGGAACTGTAATGAATATTGGAATGCAATTGGACACTAGACATTAGTAAGGCGTCATCATGTTTCAAAAGAATAAATAAAGAATAATTAGTTTAAAGTTAACATCTTCAGGCACCTAGTGCCACATACATTTATTGAATGAGTGCTCAATAATAACAAGAACATGAATTAACGTAATTTCTCATCTCATCTCATTGTCAGAAACTGCTTCGTCCTGTACAGGGTCGTGGTGAGCCGGAGCCTATCCCGGCAGATAGAGGGCGCAAGGCAGGGATATACTCACGATGGGACGCCAGTCCATCACCGGGCACTGCGGGCAATTTAGTCTGTAAGTCAATTAACCTATGCAGCAGCATGTTTTATGGACTGTGGGAGGAAACCGGAGTGCGGACACGTGTAGAGAACTCGCAAACTCCACACAGAAAGGCACCCGAGCCGAGATTCGAACCCGGGACCTTCTTGCTGTGCGGCGACAGCGCTACCCACTGGGGCCATCGTACCGCCCATCAACAGATATAGTCTGCGAGCCAATTAACCTATGTAGCAGCATGCTTTTTGG
>JAZEWT010000003.1:40546689-40557289 GCA_036362905.1 Mordacia mordax
AACTCCACACAGAAAGGCACCCGAGCCGAGAGATTCGAACCCGGGACCTTCTTGCTGTGAGGCGTCAGCGCTAACCACTGGGCCACCGCGCCACCCTCCCTCTTGTTATTACGTTCAAAGACGTTGCTGCCGAGGTGAACTGCTCTGGCTTAAATTGCCACCTCACCGCCTCCCCCCCGTGCCGTGAGATGCTTCAATCACTCCAGGGTGGCACAGCGGTAGCATCTGCGCCTCAAAGAAAGAAAGTTCTGACTGAGGTGGCTCGGGTGCCTGTGCGGAGTCTGTGTGCCCTCCGCCTGTTTGACGCGGGTTCCCTCCGGTAAACAACGGAACATTCTCCCTCAATTGTCCGATAACATAAATTATTTTAGGGAGCGGTGTCTAGCAAATGTTGGCGCTGGCTTACAGCGTGGCCGCCCTCCCCCGCCTCTCTGCGGTTTCCTCACGCCTCCATATCCGTGCCACGTCCATGATGAGGCGTGCAATTTGCACGCGTTGCAAAATTGTATTTTGATTATTATTATTATTATCCTTCTCGCGGAACAACTGTCAACAACAGAGCCGCATATAGCTCAACGGTTCCTTCCAGTTTAAATAAAAATAAAACTGACTGCTATGTCCCGGCTGTTATTAATTCTGAGGTGGAAACACGTACCCTGGACACACGTGGTCACCCGGGCCTACCTGGGAATGGTGGTGACGTCACAGAGCACAGAGTCACGTGCTTAATCCTGTACAGGGTCGCTGGGATGCCAGAGTCTATCCCGGCCGGCAGAGGGCGCAAGGCGGTGGGGGGGGGGGAATACCCAGGATGTGATGCCAGTACATCGCAGGGCACACTTTTTAGGGCAATTGACTCTGCAGACCAATTAACCTAGGCAGCATATTTAGTAAAATTTAAAAAAATAATAACTTACGGTTCTTTCTCAGTCTGCTGCTAGATGCAGTCTCCCCATCCGCCCCGTGACTTAAAGGTCATGGGACGGCTGATTGTGGAGGCTCAGAGTAGTTTTGCTCTGTTGGTCGTGGAACACTAAGTGGATCATTACTTGGTCACTAATATCGGTTTACAAAGGTCGTGAAGACGTAACATTCTGCCCTTTGCGGCAGGGTTTGGCTCCAGGACCTTTCACAGGGTTCCTGCGACCGTGTGGCGAGAAGGCTCGATGCGAAGGAGGGATTTCAGTTTCCTGGGTCAGCCCCATACACGTGTGCAAAGGAGAGATTTCTATAAATATGAATGAAATGCATGTACGTGCACACATCGGTAGAGCATATTTAGGTGGGCATTTGTCAGAGCAGGTTTAATTTCACACAGCTTCCCGAACCATGAAGTGTAACAATAACGTCGGCACAGGGCAATTATCGCGTAGAAAGAGCCCTAATGAAACAATTAGTAACGTCGCTTGTTCTTCTGCGGTTCCTCAGAAGCTGAATTAATGGATTTGTGACCCAACAATGACATGTTTGAAGAATGGGCTCCATTGAGATGGGCTTTAATGTACAGATGACATCAAAAAAAGATAGCGTTTGACGACAATCTCCTATATCCTGACTCACATGGAAATACCCAATATGAGCTCACGGTGTTAAAAGTAATAAGCCCAAGGTGAACAGATGACTGGACACGGAATGAGACGGATGATGGGGCCAAGGTAATTTCATCAAATGCGACAGACACGCGCATAACGAAGACACAGCGACACGTTGCATCGCCTTACCATTCGTGCACTTACCCTGGATAGGGTCTGGCCTGTCCCGTTGAACAACTTATGGCCAACAGAGGCAAAGCGGCAGTGACTGAGACTGGAAGCAGCGCTGTAGGCACTGAAGAGCCCAGTGACTAGCCATAGAGCCCAGTGACTAGCCATAGAGCCCAGTGACCAGCCATAGAGCCCAGTGATCAGCCATAGGTGGCGCAGTGGGTTGCGCTGTCGCCTCACGGCAAGAAGGCCCCGGATTCGATTCCCAGCTCGGGTGTTTTTCTGTCTGGCGCTTGCGTGTTCTCTCCCCGTGCCTATGTGTGGGTTCTCGCCGGGTACTCCGGTTTCCTCCCACAGTCCAAAGACACGCTGCTGCCTAAGTGAACTGGCCTGTTGAGTGAATTGCTCCAAAAAGTGTGTCCTGTGATGTACTGGCATCACATCCTGGGTATTCCCCTGCCTCGCGCCCTCTGTCGGCCGGGATAGGCTCTGCCTCCCCCCACGACTCTCTATAGGATGAAGCGAGTATTGATAATGAATAAATGAATAAAATAGGAAATAATGGCAACCTTTTTTTTAAGCTGATTGATGTACCAATAAAACATTGCCGATTCCGCGTGGCCAATAACTCTCCAAATTGCTCCACAGTAACTGTATAACAATAACGTACAGTCCTTTGCCAATCCACTGCTGGATGTGAAGTTCACCATACTGTATTGGTTATAGTGGTAGATTGTCACATACCATGCGGGTCAGTGCAGGCTGGTGAGGGTGTGGGTGGCAAAGCTGTTTGAGACATTGCTCACTGCTAATTTTCAGCTGTGACCAGCCTACCCACCTCACTTCACCGCGCAAGAAGATCGTTTTGAAGGCGGCCTTCACAGCTGCTCAATATTTAAAAATGGAACATCCATAACGAGCATCATCCAGTAAAGAGGATGATACATTTGTAACACACCGTGCAAATTCAACGCCAGGTGATGGACAAGATACTTATATAGAAGCGTCGCGAGGAAGCCACGGAGTGGGGGGGAGTCAGCTAGGGAGTCAGACCGCGCCAACCTGCCAGACACCACTTCCTATATATTATGATTCTATCGGGAAATTCGTTGAGTGTTCTTTAGTTGTGGGAGGAAACAGGTGAACCCGGAGGAAATCTCACGCAGAACAGGGGGAGAGAACACACAAACTCCACGCGGAGAGGCGCCCAAGGCGGCAATCGAACTGCCTCTGGCAGGACTTTCTATGAGGTGCAGATGCATGGACACTCTGCCACCCATCTTATGCTCATATACCTAGCGTTTTAAATTGGAAAACCCTCAGCAATAATCGTGCTGTGCTGCAGAGCTTGGCAGCACGCGCCTGAAACTCGACAGGCCACTCAGTGAGGCTTTCCTGCACGAGCCAGCGCAATAAGGAATAAAAATGTAACGACCAGCCACAAGCGTGGTGGCCTTGCTGAGCGCGCTCGTCGAAATATTGACACCGACGTGGCGCCCGCGTGGCGTGCCCAGCCGTGCCCAGCCGTGCCCAGTCGTGCCCACGAGGGGAATGAACGCGGTGCCGCCGTGGGATTCGATTCGCGGGCAGCAACGAGACGAAAATGTCTCTGCCGCCGAGTGGCGTGGGGGGGAAGGGGGCAGAGGCCACGGGGGGGGAGCATGGAGGAGAGAGAGATAAGACGGCCCACTGAAGCGAAGCGGCGCGCTTGACAAGCGACGTTACATTGGGAAGAAGGCACGTGGCCCGCGTTCCACGGTGCGATGTCACAGCGCATCCGTAATGAAAGCTTGACGGTTTGGGTCACGTGTACAAAAACGTAATCGCCAATACGTAAGATTCGTCACGTGAACAGAACGTCTCATCGCATCTCATTGTCAGAAAACCGCTTCGTCCTGTACAGGGTCGCGGTGAGCCGGAGCCTATCCCGGCAGACACAGGGCGCAAGGCAGGGATATACCCTGCTTCCATCACCGAGCACTGCGGCCAAATTCAGTCTGCGAGCCAATTAACCTATGCAGCAGCATGTTTTTTGAACTGTGCGAGGAAACCAGAGTACCCGGCGAAAACCCACGCGGACACGGGGGAGAACACGCAAACTCCACACAGAAAGGCACCCGAGCCGAGATTCGAACCCGGTTCCTTCTTGCTGTGAGGCGACAGCGCTATCCACTAGGCCACGGTGCCGCCCGTTTAAGTAATAATAATAATAATAATGAAAAACGGTTTTGTGGACACATGCTGATACATTTCTCACAGAGATGGAGTTTCCATCGGCCTATTCGTATCAATGTTTTTAACAGCAGACGCATCGAGCTGTGAAATTGTTTGGCCATGAATGCGGGATTGCCCTAAATATTCCACCTGGCTCGTATCATCGACCGTCTCTTCCGACTAATGGCAACGCGCTGGCGCGCATCCGGGATGCAGACCAGGCCTGTCCATCAAACACTGTTTGTTGAGCGACTCCTGAGATCAATTATACACCTATATATATACCTATTGACCGTGGCGAAGTGGGCAGCGCTGACGCCTCGCAGCAAGAAGGTCTCGGGTTCGAATCTCGGTTCGGGTGCCTATCCGTGCGGAGTTTGCGAGTTCTTTCCCCGTGTTCGCGTGGGTGTTCGTGGGTACTCCGGTTTCTTTCCACCGTCCAATGACACATTGCTTGTAGGTTAATTGGACAGCTCAGTAAATTGCATCCCCCCCCCCCCCCGAATTAAAAGCGCCCTGTGTCTGCCGGGATAGGCTCTGGCCCTCCGCATCCCTGTACAGGCCTAATGAACTGAACCTATTGATCATTGATGATTGCTTCATTTTTTGAGTTAGGACCCGTAAATTGACCTAACTTAAAAAATGGATTTCATCAATAACATTGGTCATGAAAGCGTTCGAATTAAAGTTATGATCCCATTGATATTTTAAAACATGTAAAAGGCTCATCCAATTCCAAATATGTAATGATGTAGGTTTTCACGGCTCGATGCATGATGATTGCTTCGAAAAGCTGCTCTCTCGGGACAGCCGCGTCGATCGCTCCCTCTCTCCTCTCCTAGAACTATTGGGTGTGGACATCAGAGGGGGATCGCCAGGTATGTGAGAGGTTTCTTTCATGAGATGCAAATTAGGGGACTAGCTACAGACAAAGCAGGGAGAGGGTTATCGCAGTTCGGGGTGTGAATAAGATAATGAAATTAATGTTAATGTGATTCAGATGCAGACCCCACACAACAAAAGATGACTCGACACATACATAGTACCCACACATATAAAGGAGCAACAGGCACTACACACACACACTGTGCTTGAGGATGCCTCTAACGTATGAGGCGAAACGTCGCGAGGAGAGGAGAGAGGGGGAGCGATCGACGCGGCTGTCCCGAGAGAGCAGCTTTTCGAAGCAATCATAAATCCCAAATATGTTTTTTTTCTTCTTCCATAAGAATACAAATAATCGAGGGACAGTATTGGCAACCGGAGCGCCCGGCGAAAACCCACGCGCACACGGCGAGAGATGAGCAAACTCCACACAGAGAGGCACCCGAGCCGGCAATCGAACCCGGACCCTTCCTGCTGTGAGGCAGCAGCTCTGCCCACTGTCGCACTACCGCGCCGGCGCCTGCCTCGTGACGGTGCTCAGCCAGAAGGGCGAAACTGCACCACCTAAACCAAATCGAGCGTCTGCGGATTTCTGATGACCCAAACAATCCCACGTCGGATGAGAATCTAACGCCACTGTCGCCAGAGACACCAGTTCTGCACGGCCCAAAGCTTCCCCCCGTGTGTCCTGCAGTGCTGCGCGCGCGTTGCTGACAGCGCCCGTCTGCGGTGGTTTCTATGTCTCTGTTGTCTCTGTCGGACACTCGTCAGCGGCCTTCAGCGGCCCTTCGAAGACGCGCGCGGACTCGCCTAGGGAACGGCTGGGCTCGCGCCGAGGATGGATTTGTGGGGAGGCTCTGAATTGTCATAATAATAACAATTGCATTTCTGAAGCGCTCGTCACCCGAGGGTCACAAAGCGCTGCACGGAGCTGCGGAGAGGACGGCACAACGAGATAAGAACGCCAAATCAGACACCGGGCACGGCGTGCGTGTAGTCAGATGATCAGTTCGTATTTAAGCCGGAAGGAACCGTTGAGCTATGGATCTCTTAAAAAAAAACAATTGTCCAGCGGGAAGGGGTAAGCAAGTTACAACATCTTAAGGCACTCGGGGGGGGGGGAGGGGGGAATTTGGTCATCAGGAGAAGACCCCGTGAATCCGTCTGCTCTCGAGATAGATCGCTGTGCGCTCGCCGCACGATCTGCTGGGGAGACCTCTCAGAGGGAGTCTCGAGAGCGTGAAGCGAACTCGAAACAGACAATCGAGCCTCCAGCCGCTCCACTCGGCTCTCCTCGACCTCTCCACCATCTGGCTCCACCACTCACAGCTCCTCCAGCCTCTCCACTCGGCTCTCCTCGATCTCTCCACCATCTGGCTCCACCACTCACAGCTCCTCCAGCCTCTCCGCACACACAAACTACACACAGACTACACACTCGCTACACACCGACTACACACCAGCTATACACCGGCAATACATCGGCTATACACCGACTACACTACACACTGGTGACACACCGTTTACACACCGACTTCACACCCGTTACACACCCACTACACACCGACTACACACCCGCGACACACCCGCTACACACCCGCGACACACCCGCTACATACCGGCTACACACCCGCTACACACCGACTACACACCGACTACACACCGGTGACACACCGGCTACACACCGACTACACACCGGCTACACACCGACTACACACCAGCAATACACCCGCAATACATCGGCTACACACCGACTACACATCGACTATACACCGGTGACACACCGGCTACACACCCGCTACATACCCGCTACACACCCGCTACACACCCGCTACACACCCGCTACACACCGACTACACACCGACTACACACCCGCCACACACCCACAGGTAAGTTTTTGAGTGAGTGTAATAATCAGTGACGCCCGCTTGAGCGGCTTGCGGTCCGAAGCATTTCTGTCGACTGTTCATGCCTAGCGCCGGTTCTTATGCCTTCCTGTTCTGTTTAACAATCATTGTTTCCATTGCTTTACTTCCTTCATTGATTTCTAGCCATTGTTTTACTTTTAATTGATCTACTCCGATGTTATTGTTCTTGACAGATGCCGTTCTCTCCATGGCTCTGTGCAGCGCTTTGTGACCCTCGGGTGAAAAGCGCTCCAATGACCCTCGGGTGAAAAGCGCTCCAGAAGTGCAATCATCTCATCTCATCTCATTGTCAGAACCGCTTAATCCTGTCCAGGGTCGCGGTGAGCCAGAGCCTATCCCAGCAGACACAGGGCGCAAGGCAGGGATATACCCACGATGGGACGCCAGTCCATCACCGGGCACTGAAGGCAATTTAGTCTGCAAGCCAATTAACCTATGCAGCAGCATGTTTTTTGGACCGTGGGAGGAAACCGGAGTGCCCGGCGAAAACCCACGCGGACACGGGGAGAGAACTCGCAAACTCCACACAGAAAGGCGCCCGAGCCGAGATTCAAACCCGGGACCTTCTTGCTGTGAGGAGACGACAGCGCTACCCACTGGGCCACCGTGCGGCCCAAGTGCATTTATTATTATTATTACTCCTCATAGCTCCTTCCACCCCACCCGTCCACACATCTCCCCCACGCGTCATGACCCAGGTGCGCGCACTAACTCCCTCCATCCCCCGTTTACCCAGCGCCTGCTGCGTTACATCAGCGGGAGGTTTTTAATCGAGGATGTTCGCTGCAGGCGCAACGGTCCTGACATTGAAACACATTCCTGCTGCGCCTGTGCTCGTTCCGAATTAAGACGGTCCTACAGGCGATGGATTTAAAAATACGCGCATGGATACATTCATAGAGATCCACGCCGTTATAATAGGGTGGTAGGGTTCGATCCCCGCCTTGGGCACCTTTCTGTTTGGAGTTTGTGTATTCTCTCCCCCTGTTCTGCGTGGGTTTCCTCCGGGCTCTCCGGTTTCCTCCCACAACTTAAAAAAACAACTCGTTAATTAATTGACCGATGACAACCTAATATATGGGAAGCAGTGTGTGGCAATGTGGCGCGAATAAACGGCCTGCTTCTCTGTGCTTTCCTCGTGCCTATGAGTCGTTCCCTGTCGAATGAATACCTTTGACAGTGACTAAATATGCGCGCGTCATCAATGTAAAATTATTATTAAAACAGATTTTTCGTGCTCAGAGCAGGTGTGGCTTCCTGTGGGAGAGACTGGAGAACACAGGGAGACTTTGATTCGATCCACATCTGCACGCTCCACGCCATGAAATAGGTGACGTAAAAATGGATTTCAGACAGGGAACGTCTGCCACGAGAGCGAAACGATAGCAGTTGCGAACCGCTCGCAGGTTGATTCATTCACAAGTCCACTGCTGTACTGATAACTCATGGTGTACCCAGCTGCCTCAGACGGCAAACCCATGGCACACCTAGGCAGTCTTATCTCATCTCTGAAACCGCTTAATCCTATATAGGGTCACGGTGAGCCGGAGCCTATCCCGGAAACACAGGGCGTAAGGCAGGAATACACCCGACGACGGGACGCCGGTCCATCATCCGGCATTGAAGGCAATTTAGTCTGCAAGCCAATTAATCTCTGCAGCAGCATGTTTTTTGGACTGTGGGTGGAAACCGGAGTGCCCGGCGAAAACCCAAACGGACACGTGGAGAGAACTCGCAAACTCTACACAGAAAGGCACCCGAGCCGAGCTTCGAACCCGGGCCCTTCTTGCTGTG
The DNA here is from genome assembly GCA_036362905.1 of Mordacia mordax. Classification (NCBI taxonomy): domain Eukaryota; kingdom Metazoa; phylum Chordata; class Hyperoartia; order Petromyzontiformes; family Petromyzontidae; genus Mordacia; species Mordacia mordax. The sequence continues at coordinate 40,555,214 of JAZEWT010000003.1, forward strand.
AGGAGGCGACAGCGCTACGCACTGGGCCACCGTGCCACCCTGTATTACGTGTCCATGTCCTAAATCCCCTTGACATTGACTCATCACAGGCGTACAACCGAATGAAGAGGACGGGCGACACACGATGCGTGTTGGATGCACCCGGCGGCGATGAGAGGGTGCGGAACCGGTCACATTCAATGTCTCTCTCCTGCTGCTTCACCCAGACAAACGTGACGCCTTCGCCCAGCAATCTCTCATTTTACATCGGTCTGCAAAAATGCCCCCCTGGAAGTGGCAATCGTGGAAACCGCAGGCGGCGACGAACGTTAACTACGGCTGGCATTCCGCCGAATTTGCGCGCACGGAGGGGGCAATGACCCCATCTCGCCAGGTCACGGTGCTCCCTCGCTTGCATGCCCGCACTCGCTTAAATGCTGTGTAACTGTGAAATCGCACAAACAATGGCGTCACAACTGAATGCCCCCTTCCCCCCCCCCAGCTCATTGCTCCGCGGGACACAAACACCCACTCGACTAGCAGACCCTGAACCAACATCTCCCCTCTCCAGATCCATTGCCTCCGAATCACAAAGTCACCGAGCGTGACAGAATCAGCTGAGCGAATCCGCAGGAAAGTCTCCAGTTATTGTTAATTTCATTTTCGGGCAAATGAGCAAAGGATACATTTACATGTCAGCATGGATGCGTGCCCACCATGCTGCGTTGGTCATTTGGAACATATGTTGTGTAGCAGGAATCCCGCATCTCGAGCGTGCAAGCTCGCTAAGAACTTTCTACGATAATAAACATCCATCTATCTCGTGTTAGAGATAGGAGCCAGTGTTAGAGATAGAAGCCAGTGTTGCAGACAGGAGCCAGTGTTAGAGATAGGAGCCAATGTTTAATATAGGAGCCAGTGTTGGAGATAGAAGCCAGTGTTGGAGACAGGAGCCAGTGTTAGAGATAGGAGCCAATGTTAAATGTAGAAGCCAGTGTTGGAGATAGAAGCCAGTGTTAGAGATAGAAGCCAGTGTTGCAGACAGGAGCCAGTGTTAGAGATAGGAGCCAATGTTAAATATAGGAGCCAGTGTTGGAGATAGAAGCCAGTGTTGGAGACAGGATCCAGTGTTAGAGATAGGAGCCAATGTTAAATGTAGAAGCCAGTGTTGGAGACAGAAGCCAGTGTTGAAGACAGGAGCCAGTGTTAGAGATAGAAGCCAGTGTTGCAGACAGGAGCCAGTGTTAGAGATAGAAGCCAATGTTAACGATGGGAGCCAGTGTTAGAGATAGGAGCCAGTGTTGGAAACAGTGTTAGAGATAGGAGCCAGTGTTAGAGATAGGAGCCAGTGTTAGAGACAGGCGCAGCGTTGTGTCGCAGAAATACCGCATCTAGAACGTGCACGGTCTCTGGGAACTTTTTTTCTGTAAGAATGAACATATATCTGTCATCCACCTATCTTAATTCCCCAGCGGGCTCTGAACGAAGAAAACTAATAAACAAGGTCTCTTGAAACACAACAGCAATGCCTCCTCGCCTCTCTGATGAAACAAGACAACGCCGGCAGCGTGGCGTGTCACTTGAAATAAAAATTCAAAAGCCTCCCGTACGTGTGGCACGAACACGTTCCCCTATACGCTTGGACTGTTCATGCGGCTCAGTGGTGCCGTGCCAGGATGTTGGCTCTCTTCCGACCTGCGCCTGCTCGGGAACATTTGTTGCTTCCTTGTTTGTTGAAGAATTTTTTTTTTCTGCTGACTTTATGTCCTATAATTTATCGCTACTGTTTGACTTTCAGTCGAACTGTTCTGATGTTGTTGTTGTTGACATCGCGTTCTCTCCACAGCTCGGATTAAAAAAAAAAACCCAAAAACGTTCATGTTGCTGATTTTCCGTTGTCCGTCATTGTTGCTGACGTGCCGTTCTCTCCGCAACTCTGTGCAGCGCTTTGTGACCCTCGGGTGACAAGCGCCCTACAAAAATGCAATCATTATTATAATTATCATCATGGGGCGGCACGGTGGCCCAGTGGTTAGCGCTGACGCCTCACAGCAAGAAGGTCCCGGGTTCGAATCTCTCGGCTCGGGTGCCTTTCTG
>JAZEWT010000003.1:40634250-40645113 GCA_036362905.1 Mordacia mordax
TGCAAACTCCACACAGAAAGGCACCCGAGCCGAGAGATTCGAACCCGGGACCTTCTTGCTGTGAGGCGACAGCGCTAACCACCGGGCCACCGTGCCGCCCTAATAAAGTACGTGATTTATTAATTGTCCGATGCTTTTTTAATTGTTAGAGGAAACTGGTGAAAACTGGAGGAAACCCATGCATAACGGGGGAGAGAACGTACTAACACCACACAGAAGGCACCCAAGGTAGGAATCGAAGCACACTCGGGCAGAACTTCCTGTGAGGCACGGATGTCAGCGCGGCGCCACTCGACAGCGCGTCCAGCCCCCCCTTCCTCTCCCCCCCCCCTCCGGCGATTCAATGAAACGTCACGTTTCCGTTCACCAATTGATTGTGTGTTTTAGCCGTTGCTGTGAATGCGGACGGACGTGGAGGCCTTAGCGCACTCCCCGACGGATCAATGCTTGAGCTGAACGCCCCTAACCCCGCCTCTCTGCACCATCAATTATCATCCCTGACACGCGCAGACAGCAAATGAACGGTTTCTAGATATGGGGCTGTTAACGCTATGGGTACTTTTTTTGCCAGTATACATATATAAGATTACAACAGGTTTTACCGTATCTGGCGATTATGCAGGTGGAAAGATCTTAACACCAAAATATACACATTTTACAATGTGTCCAGTTTGCAAAAACCACACATACTAGTGGCAAAGTATACAAACAGGTAGCTTTGATAACCTATGCATTGTCCTTCAACTGACCGACCTTCACCTGGCAGTGGCTTCCTTTTGAGCCTATTTGCCGGCGTTAAGATCTTAACACCTGCATAATCGCCAGATACGGTAAAACCTGTTGTAATCTTATATAGGTTTGTAGATATGTTGATGCTGGTTTTTCGTTGTCTGAGCATCGCTTTCGATGGCTGAGCTGCCCGGATTGCCAACATCGGTGCATCGGTGACCTTTATAGCTACATCGGGACGTCAGTCGCCTCCCGATGGAGAGGCGAGAGTCGATTTCTCGTAGAATGTCGGCAAACTTTACACCAAGCGGACAACTCTGAGTAGCGATCTGGCCTCCGTGCAACGCTGCGGCGACAAAAGCATCGTTCTGTTATCTGGGGCCGAACGGTGACGCACTGGGTAGCGCTGTCGCCTCACAGCAAGAAGGACCCGGGTTCGGTGCCCGGTTCGGGTGCCTTTCTGTGTGGAGTTTGCGCGCTCTCCCGTGCCCGCGTGGGTTGCCAAAGTTAATTGGTCTTCTGAGTAAATTGCCACAACAAAGTGCCCTGCAATGTACTGGCGTCACATCCTGGCTATTCCTCCGCCATGTGTCCTCTGTTGGCCGGGATAGGATTTGCCCCCCCATCACCCCGTACAGGATTAATTGATAATGAATAACACAGTATCACTTAAAGTTGCACTTTACAAGAACGGAACTAAGTGAGGCCTCTGCATATTAAGAACATAGAATAATAATAATTACATTTAGCAATAATTACATTATTTTTGGGCTTTTTTTTTGTACAAATCCGAGCTGTGGAGAGAACGGCATGTCAATAACAACATCAAGACAGTTCAACTGAAAGTCAAGCAGTAGCGATAAATTCTAGGACACAAAGTCAGCAGAAAATAAAATAAATAAATACATCTTGAACAAACAAGGAAGGAACAAATGTTCCCGAGCAGACGCAGGTCGGAAGAGAGCCAACATCCCGGCACGGCACCACTGAGCCGCATCAACAGTCCAAGCCGGAGGACTGGAAAGCTTCATGGAACAAGTGAGTCTTGAGACGAGATATAGATTGCACATATTTGGCCGAAGTTGAAATTCCGGTTTCGCATCCAACGTAAAGCAATTCAGGTTGCTCGATTATTCAGCGATGACCAAAATACTCCAGTTGGTCACCTCCATATCGCCCGTCTATTGCTACTGCCGTATTTTCTGCTCTCCAGGACGTAGCTCATGAAGTTCTCCACACAGGTTGAGAATTTGGTCTACCATAATAACCCATTCGTCACTCTACCAATAATGTGTTCAAGCCCTATTTTGTAACAGAGCACACAGCTTTCGCTTATTTACACTAATTGACTTCAGAATTAAAATCCATTGTTTCTTTGCCGCGCGTTCCGATAACATCTCATCTCATCTCATTGTCTGAAATCGCTTAGTCCTATACAGGGTCACGGTGAAGCCGGAGCCTATCCCGGCAGACACAGGGCGCAAGACAAGGATATACCGACAATGGGACGCCAGTCCATCGCCGTTCCTATAACATCGCTGAATTTAAGTAAAGCTTTAGACTCCCATCTCTCATGCCTTCGAGAGTGCGAATCGGTCGTGGCCGTTGTGCGTTTTGGACCTTGGGCAGGTGGCTCAGCCAGCGTGATTTAAAAAAAACCCTTATTCTTCATTGAGCTAAATGTGCAAACACTTTGCTCGTGTGTTGGTTGTTTGGAGGTCGCTAACGGCCTGGAAAGATTGCGCTGACATTGCTATTTCCCAGGTCTCACGGTCGAGACATTCCATCTGCACATTTCTCAGTTTATTATTATTCTCATCTCATCTCATTGTCTGAAACCGCTTAGTCCTATACAGAGTCACGGTGAAGCCGGAGCCTATTCCGGCAGACACAGGGCGCAAGACAAGGATATACCGACGATGGGACGCCAGTCCATCGCCTGGCACTGCGGGGCAATTTAGCCTGTGAGCCAATCAACCTATGTAGCAGCATGCTTTTTGGACTGTGGGAGGAAACCGGAGTGCCCGGCGAAAACCCACGCGGACACGGGGAGAGCATGCAAACTCCACACAGAAAGGCACCCGAGCCGAGGGATTCGAACCCGGGACCTTCTTGCTGTGAGGCGACAGCGCTAACCACTGGGCCACCGCGCCGCCCCTTTATTATTATTCTTGTCCATGAATCTTCCTTTCCCCATCATCCCGCCGCCTTGTTTCATGATCACCTCGAGTTTGTCCCACACGAGTATTTCGTTGCAATTCCTACAAGTTCGCTCCCTCTCCTCTCGTTACAAGAACGGTGACTTTCTACGTATCTGTGATGTGTATATTAAAAAAAAAAACTCTCCAAAAAATGTTATTGCTGCTGAGGAACCACGAAATCGATTTCGATCGACTGGATTTAATATTTTACGTCGTGTGGCAATGTTTAAGCGGTGGGTCACGCCCCACAGCGTTGACCGTGAGAGCCTCCTGGAGTGATCCGTGGAGACCAGATTTCAGTGGGGCCCAGTGGCCCTTTGGGTGCAAAAAGTTACGATCCCCTAGTGCAAGTGCAATACAAGAACTAGTGTAGCCGCGGAGGTTTAAGCTTATTTTTGTTTGATAATCTTGTCAACATTTTAAGCCGTTTATCGTATTTATTTCCATGTTACACGCGGAGGCTTGCCATTGAAAATATGTTTGTTTGTTTTACGGCGAGTTTGGCAGCAACATTCAGGTTGCTGCCGAACAGCGCCGGCGAGACAAGGAGTCAAGAGCACACGAGCGAAGTGGAGAGTGCGTTCGGCTCTCTTTTTTTTTCATAGGCTGTCTTGTAGAAACAAATAATAAATGTAGTCGCCCTTCAACGGTGTTTTACAGTTGCGGGAATAGTTACAACAACAACAAACAAAGCTCGGTCGACGTTTAGCGCAGTGCAGCTGTGGAACTTTCTGGGTAAATGCGAGACGGGAACTGGAACGTTTCGTGAATCGGCTGCGTTTGCGCAATATTAACCAAATAAGGGCTTCTGCAAAAGCGAACGCGTGCAGGGATGGAGTTTCTTCTGGACGATCTCAGGAAAGGGTTGATTGGCAATGAGCGATGGGATGTAGCCCTCTCAGAGTGGAGCTCTGTGAAGGAAAACCGTGCCCTTTTGGAAAATGTCTCATCTCGTTGTTAGAAACCGCTTAGTCCTGTACAGGTTGGTGGTGAGCCGGAGCCTATCCCGGCAGACACAGGGCGCAAGGCAGGGATATACCCACGAGTGAACGCCAGTCCATCACCGGGCACTGCGGGCAATTTAGTCTACAAGCCAATTAGCCCATGCAGCAGCATGTCTTTTGGACTGTGGGAAGAAACCGGAGTGCCCAGCGAAAACCCACGTGGACACGGGGAGAACATGCGCCCTGTGTTTGCCGGGATAGGCTCAGGCCCCCCCGTGACCCTGTACAGGATTAAGCGGGCACCGATACCGAACTGAACACTTGTGAGTGCGGTGAAGTAATGGGGGCTGTGTAGATGGAAGCTGCTGCATTGTGACTCGTGCCGTCGAACGCTACCGCGCAGCGTCTCCGCGCTCGTGCCGTTCGTCTCACCGTCGTGTGTTCGGATCGCGCCGCCTATCCGTCGGCGTTCACCCCCCGCTCTGTCGGCTCGCGCGTAGTCACTCCAAGCGGCGCGCGGTGCAACGCAGAACGCTTCCGAGGGGTCGTGCCACCGCGTGTTCATTACCGTGAGCGCGTTATGGCCTTGGAAATAAGCGGCGCAGCAGCGCGGGGCGAGAGCGTGGGCGCGTTACAGTTTGTGGACATTATTTACGTCGGAGATTTTGGGCGGCGCGGTGGCCCAGTGGTTAGCGCTGACGCCTCACAGCAAGAAGGTCCCGGGTTCGAGTCTCTCGGCTCCGGTGCCTTTCTGTGTGGAGTTTGCATGCTCTCCCCGTGTCCGCGTGGGTTTTCGCCGGGTACTCCGGTTTCCTCCCACAGTCCAAAAGCATGCTCCTGGATAGGTTGATTGGCTCGCAGACTAAAATTGTCCCGCAATGCCCGGCGATGGACCGGCGTCCCGTCGTCGGGTGTATTCCTGCCTTACGCCCTATGTTTCCGGGATAGGCTCCGGCTTCACCGTGACCCTATATAGGATTAAGCGGTTTCAGATAATGAGATGAGATGATGAGATTTTGACCGTTGCTTCCAAAGGCTGCTCTTGCGGGAGAACCGCGTCGATCGCCTCCTCCTCTCGTCCCTCGCGACGTTGACGCCTCCCACGTTGGAGGAATCTTCAGACGTTCCCGTGATTGAGTCTTTGTGCGAGTGTGCTGTTCATACGCCGTCAAGTCATTCCCCACTCATTCCGTGTCACTCCCTTTCAGTCGTCGCCACCTCTCTTCCACGGGCAATGGAATTGCACGTGGAACACACATTCAAAGTAATTGGAAAATCAGGGGGGCGGCAGCCGATTAAGTTCAGATTACAATAGGTTTTACCGTATCTGGCGATTATGCAGGTGTTAAAATCTTAACACCTGCATAATCGCCAGATACGGTAAAACCTATTGTAATCTTATATTTGTCTACTGGCAAAAAAGTACTCATAGCGTTAACAGCCCCACCTAAGCTATAAAGCATTGATACTGCATTGTCTGGAGCTGACTGCCTTTTGGCAGCGACTGACACCGGCAAATACGCTCAAAAGGAAGCCACTGCCAGGTGAAGGTCGGTCAAGTTGAAGGACAAAGCTACCTGTTTGCATACTTTGCCACTAGTATGTGTGGCTTTTGCAAACTGGACACATTTGAAAAATGTGTCTATTTTGGTGTTTGGGATCTTAATACCTGCATAATCGCCAGATACGGTAAAACCTATTGTAATAATCGCCAGATACGGTAAAACCTATTGTAATCTTATATTTGTATACTGGCAAAAAAAGTACCCATAGCGATTAAGTTTATTTGAATTCTAATGTGCGAGAGACAACGGAACCATTTTCAAAGGGGACCCCTTCCATTGTCCCTGCAAGGCAGTGACGCTGACTGAACGACTTGACGATAATGTAAACAGCACAGCCACAGGAAGACTCACCCGCAGAGTCGCCCGTAGGTGCTTTTCACGTGGGAGTCGAAACGTCGCGAAGGAGAGAGGAAGAGCGATCGACGCGGCTCTCCTTCAGAGCAGCTTTTGAAGGCACTCATCATGCATCGAGTCGTGAAAGCATACATTGGTACGCTGGAGATGTTGTTGTTGAACGATCTGAGTGAGCCTGTGGTATCAGGATATTACTAGGTGGGTGCTGGATATCTGTGCGTTCATGTCTTGACAAGACAGGTATTATTGTGAGACGGGTGTGTGTGTGTGGGGGGGGGTGTTTTTGTAAAAATAAATAACAGGCAACGATAGGCTGCGGATTTTAATTAACAACGGTGACACTGGCGAGCCTGGCTTGGAGTCGAAACGCCCTAAGCGCATGCAGATTCGTGATTTTACACTTTAGCGATTGCAATACCTGGCGAATGTCTGCGAAGCAACTCAATGGCAACACATTTTCGGGGTAAAAAAAAAAGCCACAATGCCCTCGATTAAATAAATTATTTCGCCAGATGCCGCGGTGTTAAGTGCAGTCTCCGACCTTTATCAACGCTGTCTCTCTGGTCCTTTTATTCATGTGCTATGAAAAAGGGCCATTGTCCAAAACAACGGTTGTTATATATATATATTCTTTTTAGACCAACGTTATTGACGAATATGTAGCGTTTATATATGTTGATTTGCCTATATGTGTTATGTCGTCTGTCATAGATAATTCAAATATACCTAATCACAATTAATACATGCTTTCTTTATGTAGATTGTTATGTTAGTTATACACATGGTGATATATGGAATTTCTATAGTAAATATAATAAGCACGTCTCTAAATTTTTCATTGTATCTTTATACAAGGCAGCGATTTTAATCAACTTTCTTTCAGAGTTCTCATTGTCTGATTTGCTATCATAACGGTTCTGCAGGGGCTTTCTCCAAACTATCTGTAGGCTGTTCTCTCGGCTCGGATCTGATCGCATATACGCCGTCTAGCAATGACTGCAAAAACTGCTGTATGAAATGTCAACGTAATCCATTTTTGGGTCAAGTCACGTAATAAATTATGAAATAGTGTCGTTTAACCCTCCACCACCCGACACGGCCAATCAGCAAGGGTTTGTCACGTTGAACAGAAAACGCGCCAATTCCTTCAGCATCTCAGCCCGCCGGTGCGTTGACAAGCGACCCCACAATATTTTAGGAACGATGTAAACTGCTCGGCCAGATCTGCCCTCCCAGTTTTTGGCGTGGGTGCCTGATGATGCTGAACGTAGTTATCAGCGAAACGTCGTGTGCATCTTGACCATGACGCGACGGACTGATTCATATAAATAAAGGCTTGACATTGACGCTGGTTAGCGTGTTTTCGGGAGCACGGTTTATTCCGAAACGAGGTACGGCGGTGCTGCGAGTAGCGCTGCTGCCTCGCAGCAAGAAGCTCCCAGTTCGAAGCCCGGCTTGGGTGCCTTCATTTATCTGGCGTTTGCACGTTTTCCCCGTGTCCGCGAGCTCCTCTTCCGGGTATTATTACGGTTTCCTCCCACAATCCAAACACACACTGTAGGAGATGTATTGTCCTGACTAAACTGCACCATCACATTACACCAGCGACTAAAATCTGAGTTCGGTTAACGTGTTGCCAGAAAGACAATTCTTACTGGCATTTGAGACGAAAGAAAACGTGTGCCAAAACACTAACATTTCCCCAGCAATATTTGACGAAACATCCTCCTTAGCGGAATGTTTATTTCCCACCACAGCGTGCTTCAAGCCCTCTTTGGATGTCTGTGAAGGTGAAAAGTGATGAAAGTAGAACTGCAACAATCATAGAGAATGGGCCAGCCAGGAGGACATTGCTCCCAGGGCAAGTGTGATTCAGAGCAGATGAACACGCGGATAATCTGGCCCCGTGTGTGCAGGTCAGGAGTTCAATTCCAGAGCATCACACTTGCCCAATCCCATTTCGTCTGCCTCGCCGAACCCACAACCCCACATCCATCTGCCCTCCACACAGACTCCGACACAAGTGTTACGCGTCACTGCGCGCGGTATAAATATGTAGCGCACTTTACCAAGCTCACCTTGAATATTGCATGACGCGGCGGAGAGCGGCCGCCTCGAAAGTAATGCAATTTGACGTCGAGGTTAGCTCGAGGATAAATTTAGGTCACGGGATCAACGGCGTATTTATAAAACGTCCGTCATTTCGGCCCCGTAATCAACGAACGTCACCCTGTCCGCGCGCAGCAATCGAATTCGTGCGCTATGCACACGGCGTGCGCTTAGGGAATTTACATGGCAATTGGTACCGGGGTCAGCACGAGAGCCGAGATGGCTGCGCCGCATGGAAAGGTGCTCCCGTGACTTGCGGAGAGCGTTCCGTGTGCCAGGGTGCAGCTGTCGGGACGATGAAGGAAGAGCGGCTCTGCTGCTGTTTACCTGCACCGTAAAAAAAAAAGCAATGCTCATCTCTCATCTCATTGTCAGAAACCGCTGAGTCCTGTGCAGGGTCGTGGTGAGCCGGAGCCTATCCCGGCAGACACAGGGCGCAAGCAGGGATACACCCACGATGGGACGCCAGTCCATCACCGGGTACTGCGGGAAATTTAGTCCACAAGCCAATTAACCTATGCGGCAGCACGTTTTTTTTGGGCTGTTGAAGGAAACGGGAGTGCCCGGCGAAATCCCACGCGGACACGGGGAGAGAACTCGCAAACACCACACAGAGAGGCCACCCGAGGCGAGATTCGGACCCGGGACCTTCTTGCTGTGAGGAGGCGACAGCGCTACCCACTGGGCCACCGTGCCGCCCGCAAAACAATGCGATTGAACAAAAACACGTGTGCACGGTTTCCATCAGTGGAACCCTCGGTGTTCAGCGACCGCAGCTCTGTTTGCATCAGCCGCTCGTTGGGATTTGGTTTCGTGGACTCTGCTCTTTAGGGACTTATACCCTGGCGTATGGAACGAGCGCACGGTAAAGCGAATTAAATAAAGCTCGCTTGGGAACCTGAGCAACGATCCCTCTCATATGCCGAGCGGGTGGGAAGTGGTGCCTTCGACTATGTGGACCACAAGCCGAGCTGAACGGTCCTCAGACGAAGCGCTGTCATGGCCACGTGAAACACCAAGGGTTGTGCGGCTCTGAGATCCGAGTCCGCTCCTTGTCTGGTGACAGACAACCGATAGCCCGGTGCTGTTCCAACACCCATGTGTTTGCGCTATGGGTACTTTATTGCCAGTATACATATATAAGATTACAACAGGTTTTACCGTATCTGGTGATAATGCAGGTGTTAAGATCTTAACACCTGCATAATTGCCAGGCAATTATGCAGGTGTTAAGATCCCAAACACCAAAATGGACACGTTTTACAATGTGTCCAGTTTGCAAAAGCCACACATACTCGTGGCAAAGTATGCAAACAGGCAGCTTTGATAACCTATGCATTGTCCTTCAACTGACCGACCTTCACCTGGCAGTGGCTTCCTTTTGAGCGTATTTGCCGGTGTCAGTCGCTGCCAAAAGGCAGTCAGCTCAGGACAATGCAGTATCAATGCTTTATAGCTTAGGTGGGGCTGTTAACGCTATGGGTATTTTTTTGCCAGGTGTTAAGATCTTAACACCTGCATAATTGCCAGATACGGTAAAACCTGTTGTAATCTTATATATGTATACTGGCAAATAAGATCTTAACACCTGCATAATCGCCAGATACGGTAAAACCTGTTGTAATCTTATACCCATGTGTTTGGTTGCCTTCATACTGAGAGCATCGTTCATTCGGTTGAGTTTGTTTATAACGCGCTACGCAAATTCCACGCCCGGTCTTGGTCAGGATACTGATACGGAGGAGTAGCGAGGAAACCGTAGAGAGGTAGGGGAAGGCAATCACGCGGCCAGCCGGCGCCAACATTTACCAGACGCTCAGGTCTGTATGCCATGATGTTATGGTCCAATTGATTAAGGTGGTTTAAAAAAAAAAAAACTATTTTTGCTTTTAGTTGAAACCGGAAAACGTGGAGGAAACCCATGCAGATCAGGAGGCGAACACACAAACACCACACAGAAACGTGCCCAAGGAAGGGTCAGATGCAAATCGGCCACACTGCTGTTCATCCAACACCTTTGGCTTACAAGTAATATGTGTAAATCTGAGCTATAAATAGCCACAGAGATACGGACGCAGCGGGAAACGCACGCGGAGAGTGGCATTGCGCCATGGAGAGGGTGAAGAGACATTGAGGAATACAGACACATCCTCGAGGATATTCAGACAAGCGTGTTGAGGAAACAGGAATTAAAATTGTCGAGCCACAACATATACGATCTGGACGATGGAGGATATGCACAATTGCAGTTTGTCATTTTAAACGCGCACACCGATTTCAATATCGAAGCAATCCATACCCTCACGTAGAGAGAGTAGAGATGATTTGCACCGATGGAAAGCAACCAAATGTACAATCGAGGCAATCTACAATATTGACACTTATTTACACGCTTTGGCGTACATCCAGTTAAATAAAATATGAAATTTACAATGCGTACTTGTTCATTCAATTTAGAAGGTATTCATACCCTCACGTGGAGAGAGATGCAGGGAGAGAGACGTACAGTGACTTGGAGACGAAACGACCACAACAAACAAGTTCCCGATAAAGATTTTTTAATTCTGAATAATGTCTCCTTCTTTTAGTGTTGAATTGTCGTCCCAGTTTTTGGGGTGCGTGCGGGTTTAACAAACATCTTCGTTTGTAACTCGCACAGTGAGTAGTGCATCACCTCCAGCTAGAGAATGGTCGCTGAATGATGGCATCGTTTGACCAAATAATTCCAATAGGACTCTCATTTCTACTTAAGTGGTGGACGACTTAAATATACTCAGCATAGAGCAGTCATTGCTTGACAGTCACGTGTATAGGCCTCAAAGTTGGAAGGTCCTAAATTAATATTCGGATTTTGTGAATTGGCGGCGCGGTGGCCCAGTGGTTAGCGCTGTCGCCTCACAGCAAGAAGGTCCCGGGTTCAAATCTCTCGGCTCGGGTGCCTTTCTGTGTGGAGTTTGCATG
>JAZEWT010000003.1:40690724-40702802 GCA_036362905.1 Mordacia mordax
ACCGTGACCCTATTTAGGATTAAGCGGTTTCAGATAATGAGATGAGACACTGACCCATTCTTGTATCTTTTGCAGTCAGAGGATCTGTACTCGATGATCGAATCGCACGAGGGAAAGCCTCTCAAGCTCTATGTGTACAACAGTGAAGTGGACAGCTGCCGTGAGGTGGTAATCACACCCAACGGAGCCTGGGGTGGCGAGGGAAGGTCCGTTTATGCATTCAAAACGTTTATTACAATTAAGCCATGTATCGCCAAAAACTCTTAAGCGGAGCAGTGCTAAATGACGCACAGTGATGTATTTGATGAATTTTTGTATTGTAGATTATAGAGCAGTATGTTCCACTAATGGTGTGATACTTTCCCATGCAGTCTGGGCTGTGGCATCGGTTATGGATACCTGCATCGGATCCCTACACGTCCATTCACTGAGGGCAAGCCCATCAGTCCCACAGCCGCAGGCGGTACACTGAAGGATGGTTTCACTGAGGTGTGGTCACGTTTCCACATTGTATGATTCACGCTTAGCTTTCCCAGACATTGGTGCCAATAAAACCGGTTCGTTAAATAGCGTGCACGTGGAGCCGAATTATTAATTGGCTTTATTTTTTGTCCATTGTATTCATTAACCGAGCATTAACAATTCGTTCAAATGTACTGTAAATGGAGGTAATCAGCGAAACTTGCCGTGCAACACAATGTTTCATGCTCCCTCGCATTGGCTGTGGATCCTTTAACAGGTTTCTCTCTCAGCCGCCAACTCACTGCTGAGCTCCCCAACCCCGGTAAACGTTTCATCGACCCCGGCCATGCCCATCGCCGTCTCGGGATTGGAGCCAGGAGTTGCCGGTCTCTCACTCAGCAGGACTACTTCCTGCACTCCCCCGTCTGTCACCAATGCACTGAACGCTGGTAAAGCACATGCATGCACTCTTTCACAGTTGTTCTTTTAACGCAACAACAAATGTGACCCACTCACTCTTTCACAGTTGTTCTTTTAACCCAACAACAAATGTGACCCACTCACTCTTTCACAGTTGTTCTTTTAACGCAACAACAAATGTGACCCACTCACTCTTTCACAGTTGTTCTTTTAACGCAACAACAAATGTGACCCGCTCACGCTTTCGGTTGCAACAATGGCCCAATTTTTATGCCGGTGAATGACATTTTGTTTTGGATTCTTGGCTTAGTAGTGGTATTTGCTAATGGTTATTTGCCAAAAATGTATAATGTGTGTTTCACCACGATTGAAATGAAATTAATAGTGTTGCAAAGCAAAAATTATTCGTCTTCATGGAACAAATTGAACGATTAACTATTTACGTGCTACTTTATGAATACGTAATATTGAAGCGTTGTAAATATACACGCGGTGCCCCTTTTTAAAATGCTGCTGTCTCGCACATTGCCTTGCAGGTGTTCCAACAATGCCAGTAATACCAAGCCCGACAAATGCAACACTAGCTCCTGGTAACAAACAAACAAAAAACTTTTCATAAATAATAAATACAATTTAAAACGTACACATATTCATTCCTTTTCAAAAGTGTTCATTTGAAGCGAGGCCAACCTTATAGGCTCAGGAACCGCAGAAAGTTGGGGGAGGGGACGAGTCAGCCACATTTTTTGCCGACTCTGCATCCTATATGTTATGATGTTATCAACCAATTAACGGGTAGTTTTATAGTTGTGGAAGGCAAACGGAGAACCCGAAAGAAACCCACGGAGAACAGGGGGGAGAATACAAACGCCGCACGGGAAGGCGCCCAAGGCAGGAATTGAACCGCCTCATGCAGGACGTTCTTTCTTTTGAGGAGGAGATATTACAGCTGCACCTCCCTGCCACCCACATCGTAACTATTATGAAAGTTATTTTTAAAAACTTTTAGTCATTGTTATGGTCATTGACAAAATGGAATATAAAGGTTGATTTTCATTGTTGCAGGTGTAATGCCCCTGACTGGCACATTACCAAACCTTCCGTTTACACCATTAAACCTGCCCATCAGCCAGCTTGGAATTGCTGATCCAAATGCAGCAGGTAAGTAATGCAGGCTGAATTTCACTACGACAGGATAAGTTGTATCCAGCGGTCTGAATACACATTAACTCGATGCCTTACTGCATCGCATTAACGTGTATTTGCCAACAAAAAATTGGTATCTAATGTCATGATTCCATTAATAAGTTCTACAACAATGAGGTGCTCTTCACTGGATTATAATTGATAGCGATGAGCCAGCACCACCAAAATCTTTGAATTGAATCTCAATTCAATCTGGTTTTAAGCAACTAATTCAATCTTTCAATTAATTTGCAAAAACAATTGCAATTGTGCTGCCATGATGTGGACATTTTCATAGTCGGATGCACGAGCAAGTACAGCATTGTAATAAGTAGAACAGGTTTTTACCATTGCTGGCAATTATACACGTGTTAAGATCTTGAAACACCATAATCGAAACATTTCACAATTTCAACACATTTCACACAATGTGTTTTGTTTGCAAAAGCCACACAATTATGTGTGGCTTTAGTTAGCACGTGTATAATTGCCAGCAATGGTAAAAACCTGTTCTACTAATTACATATGTACACTGGCAAAAAGTACCCATAGCTTAAGTACAGCATTCCCTATTTGTGGATAAATCACTGGACGGGAAATGAGATGTAGTTCCATTGTCACCTTCCACAACCCATTCTCTGCCTTGGGTGATGCACTGCTCCGAGATAATTCTAAATTGACACAACTCTGATCTAATGATGTCGCGTCGACAAAATACGTGTATTCTAAGTATGGTAGATGTATTATTAAAATAGAAATTCCACAACATTTTAAGTAGCGTCAAAGCCAATAGCAGGGGTTCTCAAGCTTCAGCACCTCAAGGCCCACTTGGCTATGGTATCCACAGACCACTGATGGATCGCGACCCCCTGGTTAAGAATGGCGGGTTCTGTACTAATTCAACCAGCACTTGACTCGTGCATTCTAGGATCTCGCTATTAAGCTGCCATACAGAATAAAAGTAATCAGAAATTAACACATTATAGGCACGTGCACAGTGGTGTTATGTGCGAAATATGACCATTCTGCTATTAAATGGAAATTTGACTGAATCAATTTTAACAGTAACAGCAAATAGAGCGATGCATCGTTGTAATGGGTATAATTAGAGCAATGTAACAGTTTTGTGCTGTAAAATCTGGACAGCGCTGAATAAAATTACATTTTGCAGAACTGTTGAAATGGTATGTTTGTAAGAATTACTAAAAACATAGTGAGTATAATTAATCAGCAGAGCAAAAAAACTTTCTGCAATTTTCAGCTTGCATTCATTTTATGATACAGTTTCAATACCATTCAAGAAAGCAATTTTACACAAGCAATGTTATCCGTCAACAATTTAATTGTACATATGTCAAGAACGGTTTGTTGCATTGAATATCAATGCGATCTCTAAATGCGATTATTGTTATGCTTTTCAGGCCTTCCTGCACTCCACTCGTATCCACCGGTAGTGCCCATCTCCTTCCCAGGCGGCCTGCCCGCACCACTCCCCACGTCGCTCGCCGCAGTTGCGTCTGCGCTCCCGACGAGCCTGCCCGACGTGCCACCCGCGCACGAGGCCTCGGCAACCCCACTGCCGCACCCGCCGCCGCCGCCGCCGCCGCACCCGGCGCCGGGCCTGCACGCCGCGGTGCCGCCGGACTCGGCCGCCAGCACGGACGATGTCCCGCCTTCCGCCGAGAGCCTCTCGTCACCGCCTCTGGATTTGGAAGCGGCGGCCGCCGAGACGAGCGAGTCAGCCCCCGAGCCGCGGTCACCAGCGGGGGAGTCGGGGTGAAGGTAAGGCATCGCTGTGAGCCCCACACGCCTGTGTGAGTGCGGTACGCTTTTGGTGTAGAAGGTCGTAGCTGTATGCATATCTCTTTCTACTGTTAGCTGCATGTCAAGGACAGCTGTGTGTGCAGGGCACATCTTGTACAGGAGTTCAGTGCAAAGAGGTAAACGTCAATTTGATAATGACGTTGACATTTTGGACAGGCAATCGGTGAGCTTCGTCATTTGCAGACCTAAAGTTTTTTGGTATATATATATTAAAATTGCTTTCTTGAATGGTATTGAAACTGTATCATAAAATGAATGCAAGCTGAAAGTTGCAGAAAGTTTTTTGCTCTGCTGATTAATTATACTCGCCATGTTTTTAGTAATTCTTACAAACATACAATTTCAACAGTTCTGC
Organism: Mordacia mordax; assembly: GCA_036362905.1. Taxonomy (NCBI): domain Eukaryota; kingdom Metazoa; phylum Chordata; class Hyperoartia; order Petromyzontiformes; family Petromyzontidae; genus Mordacia; species Mordacia mordax. The sequence goes on from JAZEWT010000003.1 coordinate 40,694,971, forward strand.
AAAATGTAATTTTATTCAGCGCTGTCCAGATTTTACAGCACAAAACTGTTACATTGCTCTAATTATACCCGTTACAACGATGCATCGCTCTATTTGCTGTTACTGTTAAAATTGATTGTCAAATTTCCCTTTAATTGAACCACCCGTAAATATATTACAGTTGCCACTCGTGGCGCGCGCTCTGTAAGTAACCTGAAGATTTTATGATAGTGTAAAAGCATTGGCATTGTACAGAAATAGAGATGCTGCATACCATTGGATAAAATATGAGAATACATTACAATCGTGCTTTGGTGATGCCTGTGCCATCAGTACAGCTCATTTTACTTCATTACAACATCTTCTGAGGCATCACGTCTGCAACAAAACACATGGCTTGCACTAGCTGAACAAAACACATCAGCAGTTGTGTTTCTACTGTGGAGGCAAAAAAAAAATGTTCTATGTTCGGTTGGGATTGGTTTAATTTGTTGCTGTTGGGGGGAAAATAAAGCTATTTATATCTTAAGTGTGTCTCGTGTTTTATTCATGAGCGTCAGAGCTCACGCCAGCGGTAGTGACATGGTAGTGACACGTGTTGTCACGGATGCGGCATGTGGGCACATGCAATACACAAACACGGCAGACATCAGGCAGACAGGTGGCCACAACCCAGACGTTGCCCCCATGGCAGAGGCGATTGAGAAGCTAATTGCATCCTGTTTGCTTTCCTGTCTACCACTGGTGCAATGGGGGGGGGGATGGTTAACTGCAAAGCGACCAAGCATTGTCAGATCAGTTGATGTGAGACACAACATTCGAAATAGGATGCGGTGACGGATAAGAGGTGGCGTGCGAGGACCTGACAGACAGATCCAGATGGACGCGGAGACACCCAGACGGACTGAAACAGTGGCTCAACACGCCGCTGTGCGAGTCTCGGCGGAACCTCAGCGGAACCTCCGCGCAAGAAGGCCGGGACAGCTGCTCAACAGCAGCAGTACGCGGCGCCGAGGCACAAACACCGCGGCTCAACAAAGGGCTGTGTGAATCTCAGCGGAGCACCAGCCGTGCGTCAAGAGCATCGCTGTGCGGGTAATTGAGTCGGCGACTCCCGAATACCAGCTGATAATTGGCAAGTTTGCGGAGACACCCAACTGCTCAGCGACCGGCAGAACTTCGAACAGCGGAGCGCAAGCCACTCGTCGACCGCATCGCTGCGTGCGCACACCCAAGGCGGGCGGCATAACCGCCGCCGCATGTGGTCCGTCGCATCGGCACGCTCCTACAGCGTGGGGACTCCAGCCACACCGCCGACAACACAGACTTCCGGACTTCTAACCCCGTTACGTCACGAACACAAGCACACTCGCGAGCGCGCATTCTGGAATTTTCTTAGGATTGCCCTAGCACTGGGTGTGGTACGTCTCATATAGCGTAAAATATCGCAATACAATATAGTGCGGTACAGATTTTTAGCACTCTGATGAGACGAGTGAAAGTTGAATATTGTTTGTCATATCAATGGGGTTATTAAATTGATGTTATCGATGAAATCCATTTTTGGGTTAGGTCACACAAAAAATGGTGTCAAACATCCTAAATTGATGTTGACTATTAGATTGTGAACCGGTGCTTGGCGTGATAATTTGCGAAGTTGTGTAGCACCTTGTCTCTTCCTGCGATCTCCCATTTAGGCCCCACTCTGCGCTCCACCTCGTGCATTCACGCCTTGTCCGATCCATACTTAGTCGCAAGTAACCCTTGCTAAATCCACGGAGTTTGACAAGACGTAATAAGGGTGCAGTAGTAAATTGGCAATGTTAGCGTGGCCTCACACGACCACGTCTCGCTCAATCTGATTGCTGTGTTGCCATTATTCGATCTGTCAAGTACGTTTGAACATCATGTATGGCAGGGTGGTGTAGTGGTAATGTCTGCGCCACACACACACTATCCTGCTTGCGGTGGTTCGATCCACCGCAAGCAGGATAAGTGGCCAAAAGTTAAAATAGTATTCTGACTGATTGTTTCGAAAAGCTGCTCTCGGGACAGCGCGTCGATTACTCCCTCCATCGCGACGTTTCACTTCACACGTTGGAGGCATCCTCAGGTGCTGGATGCCTCTAACGTGGAGGAGGCAAAACGTCGTGATGGAGAGAGAGGGAGCGATCGACGCGGCTGTCCCGAGAGCGCAGCTTTGCGAAGCAATCATCATGCATCGAGCCGTGAAAACCGGCATCAGTATCGTTACTGTTGCAACGATAAAATTCGTAGGACATTGTACAGATTAATCCGAAGTAGAGAATACCTTCAAATACCTTCAACCATGGTCATCCTGCTCGATGGAGGCCTTCCCCAGCAGCTGCTAAGTAAAATTGCCACATCTTCATGGTTGACTTGGACGCTTATCATTCCATGGCTTACACTGCTGTCGCAATGTTTAATCATTGACCATGTCCTGGCCAAACCTATTTGCCTCGACGATTTTGTTTTCAACCTGGGTATCCTCTCCAATACATGTGTGCTTCCCTTTCTGTCCCCGCGGCATTCCGAACGTGCGAATTGCCACAATTCCACGCTTTTCGTGCTGCTTGTTCCATCCCATGTCAGAATGATGGTGTTTCTGAAATGAATACGGTTGGTGTTATGCAATGAGTAGACATGTTTACGTCTCAACCACTGGGTTGTGCCCCATCAATCAGCCGCAGGCGCCAGCCAGTGCTGCGTAGAGACCATGCCCACGTGGCCCCTTGAGGTGCAGAAGATTGAGAACGCCTGCGCCTGGGGCTCCTTCCAGGTAATGCTCTAAGAGCTGTCCGCAGTGGCCGTGTAATCGTGTACAGACTCGCCGAGCTGGAGCCCGTGTCTCAAAGCATGAGAGCTCCTCGATTCAATTGCCGACCTGGAGACCCTTTAAGTGTGACGATTGTACATTCTCCCCCCTGCTTTGCTTTGGTGTTCTCCAGACTCTGCTTCATACATCTGAGTATTCGCGCCGTTCTCACTGCACGAGGGTTATCACGGATGCGCTGTTCCACAATTCGCGGTAGAGGGCGATGTTGCTGTGCCGCAGATGCGGGGACGATCAGCTGATTTCCTCTTGAAGGAGCTGCCGGAGGCACATTCAACAAAACGTCGAACATCGTGTCAACGCGTGGTCAAACGGGAAAATCTCTTATCTCATAACGCTTAATCCTATATAGGGTCACGGTGAGCCGGAGCCTATCCCGGAAACACAGGGCGTAAGGAAGGAATACACCCGACGACGGGACGCCAGTCCATCGCCGGGCATTGCGGGACAATTTTAGTCTGCGAGCCAATTAACCTATCCAGGAGCATGCTTTTGGACTAGGAGGAAACCGGAGTACCCGGCGAAAACCCACGCGGACACGGGGAGAGCATGCAAACTCCACACAGAAAGGCACCGGAGCCGAGAGACTCGAACCCGGGACCTTCTTGCTGTGAGGCGTCAGCGCTTACCACTGGGCCACCGCGCCGCCCACAGAGGAACTTAGTCTTTGCTTTTCAACTGAGATGAGTTCAACCATGGTCTGAGTGACTTCGGGCTCATTCAAGGTAGAGTTTCCCCGTTCGTTTTGATTGCGCCTCCAAATTTAAAGCGACCTCTTCATCCATTTGACCGCTTTCCAATGCTGTAGTGTGCACACGTCTGTTGGCACGAGTCGCACGGTCATGCCAAGCATGGGCGGCCACAACTCCGCAGAGAAACGATTTTGGCTGTCGGCCGCCGTTAAGACTGGAAACAGAGTAAGTTTACACCATTTCAAGTATTTCAAAGAATGCGCAGATGGCCGTTTGTCCGACTCCCAACAGCACACGCCCTCAGCAAATGCGCCACGAGTGTCACAGCCGTTGGTGGCACGGGCCCTCTCTGACACGAAACGCTACGAGATGCCAATCGTTGGCTGCGCGTGGGCTGCACCTGGCCGAGAGAGACCGGTCCGCGTATCTACGCGCGTTCCGTCCACACGGGGCTCTCCGGCTTCCACCCCCCCCCACTCACCCCCTGCCCCGCTCCCCCAACCTGTCGTCACCAGCCGACGGCGGACTCGCTCGGTCGCGCAGGTATGAGCGCACCGTGGGCGCAGCCTCTCCGCTGACTGCAGTCCGAGACGAGCGCCGCCGTTCGTCCACCGCTTGCCGAAAGTCTAACACGACGAAAGCTATGGCCATGTGCGGCGGCGGCGCTGGCGGTGGCGGCGCTGGCGGCGGCGCTGGCGGCGGCGTCGAAACACCGGCGGCGGAGTCACGACGGACACGGGGCGACGCGTAAGTCGCGGCGCGCGTCGTTCGTCGTCACCCCGAGCGAGGAGGAGGAGGAGGAGGAGGCGAAGGACGAGGAGGAGCAGGAGCCGGAAAGATGCGCAACGCGCGCGCGGCGGTGACGGCGCGCGTATAAGACTGCAGCCTGCGCTCGACCGGACAGCGATGGACATGGGGGCGAGACGGGAGCGCGCCCGCCACCGTGACGCGCACGCCTCCTACAGCAGCTCCGACAGCGCGCGCAGCCAAGCCAGCTCCGTCTCCCGGCAGCGGAACGTGGAACGACGGCCAGACATCCGGAGGAAATCGCCTGACTGTCAGGCCGTCGAAGACGCCTGCGCTGGGTCCCATCGGCAGAGCCGCGGGGAATCTGGCTTCGTATCCGGCCACCCCAATGAGGACGACGCGAGCTGCGGCTCCCGGCTACCGAGCGCCGAGACTTCCAGCGTGCGCTCTCGCGTCTCCAGCGAGGAGAGCTCCAGGCTACGACACCACCACCATCACCACCATCACCACGCACATCACCAGCGGGGCGCCGGCGGCAGTCGAGACGACTCGATGTCGGGATCCGGCGGCACGTCCTACGGGGGCAGCGACATTGAGGACGACAACATAGGCGGCGGATGTGGACGCGGCCGCAGTGGCTCCTGCGCGCCCAGCGACCACACAGATCTCCCTGCCATGAGCAGCAGCCAACCCAGAGACTCCTTCTCCTGCTGTTGCTGCTGCTGCTGCTGCTCAAGCGAGTGCAGCACGGAGCGCACGGGCTCCGGCGTTGCGTGCGGCTGCTGCGCTTGCCGGGACCAGCAGGTGCAGGTGCTGCAGCGGCTGCGAGATCGGTTTGAGAGCCATAGTGACCGCGGCAGCGAGCGCGTGCACGCACCCGGGTCGACAACTCGGAAGGCGCGCGGTCACCGGCTGCACGACGTCTGCACGGCCGCGGCGGACGGCAGGGAGCACAACTCGAAACGAGGTGTGGTGCTCGAGTTGTGCTGTGACGCGCGCTCTCCATCTCGAGAGAGAGAGAGCAAACTTCAGGATGGCGTGAGCAGCGATCAGTCAGACTTTAGTGAAGCTGCCTCTCTGGGAATCAGAAGCAGGACATGCGATTTTCTCTAAATGACCGTGGATTTGGGGCGGCACGGTGGCCCAGTGGGTAGCGCTGTCGCCTCCTCACAGCAAGAAGGACCCGGGTTCGAATCTCGGCTCGGGTGCCTTTCTGTGCGGAGTTTGCATGTTCTCTCCCCGTGTCCGCGTGGGTTTTCGCCGGGCACTACGGTTTCCTCCCACAGTCCAAAAAGACATGCTGCTGCATAGGTTAATTGACCTGCAGACTAAATTGCCCGCAGTGCCCGGTGATGGGCTGCGTCCCATCGTGGGTATATCCCTGCCTTGCGCCCTGTGCCTGTCGGGATAGGCTCCGGCTCACTGCGACCCCGTACAGGACAAAGCGGTTTCTGACAATGAGATGAGATAAGACCATGGCACTGTCTGCACTTCCGTCTTGGGGGTCTCCCTTGAAACAGGATTTAGGGTAAAGCCCCACGTAGCGTTGGAATAAAGACGGAACCACGCACGTTCCGGCTGATTCGGCCATGGGCCTCCATTAAAACACGCGCAATTCAACACGCAACAATTGTGCATTTGTGAATGTACTCAATCAGTGTCAGTACCCGCTTCATTCTGCACAGGGTCGTAGCCTATCCCGACTGAGTGCGCAAGGCAGGGCTATACCCAGGTGTACCCAGGATGTGATGCCAATGCACGGCAGGGAAGGGGGGAGGGGCAACTTACTCAGCAGGCCAATTTGCCTAGACAGCAGCGTGTCTTCTTTGGACGGTGGGAGGAAACCGGAGTACCCGACGAAAACCCACGCAGATACGGGGAGAGAACATGCAAACACTACACAGAAAGCAGCACTCGAACTGGGAACCGAACCGGGAGCTTTCTTCATTTGTAAATCGTCTCTTTTAAATCATTACCCTGGGTGCACGGTACAGTTTAGGGAATGTGATGTGTTTCCCAGTTGTATCGTCCAACAACCATACCTTTGTTTGCTCGTAAGTTGGATCCAACTGTGTGTCCCATTTCACCTCTTAATTATCTTGAAGAATTTCCTGCAATTGATGTCTATCATTCTATTTTTGATGACTACGTCACGAGCTAATCTGAGACGGTTAAACATTGATCCATTTATATTTACGCCTATATTTCTAACACGTTTTTTTTATTTTTTACGAAAACGTCTTCTGGTCATATGGGAGAGTGTTTACCGACACGTATCTGGGGCAGGCAAAAACAGGAACCGTCGTGATGCCATCAACCTGAAAACGAGAACAGGTTGGAGTGCTTTTGAAACAATTGTTTGATCACGAATAGCGACCGACAGTGCAAACACGTGTCTTCTAGAACAAGTGATGCATTATAACCTATTAGACAGGTTTGAGAAACATAGACACGCCACAAGAACTCATAAAACGGCTGAACATTTTTTTTGCAAAGCAGGAATTAGACCGAGCTACCAAACAAACGATGTACACATAGAAAGAAATCGTGTCATTAAAAAGTCTCATCTCATTGTCTGAAACCGCTGAGTCCTATACAGGGTCACGGTGAAGCCGGAGCCTATCCCGGCAGACACAGGGCGCAAGGCAAGGATATACCGACGATGGGACGCCAGTCCATCGCCGGGCACTGCGGGGCAATTTAGCCTGCGAGCCAATTAACCTATGCAACAGCATGCTTTTTGGACTGTGGGAGGAAACCGGAGTGCCCGGCGAAAACCCACGCGGACACGGGGAGAGCATGCAAACTCCACACAGAAAGGCACCCGAGCCGAGAGATTCGAACCCGGGACCTTCTTGCTGTGAGGCGAGAGCGCTAACCACTGGGCCACCGTGCCGCCCGCCATTAAAAAGTAATTAATAGTAATATAATTTATAACGCTAATTATACACCGAGTCATCGACCAGACACCTATACAGAGGCGCAGCGAGGAAACAGCAGAGAGGGGGGGGTGTGGAGCGGCACTGATTCCTATGTATTGTGACGTTATCAGCCAATTCATTTACGAGGGGGGTTTTTTGTTTAGTTTCGGTGGAAAACTGGAAAACCCAGTTGAAACCAAAGGAGGGCAGCGAGAGAACGCAAACGTCACGCAGAAAGGCTCTCGAGATGGACATCGAACTGCCTTGGGCAGGCAATTCTCTCCGTGGTGACGCCGGCGTAACCACTGCGTCACCAGCCAGCCGCCCATTGACTCTTCATAATAATGATGATGATTGCTTCGAAGAGCTGCTCTCTCTCGGGACAGTGCACGTCGATCGCTCCCTCTCCTCTCCTAGCGACGTTTCGCCTCACACGTTAGAGGCATCCTCAGGCACCTGAGGATGCCTCTAACGTGTGGAGAGAGGAAGCGATCGACGCGGCTGTCCCGAGAGAGCAGCTTTTCAAAGCAGTCATCGTGCATCGAGCCGTGAAAACCTACATCAGTATCTTGAAAATCGGCGATGGACTGGCGTCCCGTCGTCGGGTGCATTCCTGCCTTACGCCCTGTGTTTCCGGGA
>JAZEWT010000003.1:40728730-40739413 GCA_036362905.1 Mordacia mordax
TATTAAAGGTGTGCTTGCAAATTTAGACTCTGCAAAATTGCTCCTTGCTGGCACCACACCAGCTTAACGATAAGCGAATGTATATTTATAAATAATTCTGAAGTGCCATTATAAAAGAGCACTTTATAACAGCCATGCAATTTTTATATATCCTCAGACCAAATCACAGTGTCAGATCACATTGCAAGACTGCTTGTTAATACATTGCAGCTTTAGGCTGCAAGATGGGCCCAAGACGGATGCACCAGAACAGATTCTTGCTTTGATATGTGCAGAGCAATGAGTGCTTCCCCTTCACATGTCGGATTTATCCGGGTTCTCAAAGTTCCACCCAAGTGATTAAACAATCGTCACTGGAATTTTCTAAACATTCCAACATGATGCCCTCCTCCTGAATAGTAAGGCTTAAGATGCAGTGACATTTTGGTCCATTATTATTACGATTAGTAGACGTCATTACAAGTGAGTTGGTAATAGCCGAAAAGCCAGCAGCCTTTAACTACTCCCAATATGAGTGAGCGTGGCTCTACCCTTAGCCTGGTGTTCGCAATAGTTTGATGATGCAATCGACACTTGGTGACATTGAACTTTGACCTGCCGAATAATCTGTGCTGCATCCCATTACTTGTGTCCCATTTACCATGTATTATATTGAATTCTACCTGCCGTATATATATTATCTGCTTTCAATACCTTTACCAAAAGATATATTCCAGCTCTCTGAAGTTAAATTTCCGCTTTCAATAAAGTTTGTGATTCAACGCCTTTGAAACTAAAATGGGAGAGTGATGGTAAGGAAATATAATTACTATAGTCAGTCGTCAGCATGTGCCAAATCCGCATTATTTGCCAATGGGCTTTATCTGAAGGCTGCACTGCGTGTGTTAATAATAATTGCATTTCTATAGCACCTTTCACCCGAGGGTCACAAAGCGCTGCACAGAACTGCGGAGAGGACGGCGCGTCAATAACGAGATCTCATCATCTCATTGTCAGAAACCGCTTAGTCCTGTACAGGGTCACGGTGAGCTGGAGCCTATCCCGGCAGATACAAGGCGCAAGGCAGGGATATACCCTAGATGGGACGTCAGTCCATCACCGGGCACTGCGGGCAATTTAGTCTGCAAGCCAATTAACCTATGCAGCAGTGTGTTTTTTGGACTGTGGGAGGAAAACCCACGCGGACACGGGGAGAGAACATGCAAACTCCACACAGAAAGTCACCCGAGCTGAGATTCGAACCCGGGTCCTTCTTACTGTGAGGCGACAGCGCTACCCACTGGGCCACCGTGCTGCTGAGACAATAATGGCAAATCAGCAATAACGTTTTGTTTGGAGGTTTTTTTTTAAAATCCGAGCTGCGGAAAGAACGGCCATGCCAACAACATCATCAGGACAGTTCAAGTGAAAGTCAAATAGCAGCAACACATTTTCGGACATAAAAGAAGCGATTAAGAAAAAAATTGCGAGTGTACGTTTCAGTACCTGTGAAGGTGATGGGAGCGCTTGCTTCAGCTTGCAAGGGCATCTGGGAACAAAATGTTTGTCAAGGTGCGACCAGTCCGGGCAATAATTCTATTGAAAGAAACGTCAGTTGGCATGACTTTGACGATTGCTTGAAAAAGCTGCGCAGCACTGCGCCTGAGGATGCCTCTAACGTGAGGAGGCGAAACGTCGCGAGGAGAGGAGAGGAAGCGATCGACGCGGCTGTCCCGAGAGAGCAGCTTTTCTAAGCAATCATCATGCATCGAGCCGTGAAAACCTGCTTCGTTACGCGACTTTCTTTGTCAAATTGTCCAGAAACATTCGTTAAAGCAGCTGACAACAGGGAGTAGAGGAAACAAGGTTCCAAAGGAATATTCTTTACATTTACATGCAATACGCAAATGAGTGACATTTCGACTGAAGTCATGTCACCTCGCCACACAATACTCAGCTCCCTATGGAGAAAACACACACTGGCGCTGTAACTGAAATATAATGAATAATAATCAGGTGGTGACTGGGAGACTTAAAAGGTCAGAAGACACACGGAGAATTTAGATCCGAATATTGATGTGAGCCAACTGTCATTAAAGCAGATTCTCAAACGGAGTGTCTGACCTCAGCCACGTCACCATGACTATGCAAAAAATAATTTCCAACCCATATCATTTGTTTTCACTTCATGTTGACCAGAATCCAGGTCTGAGAACCAATGAAATCCAATATTATCTATGAAATGGATTTCATTGATAATATTGGTCACGAAAGTCTTCGAATTAAGGTCTGAGAATGTTAATGACTTTAAACCTGTGTTCATGAGCAACTATCTAACACGTGTACTTTAAAAAAAAAATCGTCTGCAGGATGTCTGAGTGGACGCTCGATCTTATGACAATGACACTGACAGAATTGAAATACAACTGTAGCAAAAATTATACAGCTGTGACTGCAATGCTACAGAGAATCATGGAACACTTAGTCGTCAATATCAGGGTTTGATTTAACCCTTTGTGTCTCCGGCACATATAAAATAATGAACACCTTGTGGGAATTTAAACAGTAGCTGTCCTTTGGCAGGGATAGGTGCCTTCTTTGAACATTTGGGATGGGTACTGCCTGAGCAGGCTGATTAATGAGGCTGTGATGCCAGACGTCACGTGCGTTACTGTCGGTCTCTTACTTCCTGTCTCGTAGGAAACGTGGCGTTATGCTCTGCGCATCTCCTGATGCTGGAAGGAAATGTCACTCCAGACTCAACGTGCCCAGGTGCCTGTGTTTCCATGATCGGATATCCACCGTCCACACGACTATCGTACCGTTCCTTCTTCCAGGGTAGCTGCAAGGAAACAGTGGTGGTTGGTTATAGATGCTTTGCTAAAAACTCTCGATAATATAAAAAATAAATCTTCCCGGGTTGCTGTTCCACCTTTTCTGAAACACCCTCGCCACGCTCTGCCCTGCGCACTGCCATAATGAACCAAAACACAGAGCTCACTTGCATCTGCTGCCTCTTGCTCCCACGTTTGCACGTTTTCAATGTGCGTGTGTTTATGTAGTGTTATGTCACTATTAGATTATGCACTTTTTCACACTAATTTTAGCATCAATTACCAGGTTTCCAATGAACTTCAAATTAAATTAACATAAATGTTATTCCACATTTGCTTGCATAATGGATTAGATGAATAAGTCATATGACCTGACAAAATATTTACTAATTGTGGAAAGGTTAACCACTTATTTGATCTATATATTTTTGTCGATCAAATGCGTCTAGATTACAGTGAATAAAATTTCAACAAAGCTTGCCTAACTACACCTGATTGATTTAATCAAATTTAAATTACAATCAGAATAATAGAATTCGAATATAAATCAGGAGCTCAGTCACTCATGTCATTTTGGAAACCACTCAAGACCCATCGATACAGCCACTACTTACAGGTCTGAAAACAACACCGCGAAACCTTGCAATGTCAGGTTCCCGGCTCGGGTGCCTTTCTCTGTGCAGTTTGTGTGTACTCTCGTCGTGCGCACGTGGGTTTTCACTGGGTACTCCGGTTTCCTCCCAACATCCAAAGACACGCCGCTGCCTAGGTTAATTGGCCCGCTGAAGAAATTTTCCAAAAAAGTGCCCTGCGATGTCTTGGCACCACATCCAGGGTATTTTCCTGCGTTGCACCCTCTGTCGGCCGGGATAGGCTCCGGATCCCCACAACCCTATACAAGATAAAGCGGGTATTGTTAATGAATTAATGAATGTATTTAAGTGTGTGTTGATGCAAGTTACCCTGCATAAGGGCAACTCCTAAATAATAATAACTATTGCCAAAACCATGCATCAATTAAAGTACATGACCCACGTACCGGACCTTAAAGATAAACTAGTCTATATTAGACAATGAATATTACTTAAATTACACTAGAAAATGTCATCTTGTATAAGGTGAGTCACTGACTGGAGGCCAGGGAACATTTGCATGCAAACACAACGTCAAAAGGCACCATCAATCACACTACAAATTAATTAAGAAATCTGTGAAAATAACCAACCTGCAATTAATTTGTGTGACAACACAACAAGCGGTAATTTATTTGAAACATGTGGCTGGCTGGCTCAGAAGTCTCAGTGCTGCAGTAACACCACTTAGACCCCCGTGTTCGAATCCAGACAAATGCACCAGTGACTAGCCTAGCTTCTCTTTTTGTTTTAAAAACCTAGCTTCTCAAGCGTAGTGGAGTCAGTGGCCATTGCTCTGCTACCAATGTCTCATCTCATCTCATTGTCTAAAACCGCTTAGTCCTATACAGGGTCACGGTGAAGCCGGAGCCTATCCCGGCAGACACAGGGCGCAAGGCAAGGATATACCGACGATGGGACGCCAGTCCATCGCCAGGCACTGCGGGGCAATTTAGCCTGCGAGCCAATCAACCTATGCAGCAGCATGCTTTTTGGACTGTGGGAGGAAACCGGAGTGCCCGGCGAAAACCCACGCGGACACGGGGAGAGCATGCAAACTCCACACAGAAAGGCACCCGAGCCGAGAGATTCGAACCCGGGACCTGAGGGAAAACACGACGATGGAATTGTCTGCGAGGGCGATACCAGCGTAAGGAAGTCGGAGGCGGAGGATTTACCTGCGGTGGGAAGGTGAATGTGCAGGCTAGCGTCAGCATCCACTTCCTCGCGAGACGTTGACGTCCTTGGGGCTCAGGGCGAGCCGCATTGTCCGAGACCTCAGTCTCCACTTCAAACAAAGTGTGGGATTATTTAATTCGAAGGCTTTCGTGACCAATATTATCAATGAAATCCATTTTTTGGGGCAGGCCACGTAAAAAGTTATGGATTATAAAATAGTGTCGTTTAACCCTCCACCACCCGACACGGCCAATCAGCAAGGGGTTGTGACGTTGAACAGAAGACGCGCCAATTCCTTCACCATCTCAGCACACCGGTGTGTTGAAAAGCGACCGCACAATATCTCATCTCATCTCATTATCTGAAACCTCTTAATCCTATATAGGGTCACGGTGAAGCCGGAGCCTATCCCGGAAACACAGGGCGTAAGACAGGAATACACCCGACGACGGGACGCCGGTCCATCGCCGGGCATTGCGGGACAATTTTTAGTCTCCGAGCCAATCAACCTATCCAGGAGCATGCTTTTGGACTGTGGGAGGAAACCGGAGTACCCGGCGAAAACCCACGCGGACACGGGGAGAGCATGCAAACTCCACACAGAAAGGCACCCGAGCCGAGAGATTCGAACCCGGGACCTACCCCACAATATTTTACAAAAAATGTATTGTATTTATGTTACGTGGATTCACGGCGTATAGCGTCGTCACGTCACACGTATCGACATGATTGGGTCACGAGTTGCGTCTGATCTCTATTGATAAAAATGATTTGCTCGGTCTGTCTGTAATTGTGTCTCTGTATAAACAAATAATGCTTCTTTAGATTCAAAATGTATTCTTAATCCATCATGTGATGGGCTATTTGGCTAGTGCGCTCGTCTGTTTAAAAAAAATTACAGAAAAATAAATTTGTCCTAATAATCATTACGTAAATCCTTCAACACAAGTAGAATTTATGGTGGCAACTGAGTCTTTAGTGCCAACTCCTGTCAGCTGAATCAATGAGCTGCTACTGTTAATGTGCATTAATGGTAGTAGCATTTAACTTCAGAATTGTGTTTACGATATGCGATAAAATATAAAAACACGTGAGAAAGACTCAAGATGAAATTGTCATTTATCAAAACTTCCCGAAACATTAGGTTTCAAGACTTGTTCGACTTGTAAGGGTAAAGTTGATAAGGTAGTCCGGAGTCTAGGAGAGACCTTTGATTTGTCACCAAGCTTTCAGTCACACATCAACAAGGTGATGAAGGTAGCCTATTTCCATCTCAGAAACATAGCCAGACTGTGCGACATCCTGTCACCCTCCGATGCTGAGACGTTATACACATCTTCATCTCTTCACGAATCGATTGCTGCAATGCACTGCTCCCTGGCACACCTGCCTACCTGATCGTCTCCAACGTGTGCAGAATGCGGCTGCTACAGTCCTCACTCGCACACCCATCCACGATCACATATCCCCAGTACTGGTGTCTCTCCACTGGCTACAGGTTAAATATAGGATCGAATTCAAGATCCTCCTTCTCACTTACAAGACTCTCACTGGCGCTGCTCTGACATACATCCATGACCTACTTCAGGCACCCCTCTCAACACGGGCTTGCTGCATGGCCCAGATCGCACCTCCATTCGATGAGTGACAGAGCCTTGTCGCGCACTGCTCCCAGACTCTGAAATGCCCTTGCATTGGAGATGCGATCAGCTGAATCCTTGGACACCTTCAAAGTTCGTCTCAAAACTCACTTACTGAATAAGGATTTCAAGTCCTCCGGCTAGGACTGTTGATGCGGCTCACTATTGTTGTACTAGGATCAGTGCTCGCTGCCAACCTGCACCTACTCAGGTACACTTATGCCTTCCTTCGTTTGTTGAACAATTATTTTTATCTCTTGTTTAACATCTTTCTCTAAATTATAGCCATTATTTGACTTTCAGTTGAACTGCTCTGATTTTGTTGTTATGCCATTCTCTCCAAAGCTCAGATTTGAAATTAAAAAAACGTTATTGTTGTTGATTTGCCGTTCATTAGCCTGTGTTGTTGGTGACATACCGCTCTCTCCACAGCTCTGTGCAGCGCTTTGTAATCCTCGGGTGCAAAGAGCTCTAGAGGTGTAATTAGTATTAATACGACATAAAATAGCCCAATATTTCAAGAATTGTTATGGTGCGCTCGAACGCACTCAATAGGAGACTTACTGTTTGCGAGCAATAGCTGGGTTTCAGTTTTCAGGCTGACTGCATTTGGGCGAGCTGATGGATCTGGAGCAAAGGCCCGATGGAGGAGATTCACAACTTCGGGGCTGCAGTCCAACGACATTTCATCCATGGGAGATTTTTTTTTCAGGAGCTGCACAGAGCACAAGACCGGCCATTATGAAAGACAGCTCAAAGACTACAACAACCGCAATGGGATACACAGGGATAGACTGCCTTCATTTCAGAACCAAGTGTTAGCCAGTGGAGACCAGAAATGTATTTTTCAAGACAGGCTTGGCTAAAAAATAAAAATGTTAAATGATGACAATATCGAGAGCCCTAATAATGTCCTGTTAACGATAAATCTCATCTCATCTCATTATCTGAAACCGCTTAATCCTATATAGGGTCACGGTGAGCCGGAGCCTATCCCGGAAACACAGGGCGTAAGGCAGGAATACACCCGACGACGGGACGCCAGTCCATCGCCGGGCATTGCGGGGCAATTTTAGTCTGCGAGCCAATTAACCTATCCAGGAGCATGCTTTTGGACTGTGGGAGGAAACCGGAGTACCCGGCGAAAACCCACGCGGACACGGGGAGAACATGCAAACTCCACACAGAAAGGCACCCGAGCCGAGAGATTCGAACCCGGGACCTTCTTGCTGTGAGGCGTCAGTGCTAACCACTGGGCCACCGCGCCGCCCGATAACTATTTAATAAAATGTTACAACAATAATTAAGATTTGAGCTACAATTTAAAGATATAAGGTAGCAATTTAAAAGCTTAGAATGTTTACGACGTAAAATTGCACGTGATAAATCATGAAATACTGGAAATGATGTGGCGTTAATTGCAGGTTTAGGTTTATTTTATTTATATGATGGTGCCGTACAACCAGTTTCTTGGCTATTATGCACATGACACGCATGGTGTGTGTGCAGAGCAGCAACAAATGGAAGAAAAAAAAATATCAATGTTGCAGAGACGCAGTAGAGTAGGCACCTGAAGGAATGTCACACAAATACCAAACGATGCATTCAACTGTCTTATACTAAAACAACAATCGCCGCCATTCACCACGAAGTGGCGATGACATCAGCATTGTGCTTGTGCCAGGCCATATGCACTTTGAGGCCACATGAAGTATCAAAGGCTCACTGACAGGTTACAGGACAGACCCAGTTGTTAGGGGTTGCCTGACTGAGATGTCGGACAGATGTACCACCTGTGCTCCCTACTCTGCCAACTTGCTGTGTTTTAACCGTCCGGCGCTCCGCTCGTTGTTGTGAGCGTCACCCCTCTGCATTCTGCTGTCGTAGGAGGGCGACTGCCTCCGACTGCCCAGTAACGTCCTTCACGACCCTCCTCCATAGATGTCGATCTTAACACCGCTGACACCAGTTTTCAGCAAGTCCACTCAGCTCCAGGTCCTCCTATGCCACATCAGTCCATCTCTTCTCCAGCCTGTGCCGCACCGACCTATCCCCCTCTCTCCGGCCAAACTAAAACTGCTTGTGCATGCGGTAGCTGAGCATGCAGGCTACACCAGAGCCGTGCCTGCTAGAGGAGCTCACCAATGGGACCTTGTCCAGATCTTTCAAGAATGTGTGGTTCTTCACACAATTCAACCCGTTTAAACGTCAAATTATAGGCAGGCTAGCCATAAAGTTTTAAATCGATACAATTGCTCTGCAGGGGGGGGGGGGCACACTGAAGTATAGAGAGGGCATTTTTGCAGCTGGGAAGACCCGAAGCTTAGTGTGGCACGACAGGGCAGGCAGCTTCCACTCAACGTTTCACAGTCGACAAAAAAGACAACACCGCCTGATTGAATTGGATTGAGAACTTCACTGCTAAACCGGAACCAGCTAAAAGCATATTTAAACGTCTCCATTTTGTCAACAACTGCCCATCACTCAGGGAAAGCTGAGGAGGTGGAGTGTTTGGTGGTACAAAATACCCAGGCAGGTGCTTTGTTTTGCTGGGGCTGATGGTAAGACCGCACCTCTTTGTGGCATGCGCCAAGTTCAGCAGCAGAGCCCCCAACTCCACCTCAGAGTGGGTGGCAATTAGGAAATCGTTGGCATTCATTACACGGTTGACCACGAGAGCCATCCCTTGACCACACCCGGCAATCTAAGAGCCTCCCATTGTACCTGTATCAGATGGAAATTCCACCATAATATCCATGGAATGCCTCTCAATCCACATGGTCTAAAAATATATTAAATAATGTAGGAGC
This sequence comes from Mordacia mordax, assembly GCA_036362905.1. Classification (NCBI taxonomy): domain Eukaryota; kingdom Metazoa; phylum Chordata; class Hyperoartia; order Petromyzontiformes; family Petromyzontidae; genus Mordacia; species Mordacia mordax. The sequence continues at coordinate 40,737,805 of JAZEWT010000003.1, forward strand.
CAGAGGGCATTTCTGTCGCACACCAAGGTGACCAGGGAATAGCTCTAACTCCCGATAACGTAGCTTTAACTGGGCATGCCCATCCCCACTTGGTCCTTACAGATTGTGAGCAGTCAGGGACCCTGAAAGCAAGAAGAACAACCCATAGCCCTTGCCTAAACTACAAGCACACGAGTCACCAGCGGTGCACGTGCAATGTGAAAGTGAAGTGCGACTTTGGAATTGACACATTCCTGCTTACCTGATTGCGTATTTGTTGCCTATTTCCTTTATGCTTGGCCACCCAGGGCACCTGGCCAGTGAGCATGTGATAAAAGGTGCAAACAGCGCTCCACACGTCCACCTTGGACCAGGAAGCGTTCGTGAACACCTCGGGCGCCATGTGGGTGATGGTGCCGGCGATTTCCACCTTGTGGGCGTTCGTGTCTCTCGTCATGAAGCCCATGTCGCAGAGGATCAAATCGTGCTTGTCCCGTGACAGCAGCATGTTCTCCGCTAGACGTTAATCGCAGAGACCATTTGCAGAACCAATGTTAGAGTTGAAGGGAGAGATAACAATACGGTTACTGGTGTGCGCATGTTTCCGTGCTTGAGCAGTGCAGCCTTGCGGTCGTAATGCACACTGTTTGGTGCTAGTGCGTGGGCAGGAAGTGCGAGGTGGTGACTCATCTCATCTCAGACAGACACAGGGCGCAAGGCAAGGATATACCGACGATGGGACGCCAGTCCATCGCCGGGCACTGCGGGGCAATTTAGCCTGCGAGCCAATCAACCTATGTAGCAGCATGCTTTTTGGACTGTGGGAGGAAACCGGAGTGCCCGGCGAAAACCCACGCGGACACGGGGAGAGCATGCCAACTCCACACAGAAAGCAGCATCCGAGCCGAGAGATTCGAACCCGGGACCTTCTTGCTGTGAGGCGACACTGCTTGAGCAGTGCAGCCTTGCGGTCGTAATGCAAGCTGTTTGGTGCTAGTGCGTGGGCAGGAAGTGCGAGGTGGTGACGACACAGCAAAACATCTGCGTAACTTACGCCCGACACTCCAGTTGATCCCGAGAGGAGCCAGTACTTCAGAACATATATATTTTTTTATAAGTAATCTTAAAAGTCCACCAGACCGATTGTGCCATTCGAGGACGAGAAAACATATGTAGGAAACGTCACCACATTCACCATTAACACTGCTTTACAATGGAAAGCAATCTGCAACAACTCGAGGGCAGTGGCTCTTCTACAAGTGTAGGAGAACACAAACGTTGTCCGCATCAGCCTGAAGGATATTTCTTTCATAACAAAACAGTACTAACAATAAACACTGTAAGAATTTTGTTTTTCTCATTTAAGCTCGTGCAGCATTGCCGGCGCAGTTCCTCTATTTCAGCGATCAAAAGACGGAACTTTAGTTTTAGCTTGTGCTGGTGGTAAAATGTCATACAGCTGCAATGTAATGTCACACTCATAACACAGGAGTGCCCATATTGGAGGATGCTATTGTCCGACAGACTGGAATATTTGGAATATTTTGAACCGGGCGACAGGAGTACAAATCGGAAAAGGATCCTCAGACAGGAGTATAAAGAGCCAGACTCCTAAGGCTTCATACCCCTA
>JAZEWT010000003.1:40739443-40756349 GCA_036362905.1 Mordacia mordax
CCGCATTATCTGCCAATTAAGGATCCATCAAAACAGAAACGAGGAACTTGGTAGATTATAAAGTAGACAAGTTGTTAAGTACACGAGTTGGTGGACAATCATACCGGTCATTGAGTGATCGCCAAGAAAATGTTACCGTTTGGGATGGGAACAAAACCTGCCTTTAATGTCTCGATGGACACAGCCCTTCCTCTGAAGGTATTCCACAATATCCAGTATCTGCACCAGGTAGCGAAGAGCTGTTGGCTCATCGAGCGAATCCGTCGTGGAGATCAGCTCAGCAAGCGTACCGCCTGTGCATCAGGAGTGCAGATGGAAAAAAAAAAACATAACGGTCAAAGCTTCTGTTCGCAGAGAATGCAACCACGGCAAATGTAAGGCAGCATTGCATGAATCTAATACTGAAATTCCACCATTGCAACGACTGAAACGCAATGCAGATATTTTAGTGAATGTAATTGTTGACAAATTTTCCACTGTTTAGCACAATATTTTGTACCGGCAGATGTTTTGGGCAAAGTTCCTTGTTGTTCGCAGCATAAAAAATGGTCAAGGCCTGATATGTAAATCAGCCTGCTGATTATCTGCAGCCATTTGTAAAGCCAGTGCTGGATGAAGGCTTCCCCACATGGTTATATGACCCATACCTCAACATCCTAACTAGTGCAGAATGCTGATGGGAGAGGAGGGCTCAGGAGTGATTTAAAAATCACCAACCACTTATTTATTAGGGTCAATCGGGTCATCGTGGGTTCAAAGTGCAGTGTCCTAACCACTGCACCTAATCTAATATGTATATATTTTTTTCCCGTGATAGGAAGAGATGCATATTTAGTAACTGAAAGCTTGTCAAAATGAAATCAACTGAAAATACCCGTACGCGTAATTGTTATTTTATCTGCATACAATGAATACCGGGCGGCACGGTGGCCCAGTGCTTAGCGCTGTCGCCTCACAGCAAGAAGGTCCCGGGTTCGAATCTCTCGGCTCGGGTGCCTTTCTGTGTGGAGTTTGCATGCTCTCCCCGTGTCCGCGTGGGTTTTCGCCGGGCACTCCGGTTTCCTCCCACAGTCCAAAAGCATGCTGCTGCATAGGTTAATTGGCTCGCAGGCTAAATTGCCCGCAGTGCCCGGCGATGGACGGGCGTCCCATCGTGGGTGTATCCCTGCCTTGCGCCCTGTGTCTGCCGGGATAGGCTCCGGCTCACCGTGACCCTGTATAGGACTAAGCGGTTTCAGACAATGAGATGAGACAATGAATACCTTCAACGTAATCCATGAACATTAATACTTTGTGCTCATTTATGACAACTCCCCAGAGCGGCACAATGCCTGAGTGGTTTAAGCTGACCCAGATCTCCAGTTCATCCTTGTGCAACTTTACGAGGTCCATCTACAAGCACGGCGACAGAAATGGCTCAATAAGTATAAACGTCACCAAGCACGTAAAGAAAACTCGCAAATATTACATCAGCCCAAGTAACTACTTTCACTTTGAAAGTTCCGCAGTTATTCGTGGATTTTGACGCTACTAAGTTACTAAACAATAACAAAACTACATGAAGCCCTTGATGAATTAAAATCTTTCTTCACGATATCAGTCATCGTTTTGCATGCTCACCGAGGAGGGTTACAGCAGCAGCTGACAAAGCTGTGACACTGTCTTGAAATTGGAAGACCACAATGATAAAATTATTTTTTTGGGTTTGGTCACGCAAAAAATTGTGTCGGAAACCCTCCACCACCTTACACGGCCAATTAGTATGGTTTGTCACGTGAAAAGGCCGTGCCAATCATTTACTATCTCAGCACACCGGTGCGTTAGAGATACATATACCATGTATCTCGAAACAACTTGAACCTCTAGTTCCAATTGGCCCAATACATCCGATTAAGCTGAGTGTATTCGTCAGGTGAAACATCGTATTTCATTGTAAATGTTGTGGGTTCACCCTCCAACACACCGGTGTGCTGATAGTAAAGAATTGCAACGTTCTGTTCACAGAACATTACTGATTTTGGGACGAGTTCCTGATAATGCTGATTGCAATTTTCAGCGAAACTTATTTCATTGCAAATGCTGTGAGTTTGCTCTCCAACGCACCGGTGTGCTGAGATAGTGAACAATTGGCACGTTCTGTTTATGTGACAAGCCTTACCAATTGGCCGTGTCGGGTGGTCGAGGGTTTACGACACAATTTTTTGCATTACCTAACCCATACCATGAGTTCTATCGATAACACTGGTCACGAAACCCTTCGAATTAAAAGTCCAGAAGGAGTTTGGGAAACTGGGGTTCTGTGTAGAGTCCATATAAATAACGTTAACTTGCATCCCTTTTTCAACCCATTGAAGGAGGCCTCATCACGTGGGATGTTTGAGCACACTTCACCCAGACGGTCAGTGCAGGCTGGTAAATGAGAGGGCCCCAGACTCCATTACTTGTCACTCGCCTCTATTGTTAGACATGGTATGAAATCAAACAAAGGTTCATTAAGATCGGTCTGGTGCATAAGTAGGTGATGTGGCCAACACCATACCTAGTCACCTTTGTTTGTCCAAGGCTATTTACATGCAGATCAGGTGCTTCGTCAACTTGGACAAGTTTAGATACCACCTGCCACAAAATTGTAGCCGTGAGCAGGTATTTAATTCAGGCCTCCAATCTGCTACTCACTACGCCCCCCTTCCTCGAACAATTTCCACGTTAACCCAGCATTCCCACGAATTTATGAACAATTGTGTATACGTGTAAAAAAGCACCGTATTTTACACAAATGGGCAGTGTTAATGTGCACACTCGTGTACGACTGGGCTGTAATTACCTCTTTCACAGCAAATTGGTGTTTGGTGTGTGCATCTTCTCCAAGGTGCACGGTCCCAAACGTTCCTTTTCCAAGCTGTTCACCTTTATGCCATTCCTCCCCCTCGCGGTACCTTCCATCTATAGGTTTGAGCCCCTAAACAAAGGGCATTTGTGCCATCAGCACTCACATGTTCAACCAAGTGAGGGCGATGCAGTGCTAAACACCCGCAATTGGAACAACTGTGGGTGCACATCTCCGTTGAGGATCAAGTAAGCATTTAATCAATGTCTGCAAGGTCAATCAAGTGTGAATCGCTTTGCGGCAAGGCATTGTTGTGCTATAGACGTGTTATCACAAAAAAGAATATCGTCTTTTACCGGTACCGCACGCAACTTCAAGTGTCAAAAAATGTCCTCGCTTTTCTGAGTCGCAATATTTTCTCAATGGGACAGTACTCTCCCATCTGAGTGGTGAAAAGTTCACATTGTAATGGCACAGTGAACGACTGCGCCGCAAACCGCTGCTCGCGCTAACGAACCCAGAGGGACAATGAAGCCAACGATGAATCACAGGAGGGATTTACCACAACTGTGCCCCGTTGATAGAACACATAACCTTTACATATGTCTCATCTCATATCATTGTCAGAACCGCTTAATCCTGTACAGGGTCGTAGTGAGCCGGAGCCTACCCTAGCAGACACAGGGCGCAAGGCAGGGATACACCCACGATGGGACGCCAGTCCATCATCGGCACTGAGGGCAATTTAGTCTGCAAGCTAATTAACCTATGAGCAGCATGTTTTTTGGACTGTGGGAGGAAACCGGAGTGCCCGGAGAAAACCCACGCGGACACGGGGATAACATGCAAACTCCACACAGAAAGGCACCCGAGCCGAGACTCGAACCCGGGACCTTCTTGCTGTGAGGCGACAGCGCTACCCACTGGGCCACCGTGCCGCCCCTTCACATATATCATAATTATTATTACCCTGGATGCGACGCCTGTTCATCGCAGGGTTCTGGGGGAAATGTACTCAGTGGGCAAATCAACATCAGCAGCAGCGTGTCTTTTGAACAGTGGAAGGAAACCAGCATAGTCGGTGAAGACGCATATGGACAAGGGGAGAACATGCAAACGTCACACAGCAATACACCTGAGCCAGGAATCAGACCCGAGAGCTACTTGCTGTGAAGTGGCAGGGCTACTCAGTGCACCACCGTGCCGCCCAACTTCATATATATTTCACAAAAAATCTGTATGAAAATATGAATGGATGCCCACCTCGTGAGTAAGAACACCGTAGTGAACGTGTCCATTTTTGTTCGGTTTGTAATCATCGATTTGGCGTGTCAGCTTTCTTATATGTTGGCGACTCCCTTTGATCACGCTTGCAATGAAAGTTCTCTTGAAGCAATCAGGTGCAAGAGCAACGGTGTTCGGCATTTGGACACTACGACTCTTTGGCTTGGCACCTTGCACCGTGAAATTATTTTCCACGGTGATTTCACAAGGTACATCTGTTCGATGTTCGTCGCTGGAATCCAGACGTTTCCCAGTATCTTCTCCACAGGCTTCGAGTGGTTCCTGGTATTGAAACGATACAAAGCACACAATAATACACACAGCACAGATAATCTAAATTGTTGCTAATTTAAAATAAAAATGAGACGCTCTAATCGAGCATTACGACTTGGTAAGATAAGCAGACACTTAGCCTCTCCATTTAAATATTCATATTTTTGGCTACCTTTGTGCCTTCCTATTATCTAACAACCTTTTTGTACGCAAGTAAAATCTAGGCTGGTTTTCAGCTTCTGTGTCTCAACACTCTGGGTCTCAGTCTGTTCCATCTGATGAAAGCAGATAGAAACAAATGGTTGCAGCCAATCCGTAGCTTTCCTGCTCAAACCCTGCTCAAAAATGGCATTCATCTGGCAGGCAATAAAACATATTTTAATCATGCCTTGCTCATGTAACCATATAACTGAATATATTCATTGTGCATATAAGTATATGATGCACTGACCATATCACCCTGTTGACCGTGAAACACTCTTTCTTCCAAATTTCCAGAAACAACTAACTCTTGATTCTCGAGGAGCTGAATGGAGCCATGGGTTAGAGAGGGCACATATTCATCTTGGATTCCCAGTGGAATGTTGTCGTCTCCTTCTTGAGAACTACCGCCATACCTAGGGCGCCGGCCACTGCGATTGACCGGCTGGGATGGTCGTCTCCTATCGGAGCCCTCTGAGGGTTTTTCAATGTCGTCATCGCCAGAAGCCTCACACCCATGCTTAAGTTTGGGAATGAAAGGTCGCTGGGGGTCATCGCCATCGTCACGACCATTGCCTGAAGGCCTGACAGCCCCACCAACTGCATCATGCGTGGTTCCAATGATTCCATTGGATGCTGAAGCCTGGATCAAACGAGACGTAAAACAAATGACAGCATTAACACATCGGTTCAACTATCACCTGTCGAATATCAGGGCCATCTGGAGTCATCTTACCCACACGACAAAAAAAAAAGTTATGAAGAGTAATATTGGTCGGAAAAGCCTACACGTAATATTTGGGCGCTTTTTTTATCAATCCACTGCTAGATGAGCCACCCCCTCCTCCCCCTTCCCTTGCATGGGGGAGGCAGTTATCTGACCATACTTTATAATGCTCATCGGTGTGGGTTGGTGAAAGCATGGAGCACAAGAGTCACCAAGTGAGAACGCAAGAGACTGGGATTGTATCATTTCCAAGAGTTACCTGGGCCACCAACACAGCAAGAACAAAAGAAAAAACGTCGGCTTGAACACACACCTCGGGAATGTGGGGATGAAGTTGGTTCATGCACAGGTACCAGGTGGAGACTATGCAATCGTGGGCCCATGAGCAACGGTGACAGCTTGGGGAAGCCTTCATCCAGCAGTTGGACAATCACGGTTAATGATGATGGTGATGATGGACTGGGCTTGAGTGCCGTGAAGGTTGAACTACCGATTAGAATCGTTTATGTCAGCTGCAAATGTCTGTAAAAAACCAAGTCCTAATTTACCTGTGCACCACCAGCTTCCAGTGACACTGGCAACGGATCCCCTCCGGCCACTTCATTTCTGTCCGGGCATGACTTTCCGCTCTTTTTCTTCTTTTTCCTGTTGCCCCTCTCAAATCTGCTCGCACGACATTTTAAGCACAGATGAGAAATGATATCAACGCCCTTAAACACCTTCTCTGCTCTTACGGTATCATGCTACTCATAGCTCAAGCCTCCTGGAAATCACTTGGCCAATTCCACTCTGAACACCTCCCATATACACCTGGATGGTCAGTGAATTGGAAGGTGTTTGAAAATGGGAAGGTTGAAAATAAGATCGTAAGCATCATGCATCGAGCCGTGAAAACCTACATCATTACAATAAGATTACTGTATATTATAATCAAACTGCCACTTCCATAAAGAGGCATGCATGTGCGTTCTTTATCAACAGATTTCTGGACTTGTATAGAATGTGACAAAAGGTATGCATGCAGGAGTTTCTCTTCCACCATTCAGCACTCTTGTCACTTAATTAGCAAATGATTACAGCTATTTTACATGGGGTGAACTCAACATTTTCGATTCGATTCATGAAACGTCACAAATATTTCCGCCACTAAGTGGTGCTCTACATGTACATACTTATACCGGGACCGAAAGGGGTAGATGGTTAAACGACACAATTTTATAATTTTTTACATGACCTGACCCAAAAATGGACTTTGTCGATCAGTGGGATGTATTAACTGAACCGCTATTGGTTACTGCTCCCATTATTAATCTGTATCGACCAATGTAGTAAAGTGTCATTAAACTCTATGAAGGCATAGGTAGGCCTTCATCCAGCAGTGGATTGACAACGTGCTGTGAATTATCATTAACAAAATAAATATGGAGGCGTTGCCTTTGCCTTCAACATGAAGACTTCCGCGACCAATATCTATCCGTAACAAAGTACGTTTGGGTTGGCTGACAGAAAAAAAATAAGTGTTATAATCCCACCTCCACTCGACAGCCAATTAACGAAGGTTCTCACGTGAACCAAACATGCCAATTCTTTACTACTTCAGCACAACCGCTGTGCTGGAGAGGAAACCTTTGTAAAGGTCTCATCTCATTATCTGAAACCGCTTAATCCTATATGGGGTCACGGTGAGCCGAAGCCTATCCCGGAAACACAGGGCGTAAGGCAGGAATACACCCGACGACGGGACGCCAGTCCATCGCCGGGCATTGCGGGACAATTTTAGTCTGCGAGCCAATCAACCTATCCAGGAGCATGCTTTTGGACTGTGGGAGGAAACCGGAGTACCCGGCGAAAAGCCACGCGGACACGGGGAGAGCATGCAAACTCCCCTACACAGAAAGGCACCCGAGCCGAGAGATTCGAACCCGGTACCTTCTTGCTGTGAGGCGTCAGCGCTAACCACTGGGCCACCGCGCCACCCCCTTTGTAAAGGTACCTAACGAAACCGCTTGCAATCAGCAAAACTTCGTACCCCATTGTAAATGGAAGTGGATTTCTCCAAGACATGAATTTAAGACTCTACACGTTCTATTCACGGGGTGGCACGGTGGCCCAGTGGGTAGCGCTGTCGCCTCCTCACAGCAAGAAGGACCCGGGTTCGAATCTCGGCTCGGGTGCCTTTCTGTGTGGAGTTTGCGAGTTCTCTCCCTGTGTCCGCGTGGGTTTTCGCCGGGCACTCCGGTTTCCTCCCACAGTCCAATAAACATGCTGCCGCATAGGTTAATTGGCTCGCAGACTAAATTGCCCGCAGTGCCTGGTGATGGACTGGCGTTCCATCGTGGGTGTATCCCTGCCTTGCACCGTGTCTGCCGGGATAGGCTCCGGCTCACCGCGACCCTGTACAGGACTAAGCGGTTTCTGACAATGAGATGACATGAGACGTTCTGTTCACGTGATAAACCTTGCAAATGGCTGCGATGAGTGGAGGCGGGTTTCCGACACTTATTTTTTAAGTGAGCCAACGCAAAAGCGCTTTATTATGACTAACGTGTTGCCTTATTATGCGTGGATGAGGCAAAGCACATTGTGCAGCAGTCCGGAATAGAACACACAATTATTATCACACAGTTCCCTGAATTCACAATTCATGCATCTCACGAGTTATCAAAGGACGGTTTTTGGTCATGAGCTCAAGTAACTCTCAGTGTGAATGAAAACAAATATCGGCCAAGATGCAACGCATGGTCCGACTGCAGGTGTCATGTGGCATCTCCAATTCGTCCATCACCTCTGTGGTAAAACTTCCAGACACTCTGTCTGCGTGCACTTGTTCACAGAAGTCGCTGATTCCTCTCTGCTGGACATCTTGCCTCCATCTGAACGATTATAATGCAGCGCAGTAATTCAATGAAAATCGTCAGCACGTAAAACATTATAATATAGGCATTCATTGAAGAAAGGAGAACAATAATGTATATTCAAGTACAAAACCATGATTAGCAAACACGCCGAACTTTTTTAATAAATACAAAGACCACATTGCGGAATGAGTCAGCAATATTTTTAGATGAATATTACGAGTGAGGTATATTTCAAAATAAAAAGCATAATGACGATACAAATTTAGAGCCATTTGTCAATGAATGGGAAGGCTTTAATCCACTGCTGGATTAAAGCCTTCTCATGCATTGCTGGCCATGGGGGTACTGCGTGGGATATAATTCACAACTCCCCATGCCATTGAGTGGTAGTTTCATATTCAAACACACCGCAACATAAACAAATATTCATCACGTGGCAGTCAAAGCAAAGATTTTGGTTACATTTTCCATGCAGATATTTTGCTAAATTGCAGGATGTGCAAAGCCAAAATGTAATTGAGAATTACTCTCATGAGCTACTGTTTAGAGATAGCAGTCTAATGCCATGCATGTTCGTGCGCAGGTATATGCAGATCTATAACTCAAGACACTTGGTTCAATCGCAGCAACTCAGCAGTGCCATCTGACTGCTGTGACGTGAGTGGTTTAGCACTCCATTTTCATGAAACACCAGTATATATATAAAATGATCCATAGAAAGATTTTCATTATTACAGCAGGAAGTTCTCAGTCAGCCTGCAAGCTCTGGATATAGCAACAATGCGTGCAAACATGAAAGATAACTCTCATCACAAAGTAAACAGGGCGGCGCGGTGGCCCAGTGGTTAGCGCTGACGCCTCACAGCAAGAAGGTCCCGGGTTCGAATCTCTTGGCTCGGGTGCCTTTCTGTGTGGAGTTTGCATGCTCTCCCCGTGTCCGCGTGGGTTTTCGCCGGGTACTCCGGTTTCCTCCCACAGTCCAAAAGCATGCCCCTCGATAGGTTGATTGGCTCGCAGACTAAAATTGTCCCGCAATGCCCGGCGATGGACTGGCGTCCCGTCGTCGGGTGTATTCCTGCCTTACGCCCTGTGTTTCCGGGAAAGGCTCCGGCTCACCGTGACCCTATATAGGATTAAGCGGTTTCAGATAATGAGATGAGATGAGACAAAGTAAACAGTAACACGCGACAAAGTATAACAGTATTATACCAGTGGCTTGCTGAACGAAAGGGGCATTTGAGTTCTGCTAGTGCGCCCATGGCGTCACTCACCTTCTTCGCAGGCGTATAGAACTTCGGCGTCCCAGCAAGGAAAGACAGCGTACACCATTATCGTGACAAAGTTCACACCAAGGATCCAGTGCCTGTACAGTCAAAGAAAAAAGTGTCAAGTTATTTTAATGCACGTATAACCTCTTCCATAACACACAGGTAACACAGGATTTGTTTGAAACAAGCTTAGCTACCTCTTGTAAGCAGAACACGCAATTGCCAGATAGGCTAAATGAATAGCATCAGTGAATGAGTGATTAACAGCACGAGTGCTAGAGTCCACTGTTAACACTTTTTTGTGGTGAAAAGTGTTAAATTCCATCGTTCACAAACTTTGATGTGGAACTTGACATTAAACAATTAGATTACATTCGTGTTGTTTTTGGACATGTATAAAACAAAACAACAGAAATACTGCACTTCAAAACACGGATTCTCAAGCTCTTGTACCTCAAAGCACACTTGGTCCACTAGGGTATGGTCTCTATGGGCCACTGTGTGACGCTTGGGACTACGAACAGCGACTGTAACACACATGCTTCCCATTGCCTAATATCACTCATTATTCAGCACTTTGTCACTTTTGGGTAAACGGTGTTTGGAAAATGTCATCTCATCTCATTGTCAGAAGCCTGTACACTCGGAGCCTATCCCGGCAGACACAGGGCGCAAGGCAGAGATATACCCATGCTGGGATGCCTGTCCATCACCAGGCAATGATGGCAATTTAGTCTGCAAGCCAATTAACCTATGTGGCAGCATTTTTTTTGGATTGTGGCAGGAAACCGGAGTGCCCGGCGAAAACCCACGTGGACACGGGGAGAGAACTCGCAAACTCCACACAGAAAGGCACCCGAGCCGAGATTCGAACCCGGGACCTTCTTGCTGTGAGGCGACAGCGCTACCCACTGGGCCACCGTGCCGCCCGTTTTAAAAATGTATTGTTATTTTTTAATTGTGTCGTGGGAGGGGGGGGTGGCAGAGGGACGTACGCCACATTTTAGTCATGGAGTATACTGCGATGCTGCTACATTTCTATGCCTCACATTTACCAACCCCGGCGATGGACCGGCGTCCCGTCGTCGGGTGTATTCCTGCCTTACGCCCTATGTTTCCGGGATAGGCTCCGGCTTCACCGTGACCCTATATAGGATTAAGCGGTTTCAGATAATGAGATGAGATGAGACATTTACCAACCCACACTGACCAGCATGATGAAATATAGTCAAATGACCTCGGTGTGAGGACCCCCCCCCACTCCCATCCCGCTCTGTGCATGGACAAAACCGCTGTATGTGTGACAATCTGCGATTTTACCAAAGTGCATTATGTCTTGCTGTGGTAGACCGGTTAATAAAGCAATAAAATAGCATGCGAGCAGACTGTTTCAGCAGCTAAAACAAAATACAGTTTCGTTCATGTAATGGTGTAGGTTGTCACGGCTCGATGCATGATGATTGCTTCGAAAAACTGCTCTCTCTCTCTCTCGGGACAGTTGCGTCGATCGCTGAGGATGCCTCTCACGTGCGAGGCGAAACGTCGCGAGGTGGAGAGAGGGGGAGCGATCGACGCGGCTGTCCCGAGAGAGCAGCTTTTCGAAGCAATAATCAGTTTAGTTCATCGTCCTCGAGGTTTTTTTTTTTACACCAACCAGCGGAATTGTATTTATGTAAGCAGGAGTGATGCTGGGGTGTATGGACGCATCATTTTTACATAAAACTAACACATGGCCTAAACAGGAAACCATTACGGATCACAACTGTATTCTGCTCTACAGTTTGCCTGCATGCTCTTAAGGGCCATAAGCCAGGAAATAGACCCATGTTTATCTAAAACTAGCAGGAAGTTTGTTGGAGTTAAAGAGTAATACATTTATTTAAGTGCCTGCTGGAGGTTCAATATGGGTCACATTTTCCAGTTTTGGAAAAATCAAACTTTCCAAGCAGCATGTATAGTTTGAGCCATTTAATAATAACTATATTTGTACTTCCAGAGCGCTGTAGACTGCGTGTCCAAAAAGACAAAAAGACAAAGAAAAAAGTTACATCTCTTAAACAGACCCATAAATCAGTGAGTGCAGTTACACGTTCCATTGGAACCTATGAATTGATATGTACCCTCATGCTTTTGAAACCGAATGCCATGCATGTTCTGTCGTAATGTATTGCTGTTACTGTAGACTTAAATTCGGACACTCTGAAATGAATGAGTGGACACAGATGGCTCTAACTGTTCTGCCTGTTCCTTGAAACGCTTCGATATGTCAGCTGTCAGCTCTTCACCAACATAATGCTGCAAACAAACAAGGGGACCATCAATATCATTCGGCTCAAAACATCATCAATTTACGAAAACACTGTCAACGGCAAATTGTCCTTAAATAAACAGTCTCAAAAAGTGAAAGCAAATCAGAAAGTGAGGTTGCCTTCTGACCAAAATGAGCGTAACATCGCGTTGAGCTCAACTGATGGCCTCAAGCCAGTGATGGTAATTCTACACATTGCAAATCAATGTGTTATAACTTGCGTTATTAAACGTCAATTATTAAACGCATAATCGTTTTCAGAAGCTATTACTAGTTCCTGAAGTTGATAACTGGAAATCTTTTGCGGGGGATCTATTCAAATAAATCAAGTAGTCGACACGCACGAATATTCACAGGGGAGGATGTTTTCAGTGGGCGCATCATGCCGTTGTCTTCGTCCTTCTCAGTGGGAGGTAAAAGCGCAGCCCTGCAATTACTTGTTAATGCCACTGTTGGCAGAACGGCCTCAAGCAGAGGAAGCCCCAGAGCAGGGCTTCTCAACCGTTTGCACCTCAAGGCCCACTTGGCCCACTGGTGTCTGGTGGAACGGCGAGGTGGCGCTCGCAACCCACACGAACGCGAACTGTGACCTGAGACTTGCGCTGTTACTGACTGCTGTGTGCAGAGTGCCACTGTATGTATCCACAACAGCAAGTGTGAAGAAGTGTCATCCTCACCGGCCACCGAACCACCGCTTCCGGTCGTCATGTGTGTACGTGCATGAACGGCAGCATTGAATGGCGAAATTATGTCGAGCGCTAACGTTTAACGAAACAAAGACACACGGTTCACCACCTGTCGCTAAAGTGTTTAAATATCTGAATGTAAAGTAACTTTCACGAGTTTTGCCAAGTGACAAGAGTGGTCTACTCTTCCACATTTGGTCTACTCTTCCACATTTGAGAGATTAGAAACTTAATCGCTCAAATATTTCCACGTGGGTCATTGAATTTTCTGTCATCAACAGGTGATCTGCTGCGATTACCTATAGCAGTTGTTGTTCCGCCAACCCCACAACTTCTCTTTGGTGGGATCGCGTGTGGCAATCAGGACACTGAACGTGTTATTAAACGGCCCATTGCTTCATTTTACTACAATATTAACATTACAGGACATGTACCCGCGTGTTCGACCAGGTACTAAAACTGCGCTTTCCAGGGGAGTACTCATTATATTCAACTGTGCAGTTTTATCAGTTTTTGTTAAGACGTTCAGTTTAGCGGAACATTTTATTTTATTTTGAACTTACGCTCACATTTTAGAAGCGTTTTCGAGAACACGCTAAGGTAACTGCGGCGGTGTCACAGCGTGGGCATGCTGGCTGTGTAATAATAACAATAATACATGCATTAATATAGCGCCGTTCACCCGAGGGTCACAAAGCGCTGCACAGAGTTGCAGAGAGAACGACACGCCAACAACAACGACACTAGAATGGAAAATCAGCAACAATAACACTTTTGGGGGATTTTTTTTTACTATACACGTTGCAGAACAATATGTAAAAGATTTTTTTAAATGCATAATTATCAGTGTTTATAATACATATATTGGGAAATGGTTTAATGTGACATTTATCGTATGACAGTAATAATAATTGCACTTCTAGATTTTCCGTTCATATGTCGTTGTTGTTGACATGCCGTCCTCTCCACAGTTCTGTGTAGCGCTTTGTGACCCCTGGGTGAAAAGCGCTCTAGAAGTGCAATTATTCTTATTATTAGAGTGCTTATCACCCGAGGGTCACAAAGCGCTGCACAGAGCTGCGGAGAGAACGGCACGCCAGCAGCAACGAGATAAGTGTAACGCAGAGCTTGCTCGTTCCATCTCATCTCAAGGCAGTGGCAGCTGTCACAGTGGTGGTGGTGGTGGTTCCGTTTCGCCTTATCTCATCTCATTGTCAGAAACCGCTTAGTCCTGTACAGGGTCGCGGTGAGCCGGAGCCTATGCCGGCAGACACAGGGCGCAAGGCAGGGACATAACTACGATGGGACGCCAGTCCATCACCGGGCACTTTGGGCAATTTAGTCTATTTTCTAATATTTTACGCCCAATTATTAGGCAAGGACATTGATCAGTGTGAAATGTGCAGCATTGCCCTGAGTAATTTCCAAGGTGCCCTAATGTAAAGCCCTTTGAGGTATAAGGCACATTTTTTTAAAATGTGGCAATGTCTCCTACATGAAAAAAAAACAATGGAATGGTGCTTATCATACATTTCCAGTATATCGGGTTTTCATGTGGGAGATGCCCTCTATTAGGTCACCAATAAAATAAAGAGCCATATGGTTCAATGGCCTTTACATTTTGAAATATACTTCAGAAATTATTAAGGGCAATATCCAATGTCAGGTTATAATAAGCTGGTGTAAAATATATAAAACGTAACAGCGAGGATATGTTCACGTAGACAATTGTAACTTATGATTATTGACCAGTTTGGGTTATTACATAAACCACAAACGTTATTTCTTTTTAAAATTTCAGATCTTAAAATGGACAACACAAAAGGCGCACGGTTAGTATTCACAGCACCGTTATTGTTGTATTAAAGTGAAACGCTGTGAAACAACACAAAGAATGCAAGCGAGTGGGACGGCAATGGTGGCGACCATTTTGTGGCAGATGGCTATGATGATAAGGGCTTGAATATATTTGACCAAGTTCACGCATGTAGCCAGACTTGTATAACCGCAATTCCTCAAAGAAAGTATATTTTTTGTCACCAAAGCTGCATAAGCACACTTTCTCTTGGAAATACTGTACTGCGGTGACCTTTCACCCTGGCTCAACTTTATGGGACAATTTAAAGTACCTTCAAACAGAAGCGACTGCTATTACACTGACAGATATACTGCCACAGAGTCCATGAGTGACTAAACTTAAAACAGAAACGAATATTGAAGCTGCGTTGACAAATGAACTCATAACACCAACAAAGAACGCAGGCCATAGCGAACACTGTGATGACTTCCCACAATCTGTCATGTCTGAAGGCAATAATGAAGCTCACGCAACAAGATGTCTGCAAATAACTCATCATGAGCTTCAGTACACTATCTCCCCATTGATTGTATGCGTTGTTACGTTGCTCATTTTGGAAAAAGCCTGCATATATAGAGTTTGCAAGCTCATTGGGTACGTTCTGCTGCAAGAACAAACATCTATCTAACCAAGCAAGGTATTTTTCTAAAAATGTAACGCTTAGTTTTACATAACGCTATTTTCGCAAACTATATCTCAATCGCTGTGGCACCATAGACAAGCTAGAAGGCGCACCAGCAATTAGCCTGCAATTCGCTACACAGAATACAAAATAGCTTAGGTGAGGCTGTTAACGCTATGGGTACTTTTATGCCAGTATACAAATATAAGATTACAACAGGTTTTACCGTATCTGGCGATTATGCAGGTGTTAAGATCTTAAGCATAATCGCCAGATACGGTAAAACCTGTTGTAATCTTATGTAAGAATACAAAATGTTTGCAGCCAATTCATTATTATTATTTAGCAAACGCTCTTATCCAGGGCAACTTGAATCATTATCAAGGTGTGAGGAAACCATAGAGTGGTGAAGTGAAGGCAGCCCTGCATTCAGCTGGCGCCAACATTTGCCAGACACTGCGTTAAATTATGATGTTATCAGCCAATTAATGCGTTTGTTTAGATGTGGAAGGAAACCGGAGAACCCGGAGGAAACCGGAGAACCCGGAGGAAACCTGCACATAACAGGGGCAGAACATACAAACTCCACACAGAAAGGCCGCCCTAGGCAGGAATCGAACCGCCGAAGGCAGGATTTTCTTTCTGTGAAGAGCAGATGTTACCACTGCGCTACCCTGCGAGTATTTAGACATTTGAGAGGATACCGCAACACCCGGAGAAAAGCCACGCATTGAAGGGAGCAACACTCTATCCCAACTAGAACAAACAGATGCCAGTAGTCCACACATTGCTGAACTGTTTTCTGCTGGCAAGGCGGATCATGATTCTTCGATGCCCACGACAAGAGCAATTTGCAAAATTGGTCATTTATCTGATCCACCAACCCTCACCTCCGCAGTCCTAAGTCTACGCCACTACCGCCCTGACGCTGATGTAAAAGAGGCCCCAAAACCCAACAAGTTAAACAACGCATCGGCATATAATGGTCCCTGTCCTGAGTTCCTAAAGAACCTGCGACTATGTGGACAAGAATGGGTTCCTAAAATCTTCACCGTCCTACGCAGGCCAAGGCACATCACTCAAGAATGAAAGCAAGACCGAGTCATAGCCATTGTGAAACTTGGAAACCCGCAATACATTGCCCTCCAATTCGCGGCCAATATCTGCATGGCCTCCACCTCCAAGCTGTCGCCATCCTAGGCTCAGCCAGATCCAGAAGAATGTTGACGAGAAGAGAGGAGCAATCGTAAAAACCCGGACCAAGCACCACAACGGAGACACAAACACACCGCCAATTGCATCCTCAAATACGCTGATGTAACCATCAACTCCATCAAAAACACCAACAGGCCGATGCACACACATCGCCCGCATAAACACAAAAACACAAGCCACAGTTAGTAAAATTGTGGCCATGCAACCCAAACTATTGTAAACATAATAAACCACTGTAGTCTGCGCTCCTTCAAATCAGAAAAAAAAATGGAAACTACGCAAACGCTCTCCTGAAGCCACCTTGCTGCTAGCAGATCTCGACATAGACATTTATCTGCTGAACATACTGCCACACGCAAGAAAATGAATTATCAAGAGATACACACTCTCTCGGATCAAGTGGTGCAGTCAACGATAAAATGCCTACAATCGTAGCGTATTCTGTGAATATTTCTAACCCACTATAATAAGGATTGTTATATTACTGTACGTAGATATGATATAATACAGTAGCACACCTGATTCTTGTAGATAAATAACTTTCAATAATATGTAGCCGGGAAAAAAAATGTACGACCTCAATTCTACTGTATTCATCTCAAGTGGAGTAGGTTTAGTTTTACAAATAATAACCACGCATGGCTGTTGTCCGCGTTGTTAAAACAGCTGCAGGAACGCTTCTCAAAGACACCGCCCATGTTCCACTGACTACAGCAAATCACTCATCTCATCTCATCATCTGAAACCGCTTAATCCTATATAGGGTCACGGTGAGCCGG
>JAZEWT010000003.1:40902054-40913762 GCA_036362905.1 Mordacia mordax
ACACCGCAATCGCACCGCACTCACACCACACTTACACCATACTCCCACCGCACTCGCACCGCACTCGCACCGCACTCGCGCCGCACTCGCGCCGCACTCGCACCACACTCGCACCACACTCAAACCACACTCGCACCGCACTCAAACCGCAGTCACGCCGCACTCAAACCACACTCGCACCGCACTCGCACCGCACTCCCACCGCACTCAAAGCACACTCGCACCGCACTCAAACCGTACTCGAGCCGTTCTCAAACCACACTCGCACCGCACTCAAACCGCAGTCACGCCGCCATTGCTTCATTAGCCATTGCTTCATTAGCATTTCACCCACTGCCAATTAACCCTAACTTCAACTAATGAGCCCTTACTAATTATTATGGTCACGACTTGTTACGTTTTTAATCGGTGGGGGATCAGGCTGTTGTAGAATGGATGCTCTGGGTTTTATTGAGAGTGGATTTTACAAGTTATTTGTGGATTATAAGCTACGTTTAACACTATTAGCAGCGAAATCATTCAGTCCGTTTGTATTGAAACTGGAAGGAACCGTTGAGTTATGCACTCTTTTAAAGTTGTCTAGCGGTGAGCTGTAAGCACGTTACAAAAGCTTAGAGCACGGGGGGGCAGATTAGTCAGGACAATTGACCTAGGCCGCATGTCTTTGGACTCTGGGAGGAAACCGCAGCACCTGGTGAAAACCCACGCAGACACGGGGAAAACGAGCAAACCGCGTGCACATAAGGACCCTGGGCAGGTATTGAACGTAGGTCCTTCCCGCTGTAAGGCCATGCACGGCTTGACGATGCCCTTTCCTATGCAACCGCCATCGCTAACGGTGCTGCGGTGACAACTCCGCTCGCGTGCCTGCACGCGAGATAATTCCGTCAGCTCTGCATCCTCGCAGAGGGCCGTCACGCAGGTGCGTTTCCTGCTCTCGTCTGCCGCTGTTGCTCGTCAAGCGCACCGCTCATGTGCAGGTTTATTCTCGATTCACGAGCAATGGTCTTGGCGACATGTGTGGTTCACAATTATACCAAGGGTGCCTACCCGAGCAGAAATGTACAAATGCATTGTGGCTATCGCTCCAGTGCATTTCCGTCTTGTGGCAGATGTTGATGAATACGATGTGACAGGTTTAGTCCATTATTAACGTCAGTCGTGGAGTTTGTGGTGCCTGTGTGTGCGTGCAGGCACACACTGTACGCTCTTGCTGGAGCTAACACGGTGCCACGCACAGTATATGGGGCACACGTAATAATAATGGTTGCGCTTCTGGAGCGCTTTTCACCCGAGGGTCACAAAGCGCCGCACAGAGCTGTGGAGAGAATGTCATGCCAACACCAGCAACATCGACACATGAACGGCACATCAACAGCAATAACGTTTTGTTTGTTGTTGTTGTTGTTACAAATCTAAGCTGTGTAGAGACTGGCAAGTCAGCAACAACAACAGCAGAGCAATCCAGCTGACCGTAAAACAATGGCTATAACGTGCGTGTGTGTGTTTGTGTGTTTGTTTGTGTATTTGTTTGTGTGTACGAGCGTGAGCGGTGGCGCAGCGGTTAGCGCGCCGGCCTACAAATACGGCGACCCGAGTCCGATATCCCGCTTTCTGAAATGGTCCTGGGTCTCACCTAGGTCGACTCAGCCTCAAAAGAGTACCTGGTGAAGTGTGTTAACGTTGCAACAAGGGAGACAAATGACGGCTGGATGTGGTCCTGGTCACCCACCCCTCGTGTGCCGTGTCGACCGTCATAGGTGCTCGCTAATGGCACTTGACCCTCCAGTCTGTTAAGGCTACACGGGGGATCTTTGCCTGTGTTTCAAGGCTGGAGTTCACATTGTGGTTTCAGCCAGCTGACTCGCAAAACCCTTTTTTAAAGTTGATTCCATGGCTTACCAATTCAATCAATGCTGACCTCCTGGTAACCGAGTGATTCGTTGTGTACATTGGTAGTGATTATAATAGTATGGCTTTCCAAAGCTGTTATTTCGGGACAGCCGTGTCGAGCGCTCGTCTGCTCTCCTTCGCGACGTTTCGCCTCCCACATCGGAGGCATCCTCAGGCGTTCTGAGACGAGCCTCGGACTCGAGGCAAAAGGTCGCGAGGGAGAGAGGGGGAGCGCTCGACATGGCTGTCTGGAATGAAGAGCTTTGAAAGCGCAAGGCTCATACATAGAGCCCTGAAAACCTGCATCATTACAATTACAGCATCGTTCTGCATCCTGTTAAGTTTCACTTAGACTCTCAGAAGGCTGATGCTTTGAGATATTTGGCAAATTTTCCTTAATGAGTGCAGTGCATGCGAGAAGAAAAGAGGGCTTCCCACTCAACGCTTCGTACAGATGCAATCAATGATCGATGTTCCGTGTTGCCCTCTCCTGGCCTGCGCACAAGCCCCAGTCGGTTGGGGAGTTTCACAGCCGTGTACGGTCCGCCGGCCTTCATCGCAGGTGTGCGCCACCGCAGACGGCGCTGAACGGACCGGCGGTCGCTCGCTCGCACGAGCAGACGCATCGGCGCGTGTGCGTTTTGTCTCGGATGCTCGTTCGTCGCCGCTTCACGCGAGGAACTCGCGAGAGATGGGGGAAAGACGGAGAGCGAGTCGATAGGCGAGAGACGACAGGAGCAGCTCGGGACGCACAGCTGCGGGTGAAATCAAACGTTCGGAGACCACCACTGGCAAATTGGGGGAAATAAATGGCAGAGTTTGCTGGAGGCTGTAGCTCGGCAGTGGTAGTTTACAGATCGACTACAACAGCAATCCGTTAACCCATTTATTGGCATCATTTCTTTGTTAATTATCCCTGAGCCATACTGGTTGGGAGACTCCTCGTGGCCGAGGCATTGGTGTGTTTGGTGAATAAAGACGCACGGTGATGGAGGGAAACGAGGCAGCACAGCCCACCCTGCATTTCGGTAACATTTGTGCAGGGGATCCAGGCTATTTAGATAAGCATTGCACTGGCTATTTCAAACCATATCTAATAACGTGATAATGTTACCCGTACCTAGAATGTGGACTAACATTTAGCGTCAAGAACACAAAGTTCTTTTTATTAAGGTGCCGGTAGCGCCTGTCTTCAAAGGTACACTACTTAAGTCATGTCCATCATTTAATACATCATTGATCCAGGATGCACGGGAGATCATTGCTCACCACAACTGACTGTTGAGGAACGGTGGCACGGTGAGTGGTGCTGCTCCCTTACAGCAAGCACCTGGGTTCGATTCCCAGCCAGGTGCCTTTCTGTGTGGCGTTTGAATGTTTTTTCTATGTTCGCGTGAGTTGTTGCCGGGTACTCCAGTTTCCTCCCCTAGTCCAAAGACATGCTGCCAAGGTTAAGTGTCCTGACAATTTCCCGCGGTGACCTGAGATGTTGTAATTGCTTAACCCCCACCATCCTCCTCGCTGGACAGCTGGACAGCGCTTACAAAGAGCCACACCGCTCCAAGGCTCCTTTCAGCTTCAATTAAATTTAATTGCTGACTGGCACAGGTGGTGCAGTAGTGCAGTGAGCAGCGCTGCTGCCTCAAAGCAAGAAGCTCCCAGGTTCGATTCCTGCCTCGGGTGCCTTTCCGTGTGGAGGTTAAATGTTATCTCCCAGTGCCCCGTGGGTTTTTGCCAGGTACTCCGGTTTCCTCCCACCGTCCAAAGACACACTGTTGCCTAGGTTTAATCGGCCCGAGGAGTTAATTGCCCAAGTGTGCCCTGCGATCTACTGGCGTCACATCCTCGGCATTCCCACGCTTTACGCCCTCTTTCAGCCGGGATAGGCTCTGCTCCCCCCTCGATCCCGTACAGGATTAAGCGGGTATTGATAATGAATGAATGATTGCTGACAGTTTTTCTATGGAGTCGACACCGCAATTTGTTTCTGCACATCACGTAACCAATCGCAGGCCCCGCGCTTGATTTTTTTTTGCCGCTAAAACCGCTGAGAGGTAATCGACGGAGACACGCACGTGTGTACCAGCCCGGCTGGTACGCAACAGAAACACAGCGGCTACCGTTGTGACGGCGGCTGCCGCGTCGATCGCTCCCCCTCTCAATTGCCACTGAGAGGGAGTGACGCGGGAGAAGACAAGTGACCTGACACGCAAATATCAAACAGGCAAAGACAAAGATCCCCCAGAGAGCCTCAACAGACTGTAGGGTCAAGTGCCATTAGCCAGCACCTGTGAAGGTCGACAGGGCACAGGAGGAGGTGGGTGACCAGCACCACGCTCGGCCGCCTTTGTTTCCCTCGTGACAATGTTTACACACTGCACTAGGTACTCAGGGCGGCGCGGTGGCCCAGTGGTTAGCGCTGACGCCTCACAGCAAGAAGGTCCCGGGTTCGAATCTCTCGGCTCGGGTGCCTTTCTGTGTGGAGTTTGCATGCTCTCTCCCCGTGTCCGCGTGGGTTTTCGCCGGGTACTCCGGTTTCCTCCCACAGTCCAAAAGCATGCTCCTGGATAGGTTGATTGGCTCGCAGACTAAAATTGTCCCGCAATGCCCGGCGATGGACTGGCGTCCCGTCGTCGGGTGTATTCCTGCCTTACGCCCTGTGTTTCCGGGATAGGCTCCGGCTCACCGTGACCCAATATAGGATTAAGCGGTTTCAGATAATGAGATGAGATGAGACTAGGTACTCATTTCAGGCTGAGTCGCCATAGGGGGAGGCCCAGGACCGGTTCAGAAAATCGTCACTAGTGTTCGCCGTGAGCTGGATTCGAACTCGGGTCGCCGGGTTTGTAACCCAGCGCGCTAACCGCTGCGCCACCGCGCACGCACGCAAACAGCAGTCGCACGCACGGACACACGCACACACAATGCCTGATGGTGCCTCCAACGAGGGAGGTGAAGGAGAGAGGCGGAGCGACGCGGCTATCCCGAAAGAGCAGCTTTTGGAAGCAGTCATCATTCATCGAGCCATGAAAAACCTACATCGCTGCAATGCGTACCTGTATTCACAACCCTAACCCTGGTGCCATGCTAGGTGCACGCTGAGGTCACGTGAAGTGTCGCATTATCTCTGGGAAGAGGTGAGCAGAATGAGCTGGGACACCACTCCACTTGTGCACGGTGGCACAGTGCACTTCACAGCAAGAAGGGTCTGTGTTCGATTCCAAGCTCGGGTGCCTTTCTCTGTTCAGTTTCGTTATTCTGTCTGTGTCCGCGTGGGTTTTTCCCATGTAGTCCCGTCTCCTCCTGTAGCTCGCTATTTAGCCGTTGGCACGATAATAATTGCAGCACTTCTAGAGCGCTCTTTCACCCGAGGGTCGCAAAGCGATGCACAAAGCATCGTAAAAGATAGGGGACGGTCGCGGGCAAATGTTGATGCCAGCTGACTGAATGGCTGCCTTCCCTCTCCCCCGCCCCTCTGCGATTCCTCGCATCTCAAAGTCGCTCACTCGAGAGAGAGACAGAGAGAGAGTGAGAGAGGTCAATTATTATTATTATTATTTGCCCCATAGGCAGGCGTGCACGGACGCACATAGCGAGCGCACGTGTGGGTGGATGCTTGGCTGCACGGCTGTTACCATGGGGCTCCTGAGACGTGGGCAGAGTGAATGCACGAGAGACGGATCAGTTGGCTTTCCGTCAACCTGGTACAGTTTGCACGGAGAGAGCTGGGAACGGTCTGGTTGAGGAATAGAAGAGAAAGATGAGATGCGGAAGAGGTGGCGCAGCGGTAAGAGCGGTGCTAAAGAGAGAAATAAATCCCTGCCCGAGGTGGTTCGATGCGCACTTCTGCTACCTTTCTGTGTGGAGTTTGTGTATTCTCCCCCCTGTTCTGTATGGGTTTCCTCCGGGTTCACCGGTTTCCTCCTACAATTAAACACCACGCGCTCATGAATTAACTGGCCTCTAACTAATGTTGGCACCGGCTAACCACAAGGCCACCTTCTCTCTCTCTCTCTCTCTCGGCCTCTCTGCTGTTTCCTCATGCCTCTGAATTGTTCTCTCTTCCAACGAAGACCTTCGTCATTGAACGAATATGCGCCAGGTATTATAAGTGGTAATTATTGTTATTATTATTGCTGTGTGCTGGTGTTTGGGTTCTGCTTCTTGGATTCTCATTATGGGGCGAGTAGAAGAGGCCTATATAAGATTACAACAGGTTTTACCGTATCTGGCGATTATGCGGGTGTTAAGATCTCAACACCTGCATAATTGCCAGGCAATTATGCAGGTGTTAAGATCCCAAACACCAAAATAGACACATTTTATCATGTGTCCAGTTTGCAAGTAGCCACACATACTAGTGGCAAAGTATGCAAATAGGTAGCTTTGATAATCTATGCATTGTCCTTCAACTGACCGACCTTCACCTGGCAGTGGCTTTCTTTTGAGCCTATTTGCCGGTGTCAGTCGTTGCCAAAAGGCGTCAGCTCCAAACAATGCAGTATCAATGCTTTATAGCTTAGGTGGGGCTGTTAACGCTATGCATAATTGCCTGGCAATTATGCATGTGTAAGATGTTAACACCTGCATAATCGCCAGATACGGTAAAACCTGTTGTAATCCTATATATGTATACTGGCAAAAAAGTACCCATAGAAGAGGCCTCCTTAGCTACCCGATTGTGCTGGGAGGTGGCATCCGTACCGTCAGCGGAGGGGGTGTCGTGGAAAGGTGCAGACGTGGTCACACGCGGCACTTGTCTCGCCAAGATGGGTCCTGCCAGGTGTCGTTCCCACAATCCCACATCCAGAGCCATCTCTCACAATCACACGTCTGCGTCTCCAGATCCACAAATTCGCCCCTCACGTCGACTCTTCTCTCCCATCTCACTTCTCACGGCAGCAGAGAATGAGCTGAAAGTTAGTCACCGTTATGTAAAAGTCAACAACTTCTCAAACGACATCAGGATAAATTATAATTAGAATCGTTGCATTTCTAGAGTGCTTTTCACCCGGGGGTCACAGCGCTGCACAGAGCTGTGAAGAGAACGGCATGTCAACAACATCAGGACAGTCCAACTGAATGTCAAATAGTAGTAATAAATTATAGGACATAATATAAGCGATAAAAAATAATTCTTCAACAAACAAGGAAGGAACAAATGTTCCCGAGCAGGCGCAGGTTGGCAGAGAGCCATCATCCCGGCACGACAACATTGAGCCACATCGACATGTTATAAGCTCACTAATTACGACCATGCCCACGTTCTTTACGTAAACTACTCCGTTTCATGTCACAGCTTCATAATCGGATCGTGCTTTGTCTGCATCTTGAAAACGCTCTTCGTTTAACAGTCAAACTGTGCCATGCTTTCGATGTCGATTCTGATCAATGCCACGCATTACTCAACGCAATTGGTCCTCTCCACCGAATCAGCCTCCCACATCACATTCTCGCGTGTTGGTCACAAGTTGAAACGTCATTAATCCTGCGCCGATACATTTACATGCAATAAGTCTACAATTGATGATTGCTTCGAAAAGCTGCTCTCTCGGGACAGCCGCGTCGATCGCTCCCTCTCCTCTCCTCGCGACGTTTCGCCTCGCACGTTAGAGGCATCCTCAGGCGCAGTAGGAGAGAGGGAGCGATCGACGCGGCTGTCCCGAGAGAGCAGTTTTTCGAAGCAATCATCATGCATCGAGCCGTGAAAACCTTCATCATTACAAGTCTACAATTTTAAAAATAAAAAAACTGTGATATTTACACCTCAGTGTTTCACTGATGTGTTGCCATCTGCCCATCTATATCCACTTTTCATTATTATCACACACGCTCACAGCTTTCAGAGGTATTTCCACCGTATTGCACGAAAGCTGATGTTCATGTTCACATTTGTAGTAGTGCTTATTCCGTTTGCCCACTTTGACCCGTTGGTCTGTGAAGTGTTAATAATTATAATAATTGCACTTCTGGAGCGCTTTTCACCCGATGGTCACAAAACGCTGCACAGAGCTGTAGAGAGAGCGGCACATCAACAACGACACAACAGAAATCACAACAATATTTGTTTTGTTTGGGGGGGGGGAGGTTTGTTACAAATCTAACCTGTGGAGAGAACGGTATGTGAATAACAGCAACGTCAGTACAGTTTAACTAAAAGTCAAAATAATGGCATTAAATTATAGAAGGACATCAAGTAAGCGATGAAAAAATATATTTTTCAACAAACAAGGAAGGAATAAATGTTCCCGAGCAGGCGCAGGTCGGAGGGGAGCCATCATCCCGGTGCGACAACACTGAGCCGCATTAATAGTCCTAGCCAGAGCGCTTGAAAGCCTTATGGAACAAGTGAGTCTTGAGACGGGATTTGAAGATGCCCAAGGACTCAGCTGATCGAATCTCCAATGGAAGGGCATTCCAGAGTCTGTGAGCAGCGCGCGAGAAGGCTCTGTCACCCATCGAATGGAGGTGCGATCTGGCCACATGCAGCAAACCCGTGTTGGAGGATCTGAGTGGTTGTGTTGAGGAGGGTGGCTGAAGTAGATCACAGAAGTATGTCGGAGCAGTGGCAGTGAGAGCCTTGTAGGTGAATTCAAGGATCTTGAATTCAATCTTGTATTTAACCGGTAACCTGTGGAGAGACATCAATACTGGGGATATGTGATCGTGGATGGGTGTGCGAGTGAGGACTCTGGCAGCCGCATTCTGCACACGTTGAAGATGATTGATCACGTTGGCAGGCGTGCCACAGAGCAGTGCATTGCAGTAATCGATTCGTGAAGAGATGAGAATAGCTTCTCAGCATCAGAGGGTGACAGAATGTTGCGCAGTCTGGCTATATTTCTGAGATGGTAATAGGCTACCTTCGTCACCTTGTTCATGTGTGTCTCGCAGGTGAGTGAGGAATCAAAGGTCACACCTAGACTCTGGACTGCCTTAGCAACTTCAATGGCCTGGTCGTCAAGCATCAATTGGGTGGGTTCAGCCTTGGACAATTGGTGTGGGGTTCCAACAAGCAATTTTTTTTGTTTTGTCACCATTTAGTTTTAGGAATTTGGAATTGGGCAATACCAGTTGACAGTGAGGATGACATGCAAAGACCAGACACATTGATGGATGGCTTTGCATGGATATAGATTTGGATGTCATCGGCATAGCAATGGTAGCTGAGATTGAGGCTGTGCAGGATATGGCCAAGTGTTTGTATGTAGATGCTTAAGAGGGGTGGGTCAAGAACTGAACCCTGAGAAACTCCATACAAAACAGGATGGATCTCTGAGTTTTGTCCTCTGAGTCTGATGAACTGCTTCTGGTCGGAAAGGTAGAGCTGAGCCAATTCAGGGCACAGCCAGAGACCGCTTACCCTCTGGTCGCTCAAGTAAGATCAGGTGGTCAACGGTATCAAAGGCAGCGCTCAGGTCCAGGAGAACAAGAATACTTGGCGAGCCTTCAACAGCAGCCACGAGTCGGTCATCAACTACTTTTACCAGAGCAGTTTCAGTATCATGGCTGAATCTGAACCCAGATTGGAAGGGATTGGGGAGGTCATTGTTGAGAACGTGTTTCTAGAGTAGCGCAGCTACGGCACATTCAAGGACCTTAGGGAGGAATGGTAGATTTGAGATGGGGCAATAATTATCAGGGATGTTGCAATCAAGGCCGGGTTTTTAAAGCAGATTAGTTACTGCGGCACATTTGAATAGTGGGGGAACGATGCCAGAGCAGAGTGAGTTAATAAAGAGATTAGTGACGAAATTGGGGAGGGTTTTTAATTTGCCCAGATGAGTTTAGATCGGAAGGGGTCCAGGGATCAGTTTGTGGACCGAGATCTGGTAACTAAAGAAGAGACATCGGATTCCATTAACTCGAAAAATGTAAGGAGTTTTGAGGTCGAGGTAGGTGGCGGAACATTTTTTGAGGTATTGGTTGGTGGTGGACGCTGGCGAGAGATAAGATGGGAAACTTAATCAACTGATCTGCCTGATCTTTATTCATAAAGAGAGGTGATGGTGAGTGGTTGGACGAAGGAGCTGATTAATGGTCGAGAAAAGAATCTTGGTTCATATCGCAGGTATTGGCCAGAATGCTGGAAAAATGGTCGGTACGGGTGCAGTCAAGTGCCTTCCGGCAATGGTTGAGCTGTTCATTAGAGATTTGTTGGCATTGATTTGTGCTTTTTGGGAGTCACGGTTGCACAGTGAGAAGCGCTGCTGCCTCATGGCTAGACGTATCCAGGTTCGAGTCCTGGCTCAGGCTCCTTTCTGTATGGAGTTTGTATGTTCTCCCCATCTCCGCGTGATGTTTTGCTGGATTCTCCGGTATCCACCCAGACCAAAGACACGCTGCTGCCCAGGTTAATTGGCTTGACTAAATCTCTCCTTGTGTCTTGATATGTTGTAACTTGTTTACTCCTCCCCGTTGGGCAACTGTTAAAGAGAGCCACACAGCTCAATAGTTCCAGTTGCACCAGAAAGATGATTTTTAATATCTGAAGCGGTTAATGTTTAATGTTGCTGAAATTTGCTTTGGAACTGATGAGAAATTGTAAAATATATTGGGCTCTTGCCAAGCAATGTTTGCCTGAATTATAAGCATTAATCCAATTTGATAAATTACTCGCACACAACTGTCAGTGGATATTATCACCAGCTTATACTGTTGAAAAGGTTCTCACAATTTCGATTAAAGGGCTTATAACGGATTTCTGGCTGTGTTTGGTAACCATTCGGAGAGCGTTAGTTTAAATGTGGCTACTTGTACCAAAATCACTGATACTTAACGACGAATTCCATTTTTTGGAAGAAAAAAAATTCAGTTACTTGTTGTGTGGTCGTGCCTAATTATAATTTCGTGCCCAAACAATTTACAACTGTAGAAAAAACGAATGAAGATTTTTAACATCTTGTATTTAACTAGTGTCGTGAAGTATGGTTAAATAATCCCCACAAGCAGCATGATATGGGAAGGCCTTTACCCAACAGTGCATGGAAACAAGGTCTGAACATGTACGTATGCTTAACGCTATGGGTACTTTTTTGCCAGTTAAGATCTTAACACCTGCATAATCGCCAGATACGGTAACACCTGTTGTAATCTTATATATGTACGTATGCGTTAAACGCGTATGTACACACACACACACATACATTTGCGGTGAAAACTTATAGAATGCTTACATGCGCGCGTGTCTACGTTTGTGCTTGCAGAAAGTGTGCTCGTGTGCATATGCAGTAGGTGCACATGGCCTGGCACAGGCGCCTTGGTGACGTCGCCGCCACTTAGTGGCGAATGGCGGTTGTTATTGTTATACGCAGTGGAGAGCACGGTAGTGCAGGCGGCGCCCCTGCCAGACCTCTCAGTCAAGCCATGGCACCTGGGTCTCTTCCGTGACTTCCTGTCTGCGAGCCTTCAATACCTCGCGTGTTAGTTCGTCTCAAGGTGCACCTGGCCTGGCACAGGCGCCGTGGGGACACCGCCGCCACTTCGTGGCAAACGGTGGTTGTTGTTGCTGCTGCTGCGTGTGCGTACGTGGGGAGCGGTAGTGCAGTGGTCAGCACACCGCTTTACACATCGGGTTTGACAAGTTCGACTCCCGCTGTCGAGCAACGACTATAACGACCTCTGAACCCATCCGTTACCTCCCGCGTATGGTGTGTAACCATGAGCGCTGGGGAGACAAAGGTGGCCGGGCGTGGTGCGAGCCACCCTCGCCCTTCCAGTCTGTCAATGCTACACGGGGTCGGGTAGGATCTTTGTCGCCGTGTGTGTGTCTGTGTGTCTGTGTGTTATGCGCGGTGGCCCAGTGATTTGGGCAC
>JAZEWT010000003.1:40928595-40946893 GCA_036362905.1 Mordacia mordax
TCCCGTCGTCGGGTGTATTCCTGCCTTACGCCCTGTGTTTCCGGGATAGGCTCCGGCTTCACGTGACCCTATATAGGATTAAGCGGTTTCAGATAATGAGATATTGGCTGCCCCTCGCTTACGGACCAGGATTGCCATTGTTGAACGACCTTAGGTCCCAATTAGAATAAAATTTTATGCCCAGACGAAAATGTGAAAATTGATAGGTGGTTTTGACAAGTTGCATATGCTGTCATTTTGTTAAAAGTTTAAAGTCATTCCCATCGCGCTGTGACAGTTACACATTTTTGTGTCGTATTAATTTAGTGGAATTATTGGCGACTTTGGTGCTCTGAAAATTGTGCGTGTTTCTGTTTACTTCATAACGGTTACGGATCACCTTCGCACAAGTCGGTGCTGTGAGTTTATGGGTGAAAATGTGCAGTTACTGTTTACTTAACGATTGTCGTTACGGTTTCATCTTCATACAAATTGGCGCTGTTTATTTACCTTTTGATTTGATAACTTTGCGTGGGTTAGTTCGAACGTTTGCCGCATCGCAGGAACCCCGCATCTGGAGCTTGCAAGCTCACTGGGTACTTTCTGCTGTAATAATTAACATTAATTGGCCAGGTCCCTTACAGCTGCGCCCTGTGTCTGCCGGAATAAGCTCCGGCTCACCGCGACCCCGTACAGGACCAAGCGGTTTCTGACAATGAGATGAGACAATGAGATGAGACAATGAGATGAGACGAGACAATGAGATGAGATAATGATATGAGACGATGACATGAGTGCCCCGGGCCCCGTGCCCCGGGCCCCGTGACCCGGGCCGCGTGCCCCGGGCCCCGTGCCCCGGGCCCCGAGCCGCGTTCCATCGCTGCAGGGGCCACGGGGGGGGGGGGGCGAGGGAGTACAGGGACCCGGTTCCGGGGCAGCTGCACTGGGAAATCCGCTCTTTTTCAAGGAACAGCGAAACAAATAATTGGTCCATGTCCGTTTCTAAGTGCTGCACCACCCACTCGAGACTAACGCCTTGGCGTTTTACCGGTATTGTAACGGTGCAGGTTTACACGGCTCGATGCACGATGATTGGCTTCGAGAAGCTGCTCTCTCTCGGGACAGCCGCGTCGATCGCTCCCCCTCTCTCCACCTGGCGACGTTTCGCCTCCTCGCACGTTCGAGAGGCATCCTCAGGCGCGGTGCTGTCAACTACGCTTCTCGGAGTTTACTGTGCGGAGGTTTAACGGTTGTGTTCGCCGTTGTGCCTGTAAGAGGAACAACAACGTTCAACCCTGCCGGATGTTGTGGCGTTGTACTGAAGAAGCCGCTTAATGTCACATTCTCGTCACCACCCGTCGAACCAGAAGAGGCGAGTTCGAATACACTGCGGCTGGAGATGATCCGGTACCGTGCCCGGTACCACCAACTACACACGGTAAGACTCAACAAACACCACATTCTGTATGGTTACACAAGACCAGATTCTGGGTTTGTCGTTTAATAAGGTTATTCCACAAATTGTACCGTGTCGTCGATCTTGCCGAATTGTCTACGGATCAAATACACCACCGGTCCAAGGTAAATGGCCTTGCCGGTTTAGTTTTCAAATGAGCAGGATGTCCATCCATCCATCCATCTTCATCCGCTTGATCCGGGACCAGATGTTTCGTTGAAAACTTGTTGCTTTTCACGCGATCAGCCAACAGTCTCTGTCCACTGCTGTGTCAAAGGCTGCCCGTGTTGGCACCAGTGCCAACGAGGGCTCTCTCTACCCTCTACCTGCCCCAGGTAGGTTGCTCGCTGCCCAGTGGCCACAGCCCCGGATCGTGATTTAATGGAACAACGCAGCGCCCTGGCCACCCGAGGTGGCTCGTATACGGATGGTCTCCTGCTGGTCCTATAACTTGCCAGGTGCAGGATCCCACTGGGTGTCCTCTGTTGTAAGAATGAACATCTGTCGAATTATAGATGGGAAACGCGTGCTAATGGCGAACAGTGCAATGCACTGGCTCCACCAACAGCTTAACAACATTACCATGATAACAGTGTCGGGGAAAGCGCAACTGAGTGGTTACGGAAGGCGCCACAAACGATCATTTTTATGGACAAACTCGTTTTGTGAATCGCACCACAGCTTTAACTCGCGGCGTGTGGTCAGTGTCTAAGAGCTGCAGTCGTTACGATCATTTTTATTAATAATTGGTTACTTTAACGCTAAACAAGATGTTTTGATCCGTGTATATTACGTGTTGGGCGGCACCGTGGCCCAGAGGGTAGCGCTGTCGCCTCCTCGCAGCAAGAAGGTCCCGGGTTCGAATCTCGGCTCGGATGCTGTTTTCTGTGTGGAGTTTGCATGTTATCTCCCCGTGTCCGCGTGGGTTTTCGCCGGGCACTCCGGTTTCCTCCCACAGTGCATAAAATATGCTGCTGCGTAAGTTAGTTGGCTTGCAGAATAAATAGCCCTCCGTGACCGGTGATGGACTGGCATCCCATCGTGGGTATATCCCTGCCTTACGCCGTGTGTCTGCCGGGATAGACTCCGGCTCACCGTGACCCTGTACAGGATTATGCGGTTTCTGACGATGAGATGGGACCTATTTTTTTATGTATTATGTATCATATGCGCGGATAATTTAGCATTTTTAAATATGGTTGATAGTCTGGCTATTTTGCTTGTTGTTCTGCAATGATGTGTATATTTTTAAAAAAATCCCAAAAATGTTATTGGTGCTGATTTTCCGTTCTCGTATTGTTGTTGATGGGCCGGTCTCTCTGCAGCTCAGTGCAGCGTTTTGTGACCCTCGGGTGAAAAACACTCTAAATGCAATTATTATTATTATCATACTTTCTCCATTCTCGACATATTTTGCTGTGTTTTCTCTCTTCTTACATTTTGGGCAGACAAAGGCCTTTGATATTCCTCAATTCAGTTTTGATTTTCGTCCACATTTTAATAATCCGTTCCTGGAATGTTTTACATTCTATGGCATTGACTTTAACATTTTTCGCGCACATTCCACATGGCCATTTTCAGTTTCCCTGCTACCTTTTCTCTGTATGTTTCACCGCACGTCACGTTTGCTTTCCCCATATACACTTTAATCCATATTTTTTCAACAAAAATACTTAGAGCCAACTAATTTATTCTTCATCTGTTCTTCGCTATTTACCATCACAACTAAGTCGTCTGCGTATCGCGGTGCCCATGGTAAACTTTCTATAGTGTTTTCTGCCACCAGTCTGCATAACTGTAATGAAGAGTAACGGGCTCAGAACCGAACATTGATGTTCTCCGACTTTAACTTCTAAATCCGCACTCAAACCTTTTTCTAGTCTCACCACAGTGCTTGGATTGGCATACATTGCCACGACGGCTCTAACCAACCATTTGTTTACGTCTTCCTTCCAAAGTGTCCACCTCTCTCTATCAGAAGCCAATTAAAAGCCCTTCTACGTGGACAAGACCCACACATAGCTTTTTGTTTCTTGGCATTGTTCTTTCTTGCAGTTGTCTCAACAAAGGGGTGTTATTTTTCTTTAATACCCAGAGTTGCGGCGCGGTGGCGCAGTGGTTAGCGCTGACGCCTCACAGCAAGAAGGTCCCGGGTTCGAGTCTCTCGGCTCCGGTGCCTTTCTGTGTGGAGTTTGCATGCTCTCCCCGTGTCCGCGTGGGTTTTCGCCGGGTACTCCGGTTTCCTCCCACAGTCCAAAAGCATGCTCCTGGATAGGTTGATTGGCTCGCAGACTAAAATTGTCCCGCAATGCCCGGCGATGGACCGGCGTCCCGTCGTCGGGTGTATTCCTGCCTTACGCCCTGTGTTTCCGGGATAGGCTCCGGCTCACCGTGACCCTATATAGGATTAAGCGGTTTCAGATAATGAGATGAGATGAGACCCACAGTTGCGCGGGTTGCCTTTGAAGATAGGAACCAGGACAGTTCTCTGAAAGTCATCTGGTATTTCGCATTCTCTCGCTATTTTTGATACAGTTCTGACATCGTTGTTTTCCAGATGCGTCACACATTTCTGCAATCACCCAGGTTGGACCTCTTGACAGTTTTCAGTTCACATCGCCTGTTCTACTTCCAATTTGGTGATTTCTTCCAAAGGGCTCTTTCTCTCTTGTCACTCTCAGCATCACCATCCCACTCAATTTCCTCATTGAACAGATTTTCCATACAACCCTTACACGTTATATTAAAAATGTCTTCACTAACCGCTACCTCACTAGCATCATTTTTTAAAGACATCATTATTCTTAATCACCATTTGCTGAGCATTTTGGAAGCTGTCGTTTCTTCCATTGCAGTCGATAGATACTTTGCTAATTCGTTCCTTGTATTTCTTTGAGCTTTTGCAACAGCCTTTCTAGCCACTCTCTTTGCTCTTAGATATATAAGGTTTATTCACTCCTCTTCCTCACTGACCTTTTCTCTAACCCAATATCCCAGTCTTTGAAGCTCTTCTTCTCTAGTATTACTTGATTGACCTCCTCATTCCACCATCGAATTTGCTTACGTCTCGGGGGACCTTTCGTCGTTAGAACTAACTTTTCAGCTGTACACAAAATAACTTCTTTAATCCTTTCCCACATTTTATTTATTCTGAGATCCTTTTCAAGGATGATGCTGTTTGATTTTTCTTCACATTCCCTCGTGACCTCTCTATCTCGTAACTTCCAGACTTTAATTCCACTGCTTCATGATTCTTTTTTGACCCCTTTCATCTTTATAGCGATAATATATTTTATTATAGTATCATATTAGTAGCTAATATAATTCAAGAGTGTGTTTTTAATTTGCGGGCATAAAGCGAAAAACCCAGAGGAAACCCAGGCAGGGCAGGGCGAGTACACATACATTCCACATGGAAGGGCACCTGTGGTGGTAATCAAACCGTCTGGTGCAGTTCTTTCTTTCTGTGAGGTACAGACGTTACCGCTGCACCACCATGCTGCCCAATAAACCATAGGTGAAGGTGGTGTGGCAGTAAATAGTGTAGTGCTCGTGGAGTTAAATTACTGACTATGGCTAGGATCAATCATGAGTGATATTTAATGATAACAATGATAATTTATGTACTGATGTCGGTTTTCACGGTTCAATACTAAATAACCCACCCATTGGTATTGATACATTGATGACACATTTGTTGTATGGCCAAACAGAAGACAGAAGCTAGAGGAAGTACTTGGTTACTTGAACTCCGTACACCCAAAAATCAAGTTCACCGTGGAAATTGAAGAAATCAGCCAAATCCCATTCCTGGACTTGTGAAGACAACACATACGGGCAGGTATTTACACGCGGAGTCTCACCATCACCCGAAACCGAAACGGCAGATACTGTACACCTTAGCCCACCGGTCTATAACAATATCAGACAAACAACATCCCGTAGACGAGCTACAATATCTACAACACGCACAACTCGGCAATAGAAACACGAAAACAGAGGTCCAACATGCCATAAAGAGAGAACCATGGCAGCAAAACCATGAAAATGAGGAGGAGGATACTAAAACCTGCACTTTCCTGCCACATGTGAGAGACACCACCGATAAAATCAGCAAATATTTAGAGCAATACAAGATAAAAATGGTCTTCATAACCCATCAGAAGATATAGGACGTACTCAAATCATCCAAACACTATCTGCCACTACAGACACAGGGTGTATTGCATTCCTTGCCGTAACTGTGAAAAAGTGTACATCGGGCAAACAGGAAGAAAAATAGTTACCAGGAATGGAGAACTCGAGGCAGCGGTGCGTGTGCTGCATACAGATAAATCGGCAAGGCAGCCCACAGTGTAGATAAGCAACACAGAATCGATTTTGACAAGATGCATGTACAGGCTGCTATCCGCCACAAAGGCCCAAGATTAATCCGTCAAGTAATACAGATTCACAAGACAGAGAGAAACCAACCAGGGTGGCGCGGTGGCTCAGTGGGCAGCGGTGTCACCTCACAGCAAGAAGGTCCCGGATTCGAATCTTGGCTCGGGTGCCTTTGTGTGCAGTTTGCATGTTGGCCCCATGTCCGCGTGGGTTTTCGCCGGGCACTCCGGTTTCCTCCCACAGGCCAAAAACATGCTGCTGCATAAGTTAATTGGCTTGCAGACTAAACTGCCCTCAGTGCCCGGTGATGGACTGGCGTCCCATCGTGGGTATATCCCTGCCATGCGCCCTGTGTCTGCCGGGATAGGCTCCGGCTCACCGCGAACCTGTACAGGACTAAGCGGTTTCTAACAATGAGGTGAGGAGAAAGAAACCATGAACTGCAACGGTTTCTCTTTCCTTAAAAATGTCCAGTTGTAACCAGATTTTCTATTTCTTCTTCCTCACAATATGCGCGAGATACTTCGACTGTCTCCTTCTAATGTCATTCAACACCTGCTTTCTGCATCGCATTCATGACAATGTCTTCATTTGAGGTGTGACTTAATAATACTAATTGCACTTCTGTAGCGCTTTTCACCCAATGGTCACAAAGCGCTGCACAAATCTGCAGAGAGAACGGTATGTCAGCAACAACAACGATATAAGTACAGCAAATCAGCAACAATGACGGGGTTTTTTTTACAAATCTGAGCTGTGGAGAGAACGGCATAACAACAATAACAACATCAGGACAGTTCAACTGAAAGTAAAATAGTGGCTATAAATTATAGAAGGACATAAAATAAGGGATAAAAAATAATTCTTCAGTAGACAAGAAGGGAATAAATGTTCGCGAGCAGGCGCAGGTCAACAGCGAGCCATCATCCCGGCACAACAGAGGGCCGCATTAACAGTCCTAACCAGAGGATTTACGGAACCAGTGAGTTTTTCGACGGGATTTGAAGATACCCAGGAACTCAGCTGATCGAATTTATAATGGAAGGTCATTCCAGAGTCTGGGAGCAGCGCGCGAGAAGGCTCCGTCACCCATTGAATGGAGGTGCGATCTGGGAACATGCAGCAAGCAGCCCGTATTCGAGGATCGGAGTGGTCGGGTTGAGGAGGGTGCCCGAAGTATGTCACAGATGTATGTTGGAGCAGTTCCAAGACAATAATAATTGCATTTTTATAGCGCTTTTCACCCGAGGGTCACAAAGCGCTGCACAGAGCTGCAGAGAGAACGGCACGCCAACAACAACAACAACATTAGAATAGAAAATTCGCAACAATTACGTTTGTTGGGTTTTTTTTTATATACACATCGCTGCAGAACAACATGCAAAATACCTTCAACATACGTCTAAAGAACCACATTTCAGTTGCTTCAATATTACTTTTCTACACCTAGTGATATTGTCTAGCATTCTGATGCATACGTGAAAACTATTATCATGTAACAATCGAGAACTCTTAGTTTCATCCCCATTGAAAATGTATTATTAGTCTCATCTCATTATCTGAAACCGCTTAATCCTATATAGGGTCACGGTGAGCCGGAGCCTATCCCGGAAACACAGGGCGTAAGGCAGGAATACACCCGACGACGGGACGCCAGTCCATCGCCGGGCATTGCGGGACAATTTTAGTCTGCGAGCCAATCAACCTATCCAGGAGCATGCTTTTGGACTGTGGGAGGACACCGGAGTACCCGGCGAAAACCCACGCGGACACGGGGAGAGCATGCAAACTCTACACAGAAAGGCACCCGAGCCGAGAGATTCGAACCCGGGACCTTCTTGCTGTGAGGCGTCAGCGCTAACCACTGGGCCACCGCGCCGCCCATTTATTATTAGTATCTTTTTCAATTTGAAAAATCTATCTTTGGCCATCCCTATCCTCTTTTTTACTACTTAACCTTTAATTATATCCACATTCCCAAATAGTTTAATTCATTGACTTATTTTACAGATAGATAAACTTTATTTTTGATCTCATCCGTATACAATTACAGTTCATAGAGGAACGAAATTACTTTTCTCATGGGCCCTGGTGCAGAAGCAACATGGCTTAATCCACATTTAATAGGGCAGGGCAAAAAAATCAGACGATGTATTCTGCATATAGTTGGGTGAAGTGGCCAGTGCAGGAAAAACATAAGTGTGTTTGGGGAGTGGAACACATGTGTCCTGCTTGTTATGATGAAGAGGGGTGGGGTAGCATGGATTTGAGGAGTTTGATGGCTTAGGGGAAGAAACGTGCAGTTTAAAGCCCCTTTCACCTAAATGCTGGCTGCTACCATGTCTTCACCAACTCACACTAACCGGCGTGGCAAAAGACGATTCGAAAAGCCCTCGTCACTGTCACGGTGTGAACGAAGTCTTAATTTAGCAGTGTGTTTTAAAAGGCTCAAAATATTATAATTGTTACTCCGAGCGGGATTGCTCGCTCGTGTGGCTAACATGAGCTCGCGTGTTAATCATGTGCTCGAGAGATTCCTTCCTCCAAAGGTTGGTGGAGAACAAAATCCCCAGCTGTAACACCTTTCTTTGCCAACACGTAGTGTTCCTGCCGATAAAGTTCTTTAGTAAAATAAACCAATTGTTCAGTTCAGTATCTCAATCTTATACAGGGTCGCGGGGGGCCGGAGCCTATTCTTGCAGACACAGGGCGCAAGGTGGGGCTATACCCACGATGTGACGCCAGTACACGGCCGGGTACGTGTTTAGGGGGCAAATTATTCAGCACGCCAAATTAACTTGGGCAACAGCGTGTCTTTGGACGGTGGGAGAAAACAAGAGGACCCGACAAAAATCACGGAGAGAACACGCAGAATCCACATAAAGGTGCCCGAGCCCGGAACCGAACCCAGGTGCATCTTGCTGTGAGGCAGCAGCGCTAATCACTGCGCCACCGAGGCACCCTAATCCAATTGTGTTCTTTAAATAAAACCGATCACCACCGCTCCTGTAATGCGCTTTGTGACCCTCGGGTGAAAAGCGCTCTACAAATGCAATTATTATTATTATTATTGTGCCACGCAGAAAGGTGCTCGGGGTGAGTATCGAACCGCCTTAGGACCTTAACGCGAGATGCGGATGGAACCGCAGCGCCACCGTGCGTACGGAGATTATCGAGACCAGTGCTGCAAGTGCTGTGTTGTTTAGAAGTTTGCCGAACCATACCACTGAGTGGGTTTACACGAAGAACCTGCGACCTATACTCGGGTCGGCATTGCGCCCGGATCATTCAGTTTTTCATGGCGCTTCACGCGCGGTGCAACCCGACATCGCTGGTTGTGAGCCGGGGCCTATCCCGGCAGACCCACGATAGGACGCTAGTCCATCACCGCGCACTGAGGGCAATTTAGTCTGCGAGCCAATTAACCTATGCAGCAGCATGCTTTTTGGACTGTGGGAGGAAACCGGAGTACCCGGCGAAAACCCACGCGGACACGGGGAGAGCATGCAAACTCCACACAGAAAGGCACCCGAGCCGAGAGATTCGAACCCGGGACCTTCTTGCTGTGAGGCGTCAGCGCTAACCACTGGGCCACCGCGCGCCCATGCAAGGAAATGGAATTGTTGAACTTCACTCCGGGTTCATGTTCCCCTCTCACCAGAGGAGGGCGCTGCAGCCTAAGCCATCTGCGTTTTCGCATTGGAGAAGTTTCTTTCAAATTTCGCTGCGCTCCGTGCTGTGTCCGAGAAGCTTGCTTGCACCGATACATATCATCACCGTTATCGTGATCATTGTGTGGATGTTACAGATGAATCTTTTTTTTTAGTATTGTCATCTTTACGATCGTCCATTGTCTATCCACTGCTGCATAAAGGCTTTTGTAATCCGTTAAACATTCACACGTTTATTTCCACGTTTCATATTGCAATTTGTGACAGCATAAAGTCACCGCAAGTTCTTTGGGTTTTACACTGCACACACGTGTATGAAAATTCGCCACGTCTATTGTGTGACGCCGTGAGTCACGTAATCAGTTATTTGACGTGAAAACCAAATACCATGTGAGATGGACTAAAACGTAGCTCAAACCTTCCTCTTTTAAGTTACGGCTACGTTTCTACGTAGTCACGGCATAGACTGGTGGCCGAGACTGGTGATGAAATGCTTCCCGAAGGAGTGATTGTACCTGAGAGAACATTGTCCATGAGATGGAACGATGAAATCAGCTCGAGCAGACAGGTGCGAGATGGATTGATTCTTTCGTGGTGTAACTGAATGAGAGATGGTGATGGCTTGTGGAGTCAGGGCTGGGGGGGGGAGGATCCCCCTTGATTCAGCAGTGGCTTGATCATGACTCATAGCGAAACTCGGGAGGAAGTCGACTGATCACAGGAGGGATTCCCCCTACAGGTAGAGCCCAGGCTGTGATGAGATTCTCAAATCTCGCCGATTCTGCATTGGCAAGTCCGGCAGTGGTCCGTCTACTAGAAACTTTTATCGGTTCTTCGATTACCGGGATCTCCTACGCTTGCCGTGCGTGCGCAGAAACGCATGTGTGCGGGAGTATTTACCGCTCATGCCGATGCTATGTAAACAAATATTGTTTGCCGTCACATTTCGGCTGATTGGGTGAACCACTCCGTGGCCGAACAAATGGGAGACGCTGCAAGTTCGATTCCAAACCCTGGGGCTTGGTCAGAGTGAGTCGTTCAGTAGGTTCATGCCTCGCGTGAGCACACGAGACAAAACGTCCGCTCGTGGTCAAACGAGTGATCTTGGTTGTGGGTGTGAGCCGGGGGGAGGGGGGCAGGTGGGGAGGTGTAACTTTCCACGTGATGTGACAAGAAGTAGTCAGTACGCCTGACGATCTCCAACGTGGGACGTGAAACGTCACAAAGGAGAGATCAGAAACGCTGGACACGGCTCTCCCGAAAGAATAGCTTTGGTAAGCAGTCGTTGTGCATCAAGCCATGAAAACTTGCATTATTACAACATGTCAATCCATATGACAGTGCAGCAGTAGAATCATGCAGTCCCGGTAACTGTTGGCCCAACTGCAGCCCATCCTCCACATTCACTTTGGAGACGGGCATCTCCCAGCCGAGTTGGACATCTCCCAGCCGAGTTGGACATCTCCCAGCTACATTGTACATCTCCCAGCTACATTGGGCATCTCCCAGCCGAGTTGGACATCTCCTAGCCACATTGTACATCTCCTAGCCACATTGTACATCTCTCAGCCGAGTTGGACATCTCCTAGCCACATTGTACATCTCCCAGCCGAGTTGGACATCTAGCCACATTGTACATCTCCCAGCCGAGTTGGACATCTCCTAGCTACATTGTACATCTCCCAGCCGAGTTGGACATCTAGCCACATTGTACATCTCCCAGCCGAGTTGGACATCTCCCAGCCGAGTTGGACATCTCCCAGCCGAGTTGGACATCTCCTAGCCACATTGCACATCTCCAAGCCACATTGTACATCTCCTAGCCGAGTTGGACATCTCCTAGCCACATTGTACATCTCCAAGCCACATTGTACATCTCCTAGCCGAGTTGGACATCTCCTAGCCACATTGTACATCTCCCAGCCGAGTTGGACATCTCCTAGCCACATTGAACATCTCCCAGCCGAGTTGGACATCTCTTAGCCACATTGTACATCTCCTAGCCACATTCTACATTTCCCAGCTGAGAGAAATATGAGGGGTACACGCGTCCTGCTGTGCACCATCTTGACTGAGACCGGCGGTCACGCGCTCAGAACTGGATGTGCGCTGCGGAACCGCGCATGCTGTGGAGCGTTGATCCCACACAAGAGCTTCCCCAGACTGAGAGTCCCACAGTTTGTTGATGTCCTTTCTCACGGCTTGAGGTTGGAGAATTGCTGTGTCGAGCATTCCTCTTCTCTACCCATTTCCATCTTTTGCCTCCACTGTTGAAGGCATCATCAGGCTTCGGACTTAGTTTAGCTGAAAGTCATCTCATCTCATCTCATTGTCTGAAACCGCTTAGTCCTATACAGGGTCACGGTGAAGCCGGAGCCTATCCCGGCAGACACAGGGCGCAAGGCAAGGATATACCGACGATGGGACGCCAGTCCATCGCCGGGCATTGCGGGACAATTTTAGTCTGCGAGCCAATCAACCTATGCAGCAGCATGCTTTTTGGACTGTGGGAGGAAACCGGAGTGCCCGGCGAAAACCCACGCGGACACGGGGAGAGCATGCAAACTCCACACAGAAAGCAGCACCCGAGCCGAGATATTCGAATCCTGGACCTTCTTGTTGTGAGGCGACAGCGCTAACCACTGGGCCACCGCGCCGCCCAACTGAAAGTCAGATGTCTAGTAATGCCCCCAGTGCGGGAGGTGAAACATTGCAGAGGAGAGAGGAGGAATGCCCGACACGGCTATCCCGAAAGAGCATCTCTTTAGCGCAATTCTCATACGTCGAGCTGAAAACCTACATCAGTACAGTTAAATAATTTCCTTGTCAGGTTGAACAACACACAAACATTGTTTCACCTTCCATAAGCTTTGCATAGAGGGGGCCTGAATAGCGGGCAGCACGGTGGCCCAGTGGTTAGCGCTGTCACCTCATAGCAAGAAGGTCCCGGGTTCAAATCTCTTGGCTCGGGTGCCTTTCTGTGTGGAATTTGCATGCTCTCCCCGGGCACTCCGGTTTCCTCCCACAGTCCAAAAAGCATGCTGCTGCATAGGTTAATTGGCTCGCAGGCTAAATTGCCCCACAGTGCCCGGCGATGGACTGGCGTCCCATCGTCGGTATATCCTTGCCTTGCGCCCTGTGTCTGCCGAGATAGGCTCCGGCTTCACCGCGACCCTGTATAGGACTAAGCGGTTTCAGACAATGAGATGAGATGAGGGCCTGAATAGCAGTGGGTCTGAGGGGCTTCTGATTCCATGAAGTGACATCTGGAAATCCAGCTCCTGAAGCTATTGGGAGGGAACACAGTCTCATGGAAATTGCCAACGTAAATGTTCATTTTTATCATCGCCAAAGTACTTACATTGAGTGCATTATTATTATTATTATTATACGTGCACACAGTGGTAAAACATACATTTTGGCGAGGATATTTCTAATGTGGGAATTTTTGTTCAACTATTAAAAAAAACTGCCGAACTTTGTTGGTTCAGTAAATACATGACTATATCGACTTAAACATAAAGCCACTTCTAAAGTGATCGTAACGAAAGCGCTTGGCATTTCCGTAAATCGCGTGTTTGACTCGTCTGCACGTTTGAACACTTTCATTACTATCACGATGCTTTCAGCTGGTTCGTTTGACCATTATAGCTTTGCGGTACACAATCGTTGTTTGTCACTTGCCCAGCTAACCCTATCAGACCATCATGGTCACAGCCCAAGCGAATCCCCGGTTATTTGTTTGAATGCGTGGCGTTAGTTCGGGCGCTGCGAGGCGTGGGAATAATCAGTTGCGTTTTTTTTTCTTTCTCGAAGAAAAGGGGCGCCTTGCGGTAGAAGAGAAAGAATAACGCCCTCGCACATTTGTTGCGTTTGGCAGTTATCACTTGTACCGAAACACCTTGTATTAAATGAGTTATTCTGCGCAATAGCTTTTGGGGCTAATGCTCTCGACCCACGGCTGTCACTCGTACTGTAGGCTTTCATCACTCATACGCCGGCGGGCCTATTGTGCCGTGGCATTTCTGCGTGGCCCCTGCGCGGGGCTCCCACAAGGGGCTCGTGCTGGCAGGGCACGCCTTTCTCAGGACAGACGGCCCCGCGCTGGCGTCGCTGCGTGTCCGTCCCGCACACAGGGGTCCATCGGTCTGGGTGGCAGCGGCGGCGGCGGCGGCGGCGGTGGTGGCGGCGCGTCGGGGCGGGGGGGGGTGGTGGCTGGCGACAGGACGGGGAGGAGAGCCGGCGAGGGATGCGGTCGGTGTTCGGCGAGGGAGCGGAGGGAAGGGCAGGCCCGCGGGGCCTGCGGCAGTAACTCCCGCTCCTCCTCCACCCACCCACCGCTTTTATCGACAATTAGTCACGGCTGTTTTCTAATTGTGCCCAGAACCTGCTGGGGAAGGCAAATAGCCGACACTTTGACAGCAATTTTCTCATGCATCCTCAGCAGCTCATAAAC
Organism: Mordacia mordax; assembly: GCA_036362905.1. Taxonomy (NCBI): domain Eukaryota; kingdom Metazoa; phylum Chordata; class Hyperoartia; order Petromyzontiformes; family Petromyzontidae; genus Mordacia; species Mordacia mordax. The sequence goes on from JAZEWT010000003.1 coordinate 40,942,541, forward strand.
CCCCCCCCCCCACAAACATTTAACCTCAATTCCCTCTTAAAAAGAAATAAGCAAATAAAAGAAGATGAAGACGAAAATAAAAAGTGCCACTTTTTCACCCCCTTCCGCACACTTTTCGCGTCGTCCAAGTATCTCTTTGGTGAGCAGGAAGCGGTTTAGTGGCACGGGGCAGGTCTCGAGCGACGGGGAAGCGATAGAGAGGACCCACAGTTTTCCACGAGCGAGTGTCGTGGCAGAGGGGCTCTTTCACACGGCTCTGCGAATGGTTATCTTGGGAGGGAAAGGCCGAGACCAGGAACACCTAGGGAGGGACAGCAGGAGAGCGGATTGTTTGGAAAGATTGATGGCGTTCTGCCTGGAGTTTTTTTTTTTCCTTTTTACAGATGCCGACTGTGTTTTTGGATTGGTTTTCTGGCCTGGATGATGAGGGCCCAACGTTTCTCACCCCGTGCTTCTCACAGACCGGGTGTGGCCTCATCCGATAGCGACTCGTCATGGTTAAAATAAGGGGAACGATTGCACTCTTGACCTTTGATAACCCGAAATGATGTTTTGGGCACCAAGGGCGGTTATTTGAATGTAAATTGAGCAACAGAAAAATAAACCCTTCCTGTTAATTGTTTAAAAATGACAATGAGGGGCTTATGCTGGAAAATTGATGTTTTAACTTCCACAAACGTGTCCTAAAATGAACATGGCATAGTTTTATGTAAAACAATTATTACTTGCTGATGTTGGTCACGTTTGCTGGTGACACTCCGTAATGGCACATTGGCACGTCACCATGCCAGTGGTTTTTAAAGTACAGGTCGTGATCCGGTACTCGGTCTACAAGCGTTAAACTCTGCGTCACCCCGCTCGTTCAAATGTGAACGTATTCTTATTTACTGGAATGAAAGCTCTCGTCAAAAGACTTTGTCGGATCGCAGGCGTGAGACGTGTATTTTCAACTGGATTGTAAGATATTAATGAAACGTTTGAATACCGCTCTTTACACTATGCCACAAAATATACATTTGCTCATGCATTCAGTTGGGAACTAGCAGCCTGTGTACGCGCACGTTTATTTACGCGTGTCGTGTGAGCACGATGGAAACATTCCAGAATGATGCCTCCTTCACCGCGAAGAGGCGATCATGGCACAGCGATTCTCGAGTGAACGAGAGGGAGACTGACACCGCTGGAATGCGGCTTTTTTAATCGACTGGCTGAAAAATGCCCCGAGTGAGTGGGCACAGTTAATAACAGTTACGTGATCGGTCTGTGCAGTAGGTGTTTTATTAAAACAACAGCCCAGCACGTTCGCTGCATCGCTCGCACTCAGGCAGTTAATCTAAGACTGCCTCGGAGAAAAGCCCGATGAGGGGTGGCGAGTGGAGCCGCGGTGGGATGTAGGTGAGCGGCGCGTTGGCGGTGCCCGCGGTTGCCCCCGCGAGTGGGTTGCTCTCCCTTGAAGAAAGGCCCCCGCAGGCAGATCATAACCGCTGCCCTGTCTGGGCCCCCACGGTGCCCACGGCCCCTCCTCTCTGCCTCTGCTGGGAAGAGTCCACGGACTCCGCATTGCTCGCCGCTGCCTCGTGCGCGCGTGTTTGTGCCGTCCTTAGTGGGTGCTCGTATTCCGTACTTGTCCCCAAGAAGTCTGTTCACGCTCTAAGGGAGATGTTTGTGACTCCACGGAGCGGAGGCACGATGATCGGCGCACTACGCTGCGAAGCCGTGGCTGACAACAATGATGAATGTCCGAGACAATCATGAATACTGTCCTGAACTGCCTGTAGATCAACTCAGCCTTGAATGAGTACTCGGTGTAGTGTGGAGCGATCAGCATTGGGGGAGACAGTGACCGTTAGGAATGATGCCACATCGCCCCTCAAATGGCACAGGGCCCAAGAGTCTGTACACGTCATACGGGGGACGTTTATGATTTTGTCCTTGTGTGGGAGTAGCGGTTTGGACATCGCGATACGATCCCCACGAGCTGGGTTTGACTCCTGGCCATGGAGAACATCGGTGGTTTTGTTCTCTCTGAATCCCCTACCCTACGCCTCCCCTCCGTTGACTCGGCCGTAAGTACCTCCTCCTTCACTGCGTATCAACACGGTGAGACAAACGTGGTTGAGCGTCGAGCTCGCCCTCCTCTCCTCCCATCCAACAATACGTTACGCTTGCCCTAGTAGGCACTCGCTAACAAGCTGCGGACGTCTGAGTTGGGTCGTCGGAGCAGCATGTCATTGGCAGCTGCTACCTATACCTGATGACAGTCCAGCCTTGTGTCAAATCGGTCCAAAATGAGTATCCGTTGCTGCGTTAACAGCGTTGGAGAGACGGAATCCCAGAGGTAATCCCAGGAAACAGCGTTCGGTAGCGGTGCTTGTTACAAACAGCTGAAAGCAGGGCCGACGGAACATCTTTGTGGATCTGCGTGTGCTCTACGTGTGTGCCTGTACGTGCGTGTGTGTGTGTGTGCGCGCGTGTGTGACAGTGGTGCGGCGGTTAGTTTGATTGTCTACAAACCTTGCAACTTCAGTTCGCTTCCCGCTCACGGCCAACACCTTCGATGATTATCTGAACCGGTTCTGGGCCTCTAGGTCAACTCGGCCTCAAACGAGTGCGGTGTGTAAACATCACGACCAGAGATATAAAGGCGGCGAGGCGCGGCGCTGGCCACCCATCTCTTCGTCAGCGTTCCTCGGTGCGTCTCGCTAACAGCACTTGACCCTACGGTTTGTTCAAGCTATACGGGGGATCTTTGCGTGTGACAGTGATGCATGCAGCTCCCCGGAGCATCTCGGCTCACAACCTCCAGCGCATCGGCCGCCGCACTTCATTAAAATGAGATTAATAGTCGTTAATGGGGATTGTGGGAAATTTCGGTCATGCCCATTGCGCTTGGGTCGTGGGGGGCGGGATATTCTGCTGTCATCCTTGAAGCCGGAGGAGTGCTGGGGGTGGTTGCGGGGGCTGCGGGGGGCCACGGGAGCCCGAGCGGGGGGGGGGTTGCGGTTGGATGGCCGGTCAGGGGGGGGCCCGGGGGGGGAGGATGGGCGGGGGGGGGCAAGGGGTTGATGGCGGTGGAAGGTGGTGGGGGGGGATCTTAACGTGCTGTGTGGTTTCACCACCAAATGCAATTCACATTAGGGGCTTTACGAGCTGTGGCCACTTTAGGGCATGAGTGGCCTTCTTTAGGGTACGGCACCGGCGGAGGGAATGCTTCGGTCGTATACGCCGGTGGTCGCCGAGCCGCTGGCGGTGAGTCGGTGTCTCAGGACCCGGCGCGCGCCTCCGCGCTTGCGTGCGGAGATCCCGCCGGTGTGTGCGGCGTCGCCAGTCAGCCGAATCTGGCTCAACACGTCGACGGAACGAAACTCTTGAGAGATTTAATAATAATCATAATAATAATAATTGCATTTCTAGAGCGCTTGTCACCCGAGGGTCGCAAAGCGCTTCACGGAGCTGCGGAGAGAATGGCACGGCAACAACGACGGCACCAGAACGGAAAATTAGCAGCAATAAAACATTTTTGGGGTTTTTTTAAAATATACACAGCGTTACAGAACAACAAGTGAAATATGATCAGACTTTCAACCATCCATCCATCTTCTTCCGCTTATTCTGGGCCGGGTCGCGGGGGCAGCAGTCTAAGCAGCGATGCCCAAACTTCCTTCCTTCAACCATAATTGTAAAATGCACAATTATCAGTGAATATTAGACATATATTTGGAAATGGTTTAATTAAACATTTATCGTATAATAATAGCACTCATCACCCAAGGGCCACAAAGTGCTGCACAGAGCTGCGGAGAGAACGGCACATTAACAACGAGATGAGAACGGCAAATCAGCAACAACGCTTTTTTTAAAGTTTATTTTTTAATTCAAATCCGTCTATGGAGCGAACGGCACGCCAACAACACCAGGACAGCCCAACCGAAAGATGAAAAGTGGCAACAAACTATAGAAGTACAAAAAATAAGCGATTAAAAATAACAACAATTCTGCTACAACCGTGGATGGAATAAATGTTCCCGAGCAGGTGCAGTTCAGAGGCGAGCCATCATCCCGGCACGACAACACTGAGCCACGGTGCGTCGTAGACGTAGAGAGTGTTGTGGCCGCGGTGTGGCCGCCACGATCTCTCCGCTGCTCGGTGCGCATGCCACTCGAACGACTCTTTGTCCTAAAGAGCTGCTGAAAATAATGATGCTGCGGGAATCGAAGTAGAACATTCATTAGATCTGTTGTTCGTTACAAAAAAATTATTTTATTAGTAAATAGCACAGTTGAATAACCTCTTCAAAGCGATGTCTCATTATCTGAAACCGCTTAATCCTATATAGGGTCATGGTGAGCCGG
>JAZEWT010000003.1:40967353-40987791 GCA_036362905.1 Mordacia mordax
GGGGGCAGGGGTAGGGTGGAGGGAAGAACCTCAGAAGGAGCGGAACCGGGCGCGTGTTAGCGTAACTGGCGTGTGCGGTAAGCGTTTCCAGACGCGCTCCATCATGCTCCGTGTGAGCGGCGCATGATGTGCCTCCGCCTCCGCCTCTGCCACCGCCGCCGCCGCAGCCACCGCCGTGCAGTCCGTGATTAGGAACGCCCGCGCCGGCCGCCCGCCCGCGCTTCGCGAGCTATTTTCCCAGGGGAAGTGCGAGGTTTTTGGCCGCCTCGAGGTTGTCATGTCCTAATTAACAGGAATTTTGTAAATCATCTACAATGAGGCTGCGGAGGAGTTGCGCCATAGCGTGGCATCGCTGGAGTAGCCCGGGTGTTGGCGGTGGAAGGAGGGCAGGGGAGGCGGGCGAGCGAGTGGGTGGGTGGGCAGTGGAGGGAGGGTAATGTGAAGAAAGCGTGGGGAGAGATGCACACGCCTTGGATGTCACCAACCATGACCCCAGCGCCTTCCACTTCTATCGATCCACACCGCCGGGCCCCCCCTTCAGATCTTGCGTTCCTTGGCATCGCGTCTTTTCAACCTCTAAGTTTCGGCCACTTTAGACGCAGCAGTGTTAATTAATCAGCATAGAACATGAGAATGTGATTCAGTTTGGCAAATTTGTCACCAAATAAATTGTGTCCTCGACTGTCAACCATTCTTTTTGTTTTACCCATTCATAAAACGTTCCCTTCCTAGAAATTAAAAACAACATTTCACGGCTGCGCGTGATTGTAACTGCCCTGTTGTAAATAATGAACGGTTGAGTAAGCAGGACGATATGCATTCATTGCATTAGCAGAGCGAACCCAGCCTCCTCTTTTATCGCTGCTCGTGATTGACCTGCGACGGCGTATGGACCGCACCGGCACGTGGCTGTGCGTGGACGAACTGTGTTCGCTTTCCATCTCTAGGTGGAGCTGAAAGAATGCGAGTCTGGACAGGTGAGCGACGGGCGGCGGGGCGGCCAAGCCTCGGCAGCCAACGCTTCCACCGCCACCGCTTCCGCCGAGCGCGAGAACGAAGCGGCCGCTGCGTGGTGCACTTGTGTCATCGCGTCCGCCTCGTCGTGACCGTGTCACTCGGCAGAACGCGCGCACCAGACGCCTTCGAACTGGGCAAGTCTGCGGAGCCTCTCGCGCCGCTTAGGACGTTGCAGACATTGATCTGTGGCACCGGCCAAGCCGGCCCGAGCGCCCGGCCCCAGAGCAGTAATTTGTTACAGATTTCAGGCCTAGCAGGGGAGTGAAATTGTTCCAGTGTCTTGGAAAGCCACCAGAAATCTCGCCCACTGGCTGAGATCTCGGGGGGTGGGGGGGGTTGGGTTGTGATGGGATGCGAGGTAGCGTACCCCCCCAGCCGCGGGGAGTAACGGCGGAGCGAGCGGTGCAACGCCCCGAACCGTCGCTCCGGCTGCGTCCAAGGGAGATGGGAAATACGAGCGGTTAGTGGCCGGGTTTCACCGGTATCACGGTGTCTCGGCCGTCGCTGACACGACGCTGATCTCGACCGCGGATGCAAAAAAAACCGAGATTTTTTTAACTCGCCCGTTTTTTTAAATTTTATTTATTAATCACTTGGGTTGCTGGAAAATGAATGTTGAACCTTCAGCGAGTGGTAGAGGGAAAATCTTTCCATGACATCTTGGCATAAGAAGCTCTTAAATCTGCTGTTCATTATTACAATGGCAATATAAAGCACTAAATGCCGTTCTCAGTGCAAGTCTCAGTCTGTAAAGCGCTTCAGATAATATAGTCTACTGCGGGCTGTGATAAATGGTGCAGGAATTCACATAATATCCTCGATGCCGCCGCAACATGGCCCTGCAACGGCTTAGTTTTGAAAGGCGTGCACATCGCTGCACATGTTGCAGAGGTTTCCCATCGAGGCTCGTGTTAGCCACACATTAATAAATAATTAAACATGCGTCGGGGGGGGGGGAAGTCACGGGTCACAACGCTGCAGAGGTCCACGTGTCATAAAAAAAAAATTCTACGATCATGGTACAGTGGTTAGGTCGATGATGATGACGATCGTGGAGTCGGGCACCAGGGCGAGCGATTAGCAGTCGCCTGCGCCGCACGTGCCTCCGCTGGCGCTGAAGTTGAAAGCACAGCTGCACGCGCACCGCGATTTCGCGGTACTTGGAGTTGAGTGCGGCGGTGGCGACCGAGATGACGGAGGTCACTTGAGATGGGTGCGAGTGAAAGCTTGCAGGTGCAGCGGGCGTCCGAAATTGGATTTTGCGCTATCGCCCTCGTTAAAAATAAAGTGAAACAGAGGCACACTTTGTCGGTGCCGATTTGGCGTTGACGGTCTCGCCGCGGTTTTCTCTGGCTATGATGTTCGTGGCTCGTAGAGCATCGCCCACAATTTGTAAATGTAAACAGTAATAACAGTAAAACCCTTTTCTTTGTCCCAGAAATTCTCAACACCCCTTTTTGAGACGTTCCCACATTGGGATGTTGGGCCAATTCGAGCACTGAGTGCTTGGCTTCGAGTGGGAGGAATCAAGAGGAGCGTACAAAACTCAAAACTCACCGCCATGTCTGGGGTGTACGCGCTTTCCTAATGCGACAAATCCCCTCTCAAGCTGGAAGCCTCATCCAGCATCCGAATCCTCCAATGTGGAGGGCGAAGCCTTTGCGAAGGAGGAGGAAGGAGGATCACTCGACACGGCTATCCTGAAAGAGCAGTTCTTGACAGGAGTTTTCATACATGGAGCGGGGAAAACGTTGATAACACGGACAAAGTTCAGACTTCCACCGCTGCGCTGCCAGCGCCGGACCACCTCACTGCCCAAGCTTATTCACAGTCAGTGCCCTTTCCAAGCGCTACTGTCCAGGCCCATTGGTTGCTTGGCTTCTGAGTTGACGCCAGATCGGGGGGCGCATTCTGGGAGGCTCGCTCGACAGGGCCTCCCCTCCCACCCCCCGACCGAGCCAGCAGCCTGCAGTGGACGAGCGGTGGAGTCGCGTAGGGATTGTCCCGCAGGGAGACGTGGAAATCCACGGCTGCCTTCGGCTTGCTCATCGGGGCGCCGGCGCTGCCAGCGGAATACTATGAATCCACTTTTATTTTTTGTTTATCGACAAAAAAAACTCGCCCGGGCCTGCTGCGTATTTTGCTGCCTAAGCAAAGTTTTCATTACTTAGAAAATCCGTATCTCCTGCCGTATCTCTGTAGACTGGATGCTTAGGGTTGCTGGTATTAATATTCTCCCACAATCGTTTCACTGCTTCCCACCCCCCTCCACGCTTCGCTCTCCCTCTATTCCTGTCTCCAACTGCCATTCACGGCTACCTCCCCCCCCCCCGTTTAACCATCTCCCCCCCCCTCCCCCTCCTCCTATCCCTGCACACCCTGTCTCCTGCCACCCACCACCACTCTCCACCATCCCACCACCATCCCCTATTACGACCTCCCCAGCCCCTCTCCCCACTAATATCCCAACACCGCCCGCCGCAATCCCAACACCACAGTCCCAAAATCCCACCACCGCATACAGCCCCATCACCCACCACCGCAAACAGCCCCATCACCCACCACCCGCCACCACCCCACCGCCGTCCCAGCCCCGAGCAATGTGCGTTCGAACCGTTGGTATTTAAACTAAGGAGCTCAGTCTGGAAGGAACAGACGCTTGCGAGTCACCTGAGTGGGGGAAGTAAGGGTGAAAAGGTCACGCGGGGTCAGGAATGCAATTAGGGGTTTAATGGTGTGGATAACATTAGAGATAGTGCATGCATACAGGAATGCATGTCCTGACTAATATTAAACAGGTGTGTACATGCGTACGTGCCTACTGTACTCGGTCAGCGCCTTCACACGCACGCACGCACGCTCGCTCGTTCCCACCGTCGTGCGTTAACGCTGCGGGTCCACGCGGAGTGCGAGGGGGGCGCGTTTACGGTCGAGCGGAACGCGGGCGCTGGCTGCTGGGAATCGTCCAGCAGCGGGTGGGAGCTGGGAGCAAGGTGGTGGTGGAGGGGCCGGCGGAAGATGCTTGCACCCTGCGTCGTGGTCTCTTGGGATGCAGATGGACATTCTGTGGTCATGGGGTGTGTGGATGACATGCTCTGGTCATGGTGGTTTTGATTTCAGGTGCTGTGTTCAGAGTATGTATGGTTTACAATGCTCTGGTTGTAGTGTTTATGATTTGAGGTGCCCTGGTCATGGCGGTTATGACCATTTGATAGCAGAGAGAGAGCACCGTGGTGAACTCTTAATTTTATCAGTTTTTATATTTACCCTGGAAGGAATCGACGGTATATCCGGCGCTTCTAACAGTTTTCTAGCAGGGATGGGTAAGTAGTTACACTATCTCAGGGCACTCGGGGAAATTGAGTGTAGCGTCTCTTTGGACTGTAGGAGGAAAACAGCAAAAACCCACACGGACACGTGGAGAACACGCAAACTCCACACAGAAAAGCACTCAAGCCGCCCGTACTTTCAACTGACTGTGCATGTCACAGTTTTGAATCTCGCGAAAATGGATGTGTGTCCACGTGTCACGTGCATTTATAATAATTTTACAGAACAATCTCAAACGCTCAACTGGAAAGTAATTAAGGAATGGGAAGGGCGTTGGACAACTTATGAAACCAAATAAACTCGCGTGGTGAAAATGTTCCGTATTGTCTTTTCTTAAAAATGAGCTCAAGTGTCTTAATTTGTGCGTAGCTTGTTAATAATTGCACGGGCGGCCAGTTCTTTTCGGTAGCATTTGTTTGATGTTCCTCACACGGATGCCGGTCCCGTTGAGCCAACGTCGCAGGGAACCAGTGCAGTGGGCATCCTTGGGGAATAACGCACAACTTGGCAAGCGGTCGTAAACAGAACGGACGCGAGTCAATACAACGGTGACAAATACAATGCCAGAGCAAGCGGCGTGGGGAGATTGTGGGTACACGATGAGAGTCACGCCAATAATTAGCACCGTGCTTGACAGACAAATGAATCATGAGAATTGCTTTCTAAATCTGTTTTTTTTTCAGGATAGCCGTGTCGAGCGCTCTCCTGCTCTCGCTTGCGATGTTTACCCTCCAACGTTGGAGGCATCCTCAGGCGTGCTGAGGCTGGACAGCACAGGCGTGTATGGGCACAGATCAGTGAGTCTCCGTGTCGCCTTCTCGTCCTTCCCTCGAGTGACCTTTCTTAACACGGCCCTCGCTCGCTTGCGCACAACGGGGCCACGCGGGCTCGCGCGCTCGGCAAGGAGGAGGTGCAGCGCTTTGTGACCCTCGCGCGAAAGGCGCTCTCGAAATGCAACTATTATTATTATTGCGTGAAAAAACCTTGACGTTAAAATGCTGTGGATGTTGTGCTTCTTGTGGTTGTTGTTGTAGCTGGTGGCAGCGGTGGTCGTCGTGAGTTTCCAGTGTCATTAAAGTGTTTGGTTATTCCACTCCGTGCGGCTTGCGCCGATTAAAGCTGCTGGCTCTCGTAAACAGCGTTGGTTTTGCTTGTGGCTGGTGAAGCCCGGAACTTGGTTGATAGTGTTGAAGGAGAGATGTCTTATCGAACGGGGGAGGGAGGAGGGGGTCACCGCCGCCACCGCTGCGCGGTGGGGTTATTTTGTTTCGGTAAGCAGTCACTGTGCTCGGTTCACAGTCAAGGCTCTGTAATTACAGGGGTTGCTGAGCCCTCAAACATAATTGTGCTTTTCTTGATCCCGTCCGATGACTTTGGCGATAAGGGCTCGGCGAAGAACGGAGGAGAAGCGGGGGGGGGGGGAACCCCGCAGACACGCGGCGTGGCGTTCGAAAAATGTGCGGGCAGAGCGTGCGTTACTGTATTTAGTCACATTTGTGTATAAACGAGGGATAAGCTCGTGATTGTGTACACAAATAACACATAGCTCATAATAATGTGCACCGTATGTGTGTGCAGGCACAACAAATAAACACGGAGATTCTGGTTTGTTTCCCATGAACACGTTTTTTTTACAATATATTTATACCGAACACGTAAAAAGAAATACAATATAAGACCGAAAATATCACCGCCAAACATAAAGCACATTGCCGTGCAATTGGAAATTTGGTAGCAGTTGTTTGCTAAAGGTTTTTCTGTTGGGAAAGGAGTGGATTTGGTGGGGGGAGAGAGAGTCTTGTTGAATGTTTAGGCAAGCGGACATGTGTGCCTGATTTTGAAGCAGCAGTGTGTGCGTGCAGGCGAGTGTACACGCGCATGCAAGCGTTGGCGAGCAAGTGTCCTCCAGGGTGATGGCGAGAGAGCGCGCAGCGAACGACGGACGCGCCGCCACCGCCACCGCCGCCTCCGCCGCACCACCGACTACCCGTCTAGCTTGGACGAGCCGTGTCGGAATAGAGGGGGCGGGATGGTGGGTGGGAGAGACGGGGTCGTGGGTGGCGAGGGGGAGGACTGAGTGGTTGGGTGGGGAGGGAGAGGGGGGGGGCGGCGAGTCTGGTCAGAGAGGGGTCACGCCGCGCCCTCGCCAGACGCACCTGTCCCCGGGCAAAATTAAAAGCGCACTTAGACGCTTTTATCGGCGGGACTCATCGGCGATCGGGCGGGCTCCCTCGACGCGACGGGAAGCGGCGGCGGCGGCGGCGGCGGCCCGCGCCGCGGCGGGCGATTTGCTCCGCTGGTTGGAGGCGCGCGCGTGTTTACGAGCGGGCGTGAGCGACTCACCTGCGTGGGAGCCGCAGCTCACCTCCCTGCAGGGGGTGGGGTGGGGGGGGACGAGGAAGCGACCGCCGCGTTCGTCCGTTTAGATATCATGTGAAGGCCCTCTCCCTGCTCGTGATCCGGCGTTCGGTGGCTGTGCGGTTCGGTGGCTGCGCGCGGTTCGGTGGCTGGGTGTAGTTCGGTGGCTGGGTGTAGTTCGGTGGTTGCGTGCGGTTCCGTAGGCGCACGCGGTTCCGTGGCTGTGTGCGGTTCGGTGGCTGTGTGCGGTTCGGTGGCTGTGTGCGGTTCGGTGGCTGTGCGCGGTTCGTGGCTGCGTGCGGTTCGGTGGCTGTGCGCGGTTCCGTGGCTGCGTGCGGTTCCGTGGCTGTGCGCGGTTCCGTGGCTGCGTGCGGTTCGGTGGCTGCGCGCGGTTCCGTGGCTGCGTGCGGTTCCGTGGCTGTGCGCGGTTCGGTGGCTGCAAGTTAAAGTCGCCAGCCTTGTAAGAGATCGTGAGTGCATCCTCATTATGGGGGCTTTGGAATGTGTGGTTGGTGGCTTTTCTAGTTGTGTGTGCATGAGTGTGGGTGGGCAGGTGTGCACGTTCGCTCAGTAGGGAGCACAGGTTGTACATCTGCAGTACATTTGAGTCAGACAACCCATAGCACTTGGATCTGTCCCGTGACCCACCAGCAAGCCTCTGACACTTCACGTTGCCTCCAAGAGCATCTGGCCTGGGACAAGTGCCACGGTGACACCACCGGCACTCAGTGTCAAAGGGTGGTTGTTACTTGCTTGCGCGGAGTGGTAGTGCAGCGCGCTAGCCCGCTGAGAGACCACAGCTCAGTGCTGAGCGATGTATGTATCCGTCTCGGAATCCCCCTGAGTAACATCAGCCGCAAATAAGCGGGAGCACTGTCACTGCTTGGTGTAGAGGTTCTTGGGACGAATCAGCCGTGCCGCCCGCCACGCAGTGGGCGCTAAAGATCCATCGACGATGTTTGAAACGAGCTGGCAATCATTGTTCGGAGAGAAGCTCGCGGCCCTTGCAGCGAAACGTCGGACTAGGGCAAACAACCCACGGTCCGACCCGAAGGCACGATGGGGAGGCAGTGCACACGGCCTGTGCTGTGCTGGAGGTGGAACACGCAAGGCGTGCTGCCTCAGTACCTGCGAGAGCCTGACCTTGGAAAGATCATTACCCCATCTCATTTCGGCTGGTATGCGTGCGTGCGAGCGAGCGTGTGTGTGTATGTGTGTGTGTGCAGGCATAAGCTCTTCAGTGTGTGAGTCACGCGGATCGAGATAACGTGGGCCAGAGTTTTGGTTCGTACCAAAGTCACGGGACGTTACCGTATTGACGCGTGCGATGTGCATTCACCACTCGCGGGCCTTCGGCCGAATGACGCGGCGTTGAACGCGAGACCAACACTCGTGCCACAGCGGCCCGCAGCTGCTGAGACGCAGCACCGCGAGGCGTTTAATAATAACAACGAGCGCATTTATAGAGCGCTTTTCACCCGAGGGTCACAAAACGTTTAAATTTTTAAATTTGCTGCCACCAACGAGCGTGCGTTAAGCAACGCTAAGATGCTTCCGACGTACGCACCGTCGCGAATGAGAGAGGAGCAACGCTCGACACGGCTGTCCTAAACGAGCAGCTTTGGAAAGCAATCGTCATGCATTGAGCCGTGAAAACCTACATCGGTACAATGTTATCATTTATGTGCACGTTGGTTAATTTAAAAATACGTTTTACGCAGGGCGGCGCGGTGGCCTAGTGGTTAGCGCTGACGCCTCACAGCAAGAAGGTCCCGGGTTCGAATCTCTCGGCTCGGGTGCCTTACTGTGTGGAGTTTGCATGCTCTCCCCGTGTCCGCGTGGGTTTTCGCCGGGCACTCCGGTTTCCTCCCACAGTCCAAAAAGCATGCTGCTGCATAGGTTGATTGGCTCGCAGGCTAAATTGCCCCGCAGTGCCCGGCGATGGACTGGCGTCCCATCGTCGGTATATCCTTGCCTTGCGCCCTGTGTCTGCCGGGATAGGCTCCGGCTTCACCGTGACCCTGTATAGGACTAAGCGGTTTCAGACAATGAGATGAGATGAGACGTTTTACGCAGGCCTCTGAAGTCAGTTCCCCCGTTGAAGGAGCGTCTGGCCCACACCGTGTTGTTTGTGGAGGTCGTTTGACCATACTTCGCCACGCTGGTCAGTGCAGGTCGCGAAAGACGTCCAGGACCGGTGCAGGTATCGCTCGCAACTCATGATCCCCTTCGTCGGGAATCGAACTTGGCTCACTGGCGTTATGTGATTATACACAGACGGCTGTGCGACTGCCTCTCCCTCCCCACACCACAATATGTTTATATTGTGTGTACATTAGCATGTATTTAATTTACATTATTTCAAAGCTATTATTTAATTACTCAAAGTCGACATCGATAGCTCGAGTTGCCATTCATTGATTTATTATTTCTCTCCCAAACTTTGGAATTGCTTTCATCACAACGAGCATCATCGCCACTCGCCTGCGCACACGCACACATGCGACCGCGTTTGGCCTGGGGCATAAATTCTGGACTTTGAACCAGAATTAAATATTATAGGTCATTTACATAGTCGTTAAGCGAGCATACCCACCCCGCGTCGCTGCAGGAAACATCCTAGGCATGCATGTACACACGTGTGTGCGTGTGTGCACTTGCGTGCGTGTGTGCACACCGCTGGACTATAAACCTGGCCACCAGAGTTCGATTCCCACTCACGGACAACACCAGTAACGATTTTTTAAACCAGTCCCAGTATTCCGCTCGGCATCAAATGAGCGCCGAGGGCAAGTGTGTAAACATGTAAACATTGCCACTAGGGAGACAAAGGCGGCCGGGCGTGGTGCCGTGTTGACCTTCATAGGTGCTCGCTAACAGAACTTGACCCTACAGTCTGTTAAGGCTATACGGAGGATCTTTATCTTGTTGTCTTTGTATACTGCTATGAAACCCCGTGTGTGTTGTGTGCTGTGCTGGCCTTCATGGGCGCTCACTAACAACACTTGACCCTACAGTCTGTTCAAGCAAAACCGGGGAACTTTTTCTTTTATCAGTGGCGGTGCAATGCTTCTCACACTGTTTCACAAACCCAGCAGTCCGGGTTCGAACCCGATCCACAGGTGTTGGCGAGTGCCTGCTGTGGCATCTAAACAAGGAACAGATAGGAGACGGGACTTTGCGTCGGTCACAGCACGCGATGTGTGGGTCGCACCGGCCTCAAAAGGCCCTAATGCCGTGTGAGAGTGCACGCGGGTTGTGTTTGCGTGTGCGCGGTGCGTGTGTACACGCGTGTGAGCGGTGCGTGTGTTCACGCGTGTGCGCGGTGCGTGTGTACACGCACCGCGTGCAGTTGTGTCGTAATGATTCACGCACCGCTCTCCGATCCCACAACTTACGCGACAATCGTAGTGAGACTAGTCTGGGCTTCCCCTAGGTTGACTCAGCCTGAAGTGCGTTCCGATTGAATCGCGCGAGCGTTGCCTGTACTGTGGAGACAAAGGCCTTTGTGCGTGGCGCTGGCCACACCGGCCCGGGTAGGAGCGCTTGTGTGAGCGGAAAACTGCGCAGAAGTGGCCGCTTGCCTCGGAGGGCAGAGCAGAGCCACCTCCGCCGAATCAATGGGTTCTCATCCAGGTTGGGAGCCGCCAGTGAATAAAGCGTCCTCTCAACGTCGCCAGTTGATGATCTCAGACCCGTCCTTTAATCATCGGTTTGAGTGCCACGCGATTGCCTTTAACCCATGGCCGATCATTTTGGGAGAGTGGACGAGGGACAGATATACGTAGATAGGTGTTTACTATTAGAGCACAAAGTACCCAGTGAGCTTTCAAGCTCAAGATGCGGGATTCATGTGATACAACACTAGGTCCTATGACCAACACGTGCTGCTATCTTTAACGCTATATAGATGGATGTTTGCTAATACAGCAGAGATGACCCCGTGATCTGGCAAGCTCGAGATGTAGTATGTCTGCGACACAACAAACATCCGAAATGACCCGACGCGACCGCTCGAAGGGATCGCGGGAATGGTTCTGCAATGTCTCATCTCATCTCATTGTCTGAAACCGCTTAGTCCTATACAGGGTCACGGTGAAACCGGAGCCTATCCCGGCAGACACAGGGCGCAAGGCAAGGATATACCGACGATGGGACGCCAGTCCATCGCCGGGCACTGCGGGGCAATTTAGCTTGCGAGCCAATCAACCTATGTAGCAGCATGCTTTTTTGAACTGTGGGAGGAAACCGGAGTGCCCGGCGAAAACCCACGCGGACACGGGGAGAGCATGCAAACTCCACACAGAAAGGCACGGGAGCCGAGAGATTCGAACCCGGGACCTTCTTGCTGCGAGGCGACAGCGCTAACCACTGGGCCACCGCGCCGCCCCGTCCTGCACTGTCTTCCTGCGCGGGCCACCCCGCAGCGCGGAAACCGAGTGTCGCCAAGGAGCTCGACTCGTGCCCGATGGCGCAGTCGGATGTAATTCGGGCACAAAAAAAAAAATGTCTGGACATTTGAAAACAAAACAAATGGAACCGCACCAACGGCATTCCACTGCTGAATTCCTGCGCGCTGTGAAGCCGATGATGGCAGAGCAAAGTGTGGGAAGCGACTCCGCTCGGGGGCTCGACGCAGGAAGCGCATGGAGCCTCGTCTTGCTACGGTGGCGCAGGTCTCGAGTGGCACAGCGGCGAGGAAGGGAGCACGGAGGTGGCGGCCCTGCGGAGGTGGAGCAAGAAGGACAATTTTCAGATTAAGGCGATGACATTAACGCGCCGTGATTGACACATTCTTGTGCGTTGACAGCCCTGCGGGTGTGAACTTTGGGTCGGCTCTCACTTAGCGCATCTCTTCCACCGACACTCGTACGCGATCCAATTGCTTTAGTTTTCCGCCGCATATATCGGGTGTGAACTTCGGTTTATTTTCCTTGTGGGAGGAAACCCTTGCGCCCGTAGACATTCTATAGATACGGTGGGATGGCAGTCATAAATACGCACCGGATTATTCCATAACGTGTGCAACCTAGCCGGACAGCCAGCCAGCCTTTGTTAATATTCGTTTAAGAGCAGGGACAGCCTATTACAAACATATCATCTCATCTCATTGTCAGAAACCGCTTAGTCCTGTACTGGGTCGCGGTGAGCCGGAGCCCATCCCGGCAGACACAGGGCGCAAGGCAGGGATATACCCACGATGGGACGCCAGTCCATCACCGGGCACTGCGGGCAATTTAGTCTGCAAGCCAATTAACCTATCCAGCAGCATTTTTTGAACTGTGGGAGGAAACCGGAGTGCCCGGTGAAAACCCACGCGGACACGGGGAGAGAACATGCAAACTCCACGCAGAAAGCAGCACCCGAGCCGAGATTCGAACCTGGGAACCTTCTTGCTGTGAGGCGACGGCGCAACCCACTGGGCCACCGTGCCGCTGTGTGCTCTCTAAACCGCAGGAGGAAGAACAAGTGGATCGGAGATTGCATGAAAGTTAAATACTTGATGTTGACTGTCATGATGATGGCTGGTGGATGAGACTGATGATGGACTGGCAGTTAAGGGATATATGCACTCATGTGGACGTCCAGCGTGGAGATGAAGCTGTGAGGTTATCTCGTGTGGTTGTTCGATGGACAGTGGCATCGTGAGACTGCGAGAGACGGTGACAGCCTTGAGAGGCGTTTCTCCAGCAGTGGATATATCAGCAATGTGGCTGGTGGCGATCGTGATGTGGACGAGCCCATTCTAGGCACGTATCTCTCAATCACGTGTCTGCCAGTTCGTTTCTCACATTTTCTGCATGCTATTGTTTTCATTGGGCATACAACAATGCATCGATTCTCTCGCTATCGATGTTTAGGATGCACACATCGAAAAGCGCCCGTGAAGTTTGGCTTATCATGATGATATGCTAATTCCACATTTAGCTGAAGGGCACAAATGGAACCGCTACAGTGAGGCGGTGGAGAACACGGGAGTAAAATAATAATTATAATATTTGCGTTTATGAATTGCCTTTCACCGGAGGATCACAAAACGCTGAACAGAGCTCTGGAGAGAATGTCAATAACATGAGAATAGGTCATATAAGTAAAATAATGGCTATAAATCAATTAAGGACATAAAGTAACAAATTAAATAATTGTTAAAACAATTGAAGGAGTGAAGACGTGTGCCTAAGCAGGCACAGGTCAACATCGTATCATCACCCATGCACACAGCAGTGAGCAGCATCAACAGTCCTAGCTTGAGGTATGGATGGCAAGGGGTCCAAGGAGCAGTTTGTAGACTGAGATCTGGAAGCTAATAAGGAAACATCAGATTCTCTTAACTTGGAACATGACATAAGTTTTGAGATCAGGGTGGGGGCGGAAACAATTTCCGAGGTAGTCGGTGGAGGTTGGTACTAAGTAGACATACGGCGGGCTTTGGTGCTGTGTCTGAGAAACTGACTCAAGTCATCTGACTGGTTTTTAGTAATGATGCTTATTGAGGCGAGGGCGAATGAATGAATGAAGGAGCTGATGGATGCTCGAGAAGAGGATCTTGGGCTTGTCCCAGGTATCAGCTAAGATGCTGGAAAGATGGTTGGTACTGACGTAATCAAGTGCCTTCCAGTAATGATTGTTCTGGTCCTCAGATTTGAGTGTGGATAGTGAGGCCATATTTACTCGAGTTCCATTCGGCCCTGTGTAAATTTTCCTTGAGCTCCCCGAGTTCAACATCATACCAGAGAGATGGTTTTCTCCCTGAGACACGCCGTGATTTGCTTGGGGCCAAACCATCCATTATGTGTGATAGCGAGCTGTTGTAAGCTTCCATTGTCGCATCAGAAGCAGAGTGACCCGAAGCAATGAGTGATGAACTATTGATTGCAGTGGAAAATAACTCTGCGGTGATGGAGTTAAGATTTCAAAATTGGATTTGGCACTTGTTGATGGAAATGGGTAGCGGTGCCTGTAGATCAAACCACAAGACAGAGTATTCAGACAGACCAGGATCAGGGATGGATAGGATGGTTACAGGTATGCCCCTTGAGCAAACCAGGTCCGAAGTATGGCCACATCTATGAGGGGCAGACGTCACGTATTGAGTGAAGCCAATTGAGTTTTAAGTGGCCATGAGTTTACTTGCAAGGGAGCTCTTTGGAGAGTCAGCATGGATGTTGAAACTGCCAAGCATCAAAATGCTCTCAGAACTGGAGCACATCTTAGAAGGCAGCTCAGACAGTTCCTTAAAAAAAAGTGGAGGTTCCAGGTGGGCAGTAGAGCAGCACCAACTTCACAGGTTGAGCCGACCTCCAATCCAGAGACATTTGCTTGAATGAATGAAAGGTTGGCCACGGAATCGGACGGATGTCGGCAGTAACACAGTAGAGAACCTGCAAGGCCACCACCGCGGCCAGAGAAACGAGCCTTCTGATGGAGTGCAAAGTCTCACGGTGGAGCCTGATTCAACGTGAGAAAATCATCTTAATGGTTCCAGGTCTCTGTGAAGCAAAGCAGGTCCAACTTGTTGTCCAAGATCAGCTTGGCAATGAGTGGGACTTTTTCTGTGTTTAGAGAACGCACATTAAACAGGGCAAAGTGGGTTTAAGTTGCAGACATTGTGCATGCTGGAGGGGGAGTGATCAGTGGTATTTTGCTCAAGCAACGCTGAGCTGCCAGTGGCCTAATTTGTTGATTCCTCGTGTGCCAGTATTCAGGGTGTAACATAGGCAGGGGCTTAGGCACGTCGGCTAGGGGCAGGTGAATTTAATAATCCTTTTTGTAACCTTCACCCCCATGGATGTAACGAGGGCTGTGGGCTATCGCCATCTGAAGGCATAATTGCAAGAATGTTGGGGATAGTGTCTTAATAATAATAATAATTGCATTTGCAGAGCATTTTTCACCCGAGGGTCACAAAGTGCTGCACAGAGCTGTGGAGAGAACGGCACGTTAACAATAACTTTAGAACGGAAAATAAGCAACAGTAAAAAAAATTGGGTTTTTTTTTATAAATATACACATCGTTGCAGAACAACATGTAAAATATGATCTGACTTTCAACTAAAATTTTTAAATGCAAAATTATCAGTGTTTATAATACATATATTGGAAATTTGTTTAAGGTAACATTTATCGTATAATAGTAATTGGATTTCGAGAACACTTATTACCCCAGGGTCACAAAGTGCTGCACAGAGGAGCGGAGAGAACGGCACATCAACAACGAGATAAGAACAGAAAATCAGCAATAAGGCTTTTTTGGAGTTTCTTTTTTGTTACAAATCCGAGCTGTGGAGAGAACGGCATGTCAACAACAACATGGGAACAGTGCAACTGAAAGTCAAATAGTAGCAATAAATTATAGAAGAATAAGCGATTTAAAAAATAAATTTTCAACAAACAAGGAAGCAATGAATGTTCCCGAGCAGGCGCAGGTCAGAAGAGAGCCATCATTCTGGCACGACAACACTGAGCCACATCAACAGTCCTCGCCGGAAGACCTGACAGCCTTACGGAACGAGTGAGTCTCGAGACGAGATTTTAAGAGGCTCGGGTAGGTGACCGTTAGTGACAAATAATCTATAGATGAGGTGACACAATGAGAACAACGAACTTACCGGAGTGGTGGTAAGGCCAACACTGAGATACGGTGATGTGGTATTCCTATAGGACACGTGTGTGTATTCATAACACGAATATATATATCAATAGTAAGTGTGTGTATATCTAGGCAACAGGCGTGTGTGTATCTATAGTACACGTATGTATATCTATAGTATGAGTGTATATATCTATAGTATGTGTGCATATCTATAGTACACGTATGTGTATATCTATAATATACGTGCGTATATGTATTGTACACGTGTGTATATCTCTATAGTACACAAGTGTATATGTCGATAGTGCCTGTTTATATGTCTATAGTATATGTGTATATAGTACGAGTTTCTATAGTACACGTGTGAATATCAATAGTACACGTCTGTTCATTATCAATAGTACACGTGTGTTCATTATCAATAGTACACGTGTGTATATAGTACTCGACTGTGTCTATCGTACACCTCATCTCATCTCATTGTCTGAAACCGCTTAATCCTATACAGGGTCACGGTGAGCCGGAGCCTATCCCGGCAGACACAGGGCGCAAGGCAGGGATACACCCACGATGGGACGCCAGTCCATCGCCGGTCTGTAGTACACCTGCATATGTATATTGCACGTATATGTAGACCTGTATATGAAATAGAAATGAAGTTGAGTTGACCGTTGAGTAAAAGTTCGAACTGTGACAAATCATGGAGCCGCGGGTGACGAAGTTCCTGCGACTTCATTTGCGCGCTGTCATGATGGTGCGCCGCTGTCATGATGGTGCGCCGCTGTCATGATGGTGCGCCGCTGTCATGATGGTGCGGCGCCGTCATGATGGTGCGCCGCCGTCATGATGGTGCGGCGCTGTCATGATAGTGCGGCGCTGTCATGATAGTGCGCCGCTGTCGTGGTTTGCACAACCCTGACCCTTGACCCCCTGAGCCCCCAAGCCTCGTGCAGCGCTTGATCGCTACTTTGAGCAGCGTCCAATCTCTCCGTCCCCCCTTACTCTCACGGTTACAGCTGCTGCCCTTAATGTGTGCTTCTCTCACCAATGCAGGTGCAGTACGCGTACCTTTGTGAATAAAGCGATAGCGCGCCGCGCAGAAACATCCGCCTGCGATGGCTCCAAAGGGCAAACCGGGTCAGCGTCCGTCGCCCCAGTCCCATCCACGCGTCGACGTCTCTGAGCGGCGGTGGCGGCGGTGGCGGTGGCGGCGGCGCAGCCACCGTTTACAACCGGACGGAGATTCGAGGACGTGGCCGCCGCCACCGCGAGGCCCAAGCCGGGAGGGCCGCGGGACCCGCGCGGGCCGACGGGGAAGCGTGGGTGTCCGCCGTCGCGCTCGCGGCATCGCCTCTCGCCGGGGTTTTTATTTTGGCCGCGTGTCGCTCGGCGGGCCGGCGCCACGTCGGGGTGACGACCGGGCGGCGAGCGCCGCGACCGGGGGCCGTTTGCCACGAGTGTTTGTGTGAGAACAACGGCAATGATGACAGCCGGCTGAGGACGCGTCGCAGAGCAGCGAGGCACTTGCTGTGCCGCGATGAGGCCACTGAGTGGACGGTCCGAGACTCATTGGCCCACAGCGTCTGTACCGCGCGTCTCTGAGTGTCCCGCTGTTGTGATGCGTGTTTGACAACAATAATATCGCGAGATGTCGCAATGGAGGGAGGGAGGGAGCGATCGACGCGGCTGTCCCGAGAGAGCAGCTTTTCGAAGCAATCATCATGCATCGAAGCGTGAAAACCTACACCGTTACAATGCATATATTGACCAAATGCATGTTTATTATTACAACAGAAAGCACCCAGTGAACTTGCAAGCGTTTTTCGCGGGATTCCTGCGACAAAACAGACGTCTACACCGACCAACATAGCAAATAAACACACAACAACAATGTGTGCATAAATTAAACTCCAACCGTAGTCATGAAAGTCAAGAATAACACAAGATTGCACAATTAAACAAACTCGCAACACGTACGTGTACAAAGATGAACCTCAACCAAAAAAGTATGAAGTAAGCAGTACCAACTCCAGATTAAACAGCACAATAATAATAATTGTGTTTCTAGAGCACCTTTCACCCGAGGATCACAAAGCGCTGCACAGAGCTGCGGAGAAAACGGCAGGTCAACAACGATAGCGACATGCGAACGGCAAATCAGCAAGAATAACTTTTTTTTTAAATTAAGTTATTAATAAATAAAAAATAGACAAGCGCTAGTTGCTTAGCACTAGAAAAGGGCTACATGCAACCCTTAAAACGGACCAATTCATTCAAACGCAGGTTGGCCAAAATTGTGGTACTAATTAAGATCTAAAATAAGGGATGAAATGAGAGATTAGCACCTTAAGGAACCATCCGCCATGGAGATGGAGGAGTGAGATGTGTACAGATGCGAGATGAACGCTGCCGTCGCAGGTCTGCGAGGGATGGCAACAGCTCGGGAGTTTGTTAATCCAGCAGTGGATTGAGCTTGGCTGACGGTGATTGTAAATGTTTCAATAATGCTCTTTGATAATGACGCATTGCAATGGCTGTTAGTTCATTAATTGGCCAATGTTTCGCTGAGTCTCCTCCTGCTGCCCAGTGGATAGCAGGGCCCAAAACCCCTTTGCTCACCCCCTCCACTAATGCCCCCCACCGCTCCACCGGCCACCCGACTCCCCGCACCGCCTGCCCCTACCGTGATGCTGCCTATGTCGCCAGCTGATGTGCATCACGACATTGTCATCGCAGAACAGAGTGAATTAAGATTGTTCCATTTCCAAATTACAAATATTTATGTTTAGCGAACGGCACCTGCTGTTTATGTTTCTGATTAAACAGCAACTGTGCTCCCATCGTCCGGCCAGGCACGCGAGGATTTTTATTTCACTGTCGCCATACCACGTTCTTGCTGTGTGTCCGTGTACGTACGCACGTTAATACGTACGCACGTTAATACGTGCGTGTGCGCAGCGGTGGCGCAGCGGTTAGTGCGCTGGGCTACAAACCTGGCGACCCGAGTTCGAATCCCGCTCGCGGCCAACACCGTGTGTAAACATTGCCGCTAGGGAGACAAAGGCGTCCGAGCGTGGTGCTGGTCACCCACCCCCTCGCAAACTGGTGCCAGCGGCCCACCATCGCGTCACGAACTTGCACCGACCAGCGTGGTGAAGTGTGGTCGAAAGAGTCCTATGATTAACATGGCATGGGGAGGCTTACAGCCAGCAGTGGCTTAAGAAAGTGCTATGAGTAGCCTGTCTTGAGTGGGTGAGTAACTGTGAATTCTTATTGAGGGTTATAAGCGCTTGCAAACTTTAAATTGATGATTGCTTCGAAAAACTTTAAATTGTCACAAATTTAGCCGAGTCTTAAAACGATCTGAGAATGAAGACGTTTTATCGGGGGGGTGGGGGGAAGCTTTGTCAATTTTAACTTTAGAAAAGCAGTCAAACAAGAGTGTTTGTCTCGATATCTTGAAGGAAGCTGAATAGAGACAAATGAAGTTTCATTCATAGCTCTTTGTCAATGCACGGATGGATGAATGACTCTCCTCGTTGTGTCGGTTATGGGGAACTACTTGAGCTCCTGTCGCTGACGGTCACTCCACTCACCCCGCTGCACCATGCCCGCTCTGTGTGGGTGCTCAGTACCAGCGCTTGTACCTGCAGTCTCCATCGAGACTCTTGGTTGTGTATGTTATCGTTAACGCTATGTTCTCTTACCTCGTTCAATGCTTTAAGTGGCTGAGTCCAGTAGTAATTATATGCTCTCGAGTATAATAAGTTATATGTCTTATTCCGGGAAATTCCGTTTATAGCTATATATTAAAAGTGTACGTACTAATAGTAAATCTATCGTCTCCAGAATAACTTAGGGCATCATTTAATGTTGTGCTGATGTACGTTTTCATGGCGTGATGTATGAGAATTGCTCTTAAGAGCTCTTCTTTGGAAGAGTCGTAGTGAGCGTTCTCCCTCTCGTCTTCATGAAGATTCACCTCTCACGTAGGGTCATTTTCCAACTGAATATCTTCCCGAGAGACATTAAGCCACGAGTATGCGCGTATGTGCACGTGTCTCTGCATGGGTACGGCACGGTGTTGGAGAAGAGATGGCCTCATTTGGTGCTTGAAAATGTGAAACTGATTGGTCTTGCGGACAACGGGTACCAGGACCGTCAGTATCAACGTCTGTTGAGAAGGATCGTGAAGGATGCTACTGGGCATTTGGAGGCAGTCGTCCTCCAACACCAACAGAGGGTGGAGGAGTGATGCTCACAACATTGAGTGGAGGACCAGACAGCTAAAGCTCAGCGATCTGGCACAGTACGGAACACAGGCGTGGCATTGGCCATAATATCAGTTAATAAGCTCGTGGCACCTGGATCTGAATGACCTGTCAGCGAGCCTTCGATACTTAGCACATGGCCTCAAAGTGCACCTGGCCTGGTACAGGCACCGTGGGGACGTCACCGCCACTTAGTGGCGAGCGGCGGTTGTCATTGTTGTCTCTTGTATGTTCATAAACAATATAACAAACCCACCACAAAAAGGAGGCGAGGAGGAACGCTCGACAGGGCCATCCCGAGCGTACAGCTCTCGAGAGCAATTCCTGTAAGAGACCTGTAAAATTGTCCTCATACGCCTACAAAATACCTGCACCCATAAATTGAGTCTCGGCGGCAGAAGGGGATGAAGGGCCCCAGTGTGTTCCCCAGGCTCAGACCCAGGCAACCGCGGGTGGCAAAACAGACAGCGGGAACGATGGCGGCGCAGGCTGCCGCCGCTAACAGCCACGATGCTATCGGGCCGCGGGATAAGGCCACCCTTTGTCGCGTTTTATGACTGCCGATTTACGAGTGATTTGTACGGTGACGCAGTGTCGTAGTACGGGGATTATTAAACACTGGTGCGTGACAGGTCGCTGCTCCCCCCCCCTGCCCCCTGCCCCCAGCCCACTTCCCTGCGTGCGCCGCGGGCGCCCGACCCTGCTCGCTACCGGTCAGGAGTCTCGATCAGGAGGGAAACTTCTCGTCGACCAATTAAAGGTAGCGGGGTTTACGAGGGACAATTTGGAAATTCGGCGATGGACTGGCGTCCCATCGTCGGTATATCCTTGCCTTGCGCCCTGTGTCTGCCTGGATAGGCTCCGGCTTC
>JAZEWT010000003.1:41040943-41051146 GCA_036362905.1 Mordacia mordax
GGCTCCGGCTCACCGTGACCCTGTATAGGACTAAGCGGTTTCAGACAATGAGATGAGATGAGTGCCAACATCTCCAGGTGCCCAGCCCACACGAGCCATCGCTGGGAATCAAACGTATGTCGCTGGGTTCCTTGCCAACCACTGCCAACCGATGCGCCACCATTCCCCCGCGGCTGACTCCGGTGGAGCGTAATTTAGCCGCTGTGTACGAAGGCAGCGAGAGACCGTTTCGTCCACCTGCCTCGCCATATTTAAAGAAAAAACCCAAAAAATGTTATCGTTGCTAATGTTACGTTCTAATGTCGTTCTTGAAGACGTGCCGTTCTGTCCGCAGCTCTGTGCAGCGCTTTGTGACCCTCGGGTGAAAAGCGCTCTATAAACGCAATTGCCGTTATTATTTTCTAAACGGCGCGAGGCGGGTACTCGCAAACCGCACGCACGCACGCACGCGATTTTACGGTAAACGGCGACCGCGGCAATAATCGGGTGCGGGCGCACGAACACGCGCCCGCGTCCCCGCGCGCGCGCCAAGGGAGCGCGGCTCGGAGGATCGGCGGTGCTCTCGCTGGCTCGCTCGCTCGCTCGCTCGCGCGGGCCCGCCCGCAGCTCTCTCTCCGCCGGGAGCGGCGGGCACGGTAGTGCTCCAACCGAGAGCAATTCGAGCGCCCACTGCAAGCTTGGCCACCGAGGTCCGAGTGTAACAGCTGTGTGTGTTTTTATTACAAGACGTCAGCCAGACGAGGCGTGCCGGTGCGCCCGGTGCTTGTGATGCCTGGAGCTGGTGGCTGGCCCACCGATCCCCCCCCCCCTCCCCCGTGTTAGCCTCGGCAGCGGTGTGGCAGAATTGCACCGCATCTCGTGATGGGACATTACTCCAGGCTGCCGCCGCCCGTGCGGTGACATTGCCCAGTCCGCGGGATGGAAATGGAATAAGGAAATTGGTGTCAAGGTGACTCAGAGGCGGACTCACACAACAAAGGACACGTGCATAGTGCCCACACATATAAAGGGACGATAGGAACCACGCACGCTCACTACGCCTGAGCGTGCCTCCAACGTGTGAGGAGGCGAAACGTGGCGAGGAGAGGAGAGAGGGAGCGATCGACGCGGCTGTCCCGAGAAAGCAGCTTTTCGAAGCAATCATCATTGTTCACTCCGCGGGATGCTCCGCGTCGGTCGTGAACGAGACGCGCTCGCCAGGGCGGATGATGGTGATGGTGGGGGCGGCTGGGCAACGGGAAAAAAGAGAGGATTCGCTCGCGGACACTGTTCGCAGAACGGACGTGCAACGTTAACCTTGGGGTGTGATTGACAGGTCAGGCAGTGCACATTGAAACAGCAGCTACTGCCGATACAGGGGTGCTCAGCAATCAGCTGATAGCCAGAGTGGCAGGAAGAGGGATG
Organism: Mordacia mordax; assembly: GCA_036362905.1. Taxonomy (NCBI): domain Eukaryota; kingdom Metazoa; phylum Chordata; class Hyperoartia; order Petromyzontiformes; family Petromyzontidae; genus Mordacia; species Mordacia mordax. The sequence continues at coordinate 41,042,348 of JAZEWT010000003.1, forward strand.
AAAAATGCTCACCGTAGCGATTCTTTCTCGAAGTCAGACTTGGTTTCGGCTAGAAGGAACGGTTCAGCTATGTAGCTCTTTATAACAGTTGTCCAACAGGGAGGGGTGAACAGGCTAGTAGATAACTTGGGCTATGCTGGTGATGGGATGCCAGGCCATTGCAGGCCATCAGGGGCAATTTAGTCATCAGGGCAGTTAACCTAGGCAGCGTGTCTTTGGACGGTGGGGGGAAACGGGAGTACCTGGCGAAAACCCACGCGGACACAGGGAGAGCCTGCAAACTCCACACACAAAGGCACTCGAGCCGGAAATCAAACCCGAGCATTGCTGTGAGGCGGCAGTGTTACTCAACGCACCACCGTGCCGCCGTCTTGACACGGCTGTGTCAAGACGGCGATAGATCCGCTACGGAGAGCTATTCCCATGCATCGCACCGTGATCAAACGTGCATCGTTACCGTAAGAGGGATGGTCCGTTATGGGTGTAACTCTGGTGTAATGTCATCTTAGATGCCCAGTGGAGGAGAGCGTGAATTCGTTCTATGTACTGATGTAGGTTTTCACCGCTCGACATTAGAGTTGCTCTCCATAGCCCCATTCCACCTCCCGCGTTGGAGGCATCAGGCCTTCTCGGTGGTTGAGCTGAAGCAGGTTGTTCCATGAGCGGCGCGGTGGCCCAGTGGTTAGCGCTGACGCCTCACAGCAAGAAGGTCCCGGGTTCGAATCTCTCGGCTCGGGTGCCTTTCTGTGTGGAGTTTGCATGCTCTCGCCGTGTCCGCGTGGGTTTTCGCCGGGTACTTCGGTTTCCTCCCACAGTCCAAAAGCATGCTCCTGGATAGGTTGATTGGCTCGCAGACTAAAAATTGTCCCGCAATGCCCGGCGATGGACTGGCGTCCCGTCGTCGGGTGTATTCCTGCCTTACGCCCTGTGTTTCCGGGATAGGCTCCGGCTCACCGTGACCCTATATAGGATTAAGCGGTTTCAGATAATGAGATGAGATGAGAGGTTGTTCCGTAGCTACAATGGATTAAGTGTGAGCCCGGTGTGCTTTCCTGACGTTGAAAGCACTCCACCGTTAATTTAAGATTGGTTACTTGTGTGATTTTTTACCGATTTCAACCTGATCGTGCCATCGGTGATTGACCCATCAGTGATCCTACCATCGGTGATTCGGTGATTGCACCATCGGTGATTGATTGATTGCACCATCGGTGATTGATTTCACCATCGGTGATTGATTACACCATCGGTGATTGATTGCACCATCGGTGATTGATTGCACCATCGGTGCGCCCGCGTTCTTGTGCAGAGACACGTTTTCCACTAGCACCTTCAGCGGAGCAGCGCAGCCGTTGATGTCAGAGAACAACCCATGGGAGCGGATCGCACAGAGCCACCTCTCTGACTCCGTCGAGCGGCGGGCGGCGCGTTCACACCCACTCTGCATATGAGATGAATAAGCATCTCGTATTTACAACGTGCACACATTCATTTATTGTGGCAGGAATTCATTCCATGGGGCGAGGACATTGCAGCGAGGGCGGGGAGGGGTAGGCAACCGCGGGGTTAATCATCACTAACATTGACAGATACTGCGTCCTGTATGTTATGTTGTTTGCCAATCAATTGAGTAATGAGTGTTTTTTGGTTTAGTTGTGGGAGGAAACTGGAGAACCCAGAGGAAACATACTCAGAACAGGGGGATAACACAAACGCCACACAGAAAGATGCCCAAGGAAGGAATCGGACCGCCTCGGGCGGAACTTTCGGTAAGGCACGGATTTTACCGCTGCGCGAGACTATGAACTGACCATACCTGGGAACCACATTTAATCACAGCCTGGAATCGAACTCGGGTTCTCGGCTGTGCCGGCTCTGCGCTCCCACCTCTGGGCAAGCCGCCGAATGTCCAGTTGGAGACGTCTTCGAGTGATGCATATTTCGTGCGAGTTTGGAAACAGTAGGATTGTAACTTTGCATTCTGCTGTCTGCACACAGAGAAGTGATGCCTGTCCCTATTAGCTTCAGCTTGGCCGCTGGGCTCTTGACCCGCCGCTGTGCCGGTGCTGACGGCCGTTTGGCACACAAACGCGCCAAGCAGTCTTGTCCCGTGCGCTGACATTTTCGCGTAAAAAAAAATAAGCACTGCTCCATTTAAAGTTGCGGGGCTTCCTTCACTCAAATTTTTTTTGCCTTTCATTTCTTTTTTGCAGCGGTAGAGAAATCCTGATTTCAACATGGGAGTCGAGTGAAGGTGCGCCCTAGCTGTGGCGGTGTGGCCTGACTCGTGTACGGTGGTGCTGGTGGTGGTGGTGGTAGCGGGGAGCGGTGGCTCAGCAGTTAGCGCACTGGGTTACAAACCTGGCAGCGCGAGTTCACATCCCACTCACGGCCAACACAAGTGACGATATTCTGAACCCGTCCTGGGCCTCCACTGGGTCAACTTAGCCTGAAATGTATACTTAGTGCAGTGTGTAAATGTTGCGACTCGGGAGACAAAAAAGGGCCGGACCCTACCTGCTCATGTGCCATGTCAACCTTGATAATTCCTCATTAATGCACTTGACCCTCCATTCTGTTATGGCTATACGGGGGATCTTTGTCTTTTGCTGATGCGTGGTGGTTGTGCGCGAGACAGAACTGTCAACCCACAGCCCCAGTCTTGCTCAGCTCTGTAAATAAAGACAATGCAATTTTAATTTACATTTTTTTTATGCAACCACCTCGCTGCACTAGATGCCGTACGAGAGCGAATTGCACCTTGGAATCTGGAGGGAGGACGGTGGCTGAGTGTGATGGAGTAGTCAGGGGTGGCCGCCCGCCCAGAGCAACATGTTCGCTCGCATGCATGGAAACGATCAATGATCCACTGAAGAACAGGGAAACGTTGTGATATTCGGGGGGTCTCATCAGCAGATCCGGGCCCATTGGTGCCGACCGATTGCATGGCTGCCTTCCCCTCGCCGCTCTGTAGTTTTCTCATACCCTTGATAATGATGTAAGTCGTTCTGGATAAGGGCGTTTGCTAAATAATAATTAATAACGATAATGCGGCGCTGCCAGCGGTCACCGCCAGACCCGGAGCAGAGCGGTGCCGCACCGCGCTCGCGACCTCCACGCTTGCGTGTTCGCGTGTTCGCGTCCGCCTCCGCAAACAGACGCGAGGCTCCTCGGCCCGGCGATGGCCCCTTTCCCAGCAGCAGCAGCGGCCGTGGCGGCGGCGGCGGCGGCAGCTGTAGCTGCCCCGCACCCCGGTCAACGTCTCACCGGTCTTGGCAGAACGAAGTGCTGCCTCTCATTTGCGCATTATTATTAAACGCACGCCGGCATTAAATCAAGCGTGATTCGGTCTCCTGGCGGTTTGTGTGACAGCGCTTTGCTGTTTGCTTTCCCTACTCGTGCAGAGCTTCGTGGGCAACTGGCGCAGCATCCGTTATGATTTACAAGACGCTCCCCCTCCACCCCGACGCGTCCGCAATAATGGGAGCGGTAAGATAAATTCAGCTGTTACAAAACACCCCGAAGCCAATACATCCGTCATGCCGTACCCTTCTGATCTCGTGTACGCCGACACGGAATTTACGTTTGTGTATCTTGCACGGGAGACGGTGTTTGCTGCTACAATTTGCCACGATCTAAATTGGGAAAGGGGAAAAAAGGAGGTCGCCTCTCAATTTCCTCGTGGGAAAATGCCTCGACACGACGGGAGCGGTGAAAACAATTACTCTGAGCGTATTCCTTTATGGGTTTTTTTTCTTCCAGTTTGGGATGAAGAGCGTCGCCGATCTTTAACGTGTATGTTTACAGCCGCAGCCCGCGCTGTCCGGTAGACTAACCGGAACGCGCCCACAGCCAGTGAGTCGGCTTCCATCGCGATGGGGCCTCTGCCACATTTTCGCATCGTTTTTTTGCAAGTGTATACGTCCTAAATAAAGTCATTCTCGGGGTGGTTTGTGATTAATCAATCACAAACGGAAAAATTCCCATTGATTTGTTTGTGTATTCCCATCGGGCCTGGCTCGTGGATGCGGGGAACTGCCTTTCGGGGGCCAGGCTAGGGCAGACTTTTTCTTTGCCTCTCACTCTCTTTTTAATGCCTTTTTTTTTGGCTTCTTTAAAACATTTTTTTTTATATATATATTTCGGGGCACAAGGCGGTTGATGCGAGCACGATAACACCGTTACGCGGAACGCTCTAAATTCTTGCAGATGTGGTGGTCAGGTCTGCCCCCTCGACCGATCGCTCTATATGTGCTGCACTTGCAAGTTTACCAATATTTATTATTATTATTATTATTTTCTTCGCGATCCATCACCGGCAGCGGCGGCCGGGTTCTCCGAGCGGACAGATTGACGACGGCTCCCAACGTAACAACGCTCGGCCCAGATCGGCGCGGACCGCTAACGGCATAAACACCGGCTGAGACCAAGGGCTCCTTGATGCGCGCGAGCAGTTCTCCACCCCCTCCCTCCCCAAACCCCGTACGGAACGCGCCCCCCCCCCACCCCACTGTAAACCCACACTTGGAATTAAAGGAGAGATAAGAGGAGAGCAAGTTCTTCTAAGGGGACCGTGCCCGGCGCTCAGCGACTCACCCCGAGGCTGCGTGTGGTTTCCAAGCCGGCTGCCCCCCAAACCTGCAGCACATGCTCATATGTTGCACGAGAGAGAGAGAGAGCGAGAGAGAGAGAGAGCGAGCGCGGCGGATTCCTTTGTTTTCACATGCGATGCCGCCTCCCGCCCCCCATTGCCGAATGTAAGCTAAGTGTCCCGACTCATATTATTGTGCTGTGATGTGAAACAGCTGCGTCCCCCGTTAGGTGTAGTTAATACGCACACGCGCGCTCACGTGTGCGCTGTCTGTCTGCCCTTCTCGCGCGCGTGTCTTTGCGCGCGTGTCTGTCGGTTGAGGCTGACCGTCGTTTCGTTGGGACGGCTGACCGGCCGGCGGACGTGGCGGTGGCTGGATGAGACGGGAAAGATGAGAGATCCCACCGGCGTAGGTTCTCACCGCTCCGTGTATGGGAATCGCACTCGGGACGCCTGCAGATGCCTCCAACGTGGGTGGCGAAACGTTCCGGAGGAGACACGGCTAGCCCGAATGAATACCCACGGAGAGCAAGTCTCAGATGAGATAATACACCGTTGCAGTGTTGGTGGTTATACACGGAACACTATCATTTAGAATGCGTCTACATTGCCTCTGAACGTGACTATTTCAACACACAACCGAGGAAGATTGGCTGCATTTGCTTCTCTATAGAGAAGCCATGAGTCTTAGGCAGCAGACAGAAGGAAGGTCTTAAGACGGGCCTTGAAGCGGAGGACCGATAGCGTGGACTTCTGCGGGCGGCAGATGGGAAGGAGCGACCTCCCACTGAGCGAACGTTGACCTCGGGGTTTATGACAGAAAGCCTTGGCCGCTGGAGCAGGGAGTGTGTGGAGAAGGGCAGAGCGAGAGGAGGCTGGAGACGTCGAGGATTGTGTGGAGGGGAGTGAGAGGAGAGAATGTGAAGGGAGTAGAGTGGGGTGGTATGGTGGTGATTAGCGCTGCTGTTCCACAGCAAGAACCGCCCGGGTTCAATCCCTGGCTCAGGTGCCGATGTGAAGTTCGCACATTCTCGCCACATCCACCTTAGTTTTCTCCAGGCACTACGTTTTTTTACCCACAGTTCAAAGAGATGCTTCTGCCTAGGTTGTTTGGCCTGATGACTAAATTGCACCGGATGTCCTGTGATGGACTGATGTATTAATCCCCGGTATAGTCTACACTAACTTGCTCACCCCTCCCCGCAGGACAACTGTTGAAAAGAGCTACAGAGCTCAACGGTTGCGTCCAGTTTAAGCAAATACTGCCCGACAGAGTGTGATGGGAGAGGAGACAGATCTCGGGTCAGTATTGTGCACGATCTTGGAGACCCACGTGAGTGTGATTTTGAAATCTGCGTGGCGCTGGGATGGCAGCGAGTGGAGCGTTTCATTGTACGCGTGCGGCGGGTGGTCATCGCTTTGCGGGGGGCGATGGTTAGCGCGGCTGGACTCCAAACCTGCATCTCCCAAGTTCGATTCCCGCTCGCGGAAAACAGCGAGAGATTTTCTGAAGCGGTCCTGCGTCTCTTTGACTCCACCTCAAACGAGTATCGCCAACGCTATGTGTACTTTTTTTGCCAGTATACAAATATAAGATTACAATAGGTTTTACCGTATCTGGCGATTATGCAGGTGTTAAGATCTTAACACCTGCATAATTGCCAGGCAATTATGCAGGCAATTATGCAGGTGTTAAAATCCCAAACACCAAAATAGACACATTTTACAATGTGTCCAGTTTGCAAAAGCCACACATACTAGTGGCAAAGTATGCAAACAGGTAGCTTTGATAACCTATGCATTGTCCTTCAACTGACCGACCTTCACCTGGCAGTGGCTTTCTTTTGAGCCTATTTGCCGGTGTCAGCCGCTGCCAAAAGGCAGTCAGCTCCAGACAATGCAGTATCAATGCTTTATAGCTTAGGTGGGGTCTGTTAACGCTATGGGTACTTTTTTTGCCAGTATACAAATATAAGATTACAATAGGTTTTACCGTATCTGGCGATTATGCAGGTGTTAAGAGTATCGCCCAGTGGGGTGACGGAGGTGGCCGGGCATGATGCTGGCCCACCCGCCTCTCCGTGTGCCGTGTGGGCATTCATAGGTGCTCGCAAACAGCACTTGACCCCACGGTCAGTCACGGCTACGCGGAGCATCTTTGTCTTTTCCCCTCGTTGTGGCTTCTCCGTCGTCAACTGTGCGGGAATGTCAGTGGTGCCCTCCCTGCGGCAAGCGAACGCAGAGAGCAATTTCAAATGTCACACACTCGTAAATGAGATTGGCCAACCATCCCCGGACAAGACCCTGCCCACTGAGACGGAGACGAAGGTGTCTCTGATACTTCCCAGGGTAAACGCTGTGCTGTCTCGCGTGCTCTTCCTATGTTGCTGCTGTTGCAGCCGGTGTAAACGGCCGCCCTCCAGCTTGACCCGAGTTGGCCCGTTGGCCCCCCAGTGGTGGAGTCTTTTGGAAAATAATTTACGGTTAGATGTCTTTCCTGGCACTAACCTCTTTTAGTCGGAGGTCCTTTGGATAGTTTTTTTTATTATTTTATAACCTCTCCCCAGACCTGTTCACCAAGAGAGACTCGAGCAGCAGCGCCGGACTCCAGGCCTGTTCACCAAGGGAGACCCTAGCAGGAGTGCTAGACTCCAGACTGGTTAACCAAGTTTATGATCCATGGGGTGTTTTTTTTCAGGGAAATAAAGGCCACTATTAAAATCTCATCTCATCTCATTGTCTGAAACCGCTTAGTCCTATACAGGGTCACGGTGAAGCCGGAGCCTATCCCGGCAGAACAGGGCGCAAGGCAGGGATACACCCACGATGGGACGCCAGTCCATCGCCGGGCTCTGCGGGGCAATTTAGCCTGCGAGCCAATAAATCTATGCAGCAGCATGCTTTTTGGACTGTGGGAGGAAACCGGAGTGCCCGGCGAAAACCCACGCGGACACGGGGAGAGCATGCAAACTCCACACAGAAAAGCACCCGAGCCGAGATATACGAACCCGGGACCTTCGTGCTGTGAGGCGACAGCGCTAACCACTGGGCCACCGCGCCGCCCCACTATTAAAATATATTTTATATTTCCCTTTGATGATTGCTTCAAAAATCTGCTCTCTCGAGGCAGCCGCGTCGATGGCTCTGTCTCTTCTCACCTCGAAAGATCGCTGTCTCTCTCCCCACCTCGAGAGAGGGAGCAATCGTCGTGCATCGAGCCGTGAAAACCTACGTGAATATATTTCCCTTTATAAATCCACTGCTGGATGAAGACCTCTCCAGGTCATCGCCATCCGTCAGTCGAGTGATGCAGTGAAGCGCCAAGCTCCTGTGTTTGGATCATCACACAGTGATCATCACACACAGTGATCATCACACACAGTGATCATCACACACAGTGATCATCACACAGTGATCATCACACACAGTGATCATCACACACAGAGATCGTCACGCACAGTGATCGTCACGCACAGTGACCATGGCGTTTAGTAATCGTCACGTCCAGCGATCATTAACGCGTAGCGATGATCACGTTTGGCTCTGCTGGTCAAATATTACGATTTTTTCCAAGCTGCGCGTTTGTGTAATTACGCAACGTGTGGCGATCTATAAACAGGTGATATTATGAAGTAATAATCTTGAGCCTGTTATGCCTCATTATGCAGTTTGCATTGGGTTTGAGCAGCATTCACAGCAGCGTTGCTGTTCGCTCTGACCAGAACACTCAGATCTCTAACCATGCAAGAGCCCCGTAAGATACACAAAAGACAATTTCCCTACAAGCTGCTCTTTGGGGCGGCACGGTGACTCAGTGGTTAGCGCTGTCGCCTCACAGCAAGAAAGTCCCGGGTTCGAATCTCGGCTCGGGTGCCTTTTCTGTGTGGAGTCTGCATGTTCTCCCCGTGTCCGCGTGGGTTTTCGCCGGGCACTCCGGTTTCCTCCCACAGTTCAAAAAACATTGGCTTTCAGACTAAATTGCCCGCAGTGCCTGGTGATGGACTGGCGTCCCGTCGTGGGTATATCCTGCCTTGCGCCCTTTGTCTTCTGAGAATGAGATTAGCTGCTCTTTGGGGCCAGCCATGTTGAACGTTCTATCACAAAGCATACAAGCCAGCCATGATATCTTACATGAAATATGCGCCGGAACATTGCTCTCCATAGATGCTATTTCTGGCTAGCCGTGTTGAGGAACACTGGAGAAGAGA
>JAZEWT010000003.1:41069629-41080275 GCA_036362905.1 Mordacia mordax
CGCTCGCTCGCCCACGCTCGCCCGCTTACTCGCTAGCCCACGCTCGCCCGCTCGCCCACGCCCGGCTCGCTCGGCGCCGCACAGCCTCATCTGCTGCGCAGGTTAATTGGTTTGCAGACAAAAGTGCCTGCAATGATCGGTGATGGGCTGGCGTTCCATCTTGGGTATATCCCTGCCTTGTGCCCTGTGTCTGCCGCGATAGGCTCCTGCTCACCACCACTTTGTTCAGGACTAAGCGGTTTCTGACAATGAGATGAGACGTTCTTACTGTAAATGGTGTCCTAATGGATATGTGCACAGGAAGGAATTCTACAAGTGGAAAACCAATGTATACACTGTAGCTTTGTGACCCTCGGGTGAAAAGCGAATGATTATTATTATAGACATTAGTTATTTTTATTACAAACATATTGATGAGAATTGTTCTCGACGATGATATTTCAGGATATTCACGCCGACAGAGGAGGAACCCTCGACACGGCTATCTTGAAAGAGCAAGTCTCTCAACCCAAGCTTAGCCAAAAGATGATACCACAGTAGCACTTTTATCGAGCTTGTGTGCGAGCGTTCCTTTGGCGCTGTTTTCTCCGAGATAATAATTGAGGCTGCAGGACTCCACTGCTAGCTTGTCCGCTGCCTCACTCGCCAGCTAACCCGTGCAGCCGCCCGCTCGCCCACGCTCGCCCACGCTCGCTCGCCCACGCTCGCTCGCTTACTCGCTCGCCCACGCTCGCTCGCCCACGCTCGCCCGCTTACTCGCTAGCCCACGCTCGCCCGCTCGCCCACGCCCGGCTCGCTCGGCGCCGCACAGCCTCATCTGCTGCGCAGAGCAAAGGCCTCCTCTGCCCCCTCCACCCTCCTCACCCCTACCACTACCACCAGGCCCCCTCTTCTTCACACCACAACTGTCTTTAATCTGTCGGAGATGATTTACTGATAAATCAACTTTGGCGAGAGCTGGAGCGAGTTCCCGAGAGCACAAAGGTGCACCTGTTTGAGGCTGGCCGCGGTTCTGTTTGCGGTCACAGAGGAGCGAGACAACAGCTTTATTAATAAACCGCTCTCCAGATGTGGCTGTCACTGCACCAACATTTCGACGCTCGGCGGCCCGAGTGTACCCGGGTGTACCCGGGTGTACCCGCGTGTACCCGGGTGTACCCGCGTGTACCCGCGTGTACCCGGGTGTACCCGGGTGTACCCACGTGTACCCCGCGTGTATCCGCGTGTAACCCGCGTGTACCCGCGTGTACCCGCGTGTACCCGCGGATGCCGCCGGCAGGGTAGGAGCCGGCCCGCTGTGAGCGCACTTCGTTACTCAGCGCCCTTCTCGTACGAACGTCTAGTTTGTGCGCACGACCTCGTACACACGGCCGCACGTGGCTGTGCTCCCCGTGGGGATGTGCTCGTGTGCAGATTCTGCTTGACTGAGAAGGGGGGTGGTGGGAAATGTCAATCATCGCTCATATAAGACACGGCTGAGAATCGTGCCACGGTGCTATAACGACTGCGCCACCACTCCTCCTTTAGGTACCTCGACTAAAATGCACGGATCCAGGCACAGAGATTGGAAAACGTTGACTATAAACGCACTGGGACTAAAGGCCTCCCTTTAAAAGGTGACTTGGATCTCCGACTGCCAACCAATACAGGAGTGAGGGCAGAAGCAACGACACAATGTACAACAAATAGGAACGTGTCAGTGCGTTTCAACCACATTCAATAAATCTTCCAGTATAGTCACCTGGCATGGACGTGATCCCACCAGATCTCAGAGGCTAAGCAGTGTAGGGCCTGCTTAGTGTTCGTCTAGGTCACGGCTGTGCAGGCATGTTGTCGCAGGTATATGGGGGAGAAGTGGGAGGCGGCAGTGGAACAAAATGATTTTTGTTTAAACAAAATTCAAATCTCTGCTCCGTAACGTCTCCAGGAGGACTCACTAAAGTGGTCACTTGTGATCAAATAACTCCGCGTGAGGCCCCAAAGTGATGCGGGAGAGAGAAATCGGGGGATGCAGCCATGCTATTCCGAGACACACACTGTTAACAGAGCGCTTTTCACCCGAGAGTCACAAAGTGCGGCACATAGCTCCGGCTGCCGTCGCGCGCGAAACGTAACGTTTTGATGGTAATCGGCCGATGAAATAATGTTTCTTAGTTGTTGGAGGAAACATGACAACAAGGAGGAAACGAAGGAAACCCACGCAGAGAAAACACATAAACGCCACACAGACGCCCGATTCAGCAATCGAACCACCTCTGGCAAAAGTTTATTTTTGTGGGGCGCAGATGTTACACCCGCGCCACCCTGCCGCTCAAACTACTCTGCGTGTGGAACTGTTCGTGTGACCACAATGCTTCACGGCACCACATGCCAATCTCACGCCGCAGACGGACGTTCATTTGATGCATGTTACGGGGAATCATTAGGTCGGCGAGCGGTGAGTGACACATGCTCACAGTCTCGTTAGATGGGTTTTCCTTTGCTTCGGGCAAATGCTTGGCATTTGAGAATGGCTCTCCACAGCTGCTGTTTTAGGAGAGTCGTGCTGAGCGTTTCTCTCTCCTTCGCGACGTTTCGCCTAGCACGTTGTAGGCACCATCAAGCTGAAGTTAGCTCTTCAGAGTAATTCCCATAGCTCAAGCAGTGAAAACCCACGCCGTGAAATTCGTCTTTTTCCCCCAAATGTAAGTGCGGTGTGAGCTCTCCTCCGTGTCGTGTCACGAGATGCAGAATCCATTTGGAAATTTCACAGAGCATCGCAAACCCGGGGTCGTGCAGTGAGTAGCGCTGCTGCCTCACAGCAAGCACCACCCGGGTTCGATTCCCGGCTCGAGTGCCTTTCTGTGCGTACTTCGCGTTTCATCCTCCTGCCCGTGTAGGTTTTCGCCGGGTGCTTCGATTTCATCCCACCGTCCAAAGACACGCTGCTGCTGCCGAGGTTAATTGTTCCGCTGACTAAATTGTCCAAAAATGTTGCCCTACGATGTACTGGTGTCAAATTCTGGGTATTGCCCGTTTTGTGCCCTCTGTCTGCCGGGATAGGCTCTGGCCCCCTGCGACTGACTGATCGCAAACCTGGTGTGTCTGAACAGAAATTACAATGTAATGATGTAGGTTTTCACGGCTCGATGCATGATGATTGCTTCGAAAAGCTGCTCTCTCGGGACAGCCGCGTCGATGGCTCTCTCTCCTCTCCTCCTTTTCATGAGATGTAAATTCGGGGACTAGCCACAGACAAAGCAGGAAGGGGGAAATCACAGTTCCGGAGGTGGGAATAGGATATGGAAATTAGTGTCAAGGTGACTTAGAGGCGGACTCACACAACAAAGAACACACGCATCACGCCCACACATATAAGGAGACAATAGAAGCCGCGCACGAACACTTCGCCTGAGGATGCCTCCAACGTGTGAGGCGAAACGTCGCGAGGAGAGGAGAGAGAGCCATCGACGCGGCTGTCCCGAGAGAGCAGCTTTTCGAAGCAATCATCAGAAATTACAATGTTATATTGTGACACCCTGTAGGCGAACCTCTTTGTCTTTATATTTCAAACGAAATACATTACTGTAAGCACTCTACCGTGAAATGGATGTTTGACAATCTAACCGGCATTTTCATTTTAGAGCGAACAAAGTGAACATCTTAACGCTGGGGATTTTTTTTGTGTTCGGGGCTGTGATCATCAGTGAACAAGTTGAAATCATCAACGCGTCGCTGCATTTGAGAACGCGGTTTGTTCACAGGCAGCGGCTGTATCCTGGATTCGAACTCAGGTCGTCAGCGATGGTGCGCGAAGTGATCTGACCTCTGAGTCGCCACGCGCCCGTCTGTGGCACCGTGAAGCTGATTCTCCCACACCTGGGGGCCATTCTGCGTAAAGTCTCGCAAGCCCGCGTCCGTCTGCCTCTCTGCATCTCTATTTGCTCGCCTATTACCCGTGTGTTTGCTGTTCGATGGAAATCCTTTATGAAAACAGGCTCACGCCAACCTTGTCTGGATTTCTCGTCAAATGATTCCTCTCAATCGGGCGATTATGCAAGCCGGCTGCTGCATTCCGAGTTGGAATGTGCAGGGGGGAGCACATCCTTAATTCGTGTTATTTTAAGACGTGATCATCTAGCGGTTGCTGGATCAAAGCCTCCCCACGCTGGATCCATCCCTCGCGGTCCGCTTAATGCAACGATGATCATTCAAACGCCTCCACTCCATCTCTGCCGGTGGAGATGCCCTTATTAGGTCCTCTCCTGTGCCACCAGGGTAATACCCTCGACAAGCTACGCGTCGGTGCGAAGGCTTTTATGTTCGTATTCCTTGGTAAACAATGACTAAAAATATGGTGGTGATTTAGGCTCTTTTGGTGAAATACTGGTAGCATCTTTTCCCTATTGCTGCACGAATTGTGCCACAGGTACGTTTCACTCGCAACACTGGTAATTGAACGAGGGGTGCCCAGAAAGCAGCTGATAACGCGCACATGTGCGTGTGCTCTGGACAACGAGCGCCTTATTGCCTGGACAGGGATTAAAGCCTTGGGACAACGACGACGAAAATGATGATGACGGATCAAGCGCATCGCATGCAGCGGTGTGACACCGTGTTGTCGGTCGTTCATTTCCTCGTCGTCGGTGCCAGGGACCCCTCCGACGCACCACGCTCACCGCCGTGACACCTCAAGTGCACGGCGATGGCCAAGCATCGCTCATGCACGGCAGTTGGACGATACGTCTGGCGAGAGACGGGGAGAGACGAGGACCAGCACTCGCTCGCGATGTCCAAGTTCAGAGCACCGCTCGTCGCCGCTCTCACTGAGCGAAACATAAGCCGCAGGCCAGCACCACGCGTTGTTGCGCGCCGTGGCTCGGCTACCGTACGCGCGAAGGCGGAGGAGTTCATCCGCTCTTCCACAAATACCATTCGTCAGCGCCCCTCTTGCAGTGCGCACATTGCCTGCAACTGAAACCCACTTTGCCCTGCTCAGTGTGCGCTCTCTGAACACTGAAAAAGCCCCACTCATCGCTGAACTGATTACGAACAACAGACTGGACCTGCCGAACAGAGATCTGGCGCCATCAAGATGATTTTCTCACGCTGAATCAGGCTCGACCGCGGGACTTTACATTCCATCAGAAGGTGGCGACCTTGCAGTTCTCCACCGTGTTACTGCCGACATCTCACCGATTCCGTCACTGGCCTTCAATTCATTCGAGCAAATGTCTCTGGATTGGAGGTCGGCTCAACCTGTGAAGTTGGTTCTGCTCTACCGCCCACCTGGAGTCTGCACTTATTTTGTCAATGAACTGTCTGAGCTGCTTTTTAAGCTGTGCTCCAGTTCTGAAAGGATCCTGATTCTTGGCTATTTCAATATCCACGTTGACGCTCTAAAGAACCCTCTTGCAAGGGATCTCATGGCCACTCTGACCTCACTTGGCTTCACTCAACACGTGACATCTGTCACTCACAGATGCGGCCAAACTCTCGACTTGATTCGCTCATGGGGCATATTGGTAACTAATCTGTCCATCACTGACCCTGGTCTGTCTGATCACTCCACTGTATGGTTTGATCTTCAAGTACCGCCTCCCATTTCCATCATCAAGCACCAAATCCAATTTCTAAACCTCATTGCCATCACTCTAGACATATTCACCGCAGCAATCAACAGTTCATCACTCTCCGCCTCGCTTCACGCTGCCTCTGATGCAGCAGTACAAACTTACAACAGCCTGCTATCTAGCATATGGGATGATTTGGCCCCATTAAAATCACGCTGTCTCCAGCGGACAACCATCCCCCTGGTAAACTGGTGAACTCTGGGATCTCAAGGCGAACACACGCAGGGCCTAACGGACTTGGAGAAAATCTCAGAAAAAACTGAAGCCCACCGTATCTCTACCCAGCCTCAACCACCAACCAATACCTCAATAAATGTTCCTCCACCTACCTTGACCTTAAAACTCCTGGAATTTCCTGAGTTAAATGCACCACAATGACCCCTCTGCTTAAAAAATCCTGGCCTCGATTGCAATATCCCTGATAATGACAACCCCATGTCAAATTTACCATTCCTCTCTAAGGTCTTTGAACGTGCAGTAGCTGCGCAACTCCAGAAACACGTTCTCAATAATGACCGCCTCGATCCCTTACAATCTGGGTTCAGATTCGGCCATGGTACTGAAATTGCTATGGTCAAAGTAGTTGATGACCGACTCGTTGCTGCTGATGAAGGCTAGCCAAGTATTCTTGTCCTCCTGGACCTAAGCACTGCCTTTGACACTGTTGACCACCTGATCTTACTTGAGCGACTTGAAGGGATTGGGGTCTCTGGCTGTGCCCTGCATTGGCTGAACTCCTATCTCTCCGACCATAAGCAGTTCGTTAGCCTCGGAGGACAAAACTCAGAGATTCATCCTGTTTTGTCTGGAATTCCTCAGGGTTCAGTTCTCGGCCCACTCCTATTCAGCATCTACAAACAACCACTTGGCCATATCCTGCACAGCCTCAATCTCAGCTACCATTGCTATGCCGATGACATCCAAATCTATACCCACGCAAAGCCTTCCATCAATGTGTCTGATCTTTGCATGTTGTCCTCAGTGTCAACTGTGAAAGCCTGGCTCAATTCAAATTTCCTAAAAATAAAAAGCGACAAAACAGAAGTTTTGCTTGTCGGAACCCCGCACCAATTGTGCAAGGCTGAACCCAACCAATTGATACCTCATGACCAGACCATTGAAGTTGCTAAGACAGTCCGGAGTCTAGGTGCGACTCTTGATTCCTCACTTAGCTTCGAGAAACCCATCAACAAGGTGACGAAGGTAGCCTATTTCCATCTCAGAAATATAGCCAGACTGCTCAACATCCTGTCACCTGCTGATGCTAAGAAGCTAATACACATCTTCATCTCCTCACGAATTGATTGCTGCAATGCACTGCTCCCTGGCACCCCTGCCTTCCTGGTCAATCGTCTCCAACATGTACAGAATGCGGCTCCTGGAGTCCTCACTCGCACACCCATCCACGATCACATATCCCCAGTACTGATGTCTCTGCACTGGTTACCGGTTAAATACAGGATTGAATTCAAGACCCTCCTTCTCACCTACAAGGCTCTCACTGGCGCTGTTCCGACATGCATCCGTGACTTACTTCAGGCCCCCTCCTCAACACGACAACTTTGATCCTCCAATACGGGCTGCTCGCTGCGTGTGCCCAGATCGCACCTACATTCGATGGGTCACAGAGCCTTTTCACTCACTGCTCACAGACTCTGGAATGCCCTTCCATTGGAGATTCGATCAGCTGAGTCCCTGGCATCTACAAATCTCCTCTCAAGGCTCACTTGTTCCGTAAGGCTTTCAAGCACTCTGGCTCGGACTGTTAATGCAGCTAACTGTTGCCATAATTTGACTTTTAATTGAACTGTCCTGATGTTGTTGTTGTTGTTGACTTGCCGTTTTCTCCACAGCTCAGATTTGTAACAACAAAAAAAACACACAAAAAACGTCATTATTGTTGATTTTCTGTTATGTCGTTGTTGTTGCTGACGTGTCGCTCTTTCCGCAGCCCTGTGCAGCGCTTTGTAACCCTCGGGTGAAAAACGCTTTGGAAGTGCGATTATTATTATTAAACGTATGACGTGATAAAAAACAAGGGATTCACAGCTCTTTGTCCATTCATTGAGCGCATGGTGAAAGCCTCGTAGGTCATGGGGGGTTATTTGACCATACTTCACCATGCTTGTTAAAGGGGAGTAGGCCCAGGAAACATTTCAGATGCAGCTCTGCAGTGACCAGGGCTGGGAATCGAACTCTGGTTTCAGGCTCCAAGGTCTTTGCACAAATTGGTGCTGTGAGTTTATTTACCTTGTGATGTTACGCGTTGTCGGATTGGTCTGTTTAAACCTTAGTCTCAGTCAATCAGTGTCAGCGCACGCTTAATCCTACACAGAGTCGCGGGGCGGTGGAGCCTATCCCGGCAGGCGTAGGACGCAAGGCGAGGCTGCACAACGGATGTGGCGCGAGTACATCGCAGGGCGCTGGGGGCAATTTACCCAGCAGGCCAATTATCCTAGCCAGTCGCGTGTCTTTGGACGGTGGGAGGAAACCGGAATACCTGGCGAAAACCCACGCGAACACCGGGAGAGGGAGAGAGAGAGATCACGCAAACTCCTCACAGAAAAGTGCCCGGAGTCTGGGATTCCAACCATGGCGCCTCGTGCTGCGAGGCAGCAGCGTCACCGCGCCGTCCCTCGAACGTTAGTTGTGTCGCAGAAACCCCGCAGCTAGAGCTTGCAAGCTCACTTGCCGCTTTCTGCACTAATAATAAACATGAGCCGTCGAGTGCGGTGCGGGAGACACCGCGTGCCGGGCGGTTGACCGGGCCGACCCCGCGAGCCACGTGGGCGACAAGCGCCACATGACAAATGGGCGCAAGTTTATTGATTTAACCCAGTGAGACCTCCGGAGAACCGGGATGAGTCTCGTGCGGGAGAGTCACCTGGGTTATCTCAACGCTGGAGAAATAAAAATAATATATAGTGTAGCCACCGTTCTCAATCGGTGTGGGTCGCGACCCTTCTGCTGGACGCGAGCACTAACCCAGTGGTCCGCGGATACCATAGACAAGTGGGCCGTGCGGTGCAACAGGTTGAGAATCTCTGTTCTGCAGCAGTGAAACAAAGAGAAATCAAACAAAAACAACTGCAGCAGCCTGGCGCTGGTTGGCTGTGGCCTTTCGAGATTGGAAATCCGCGGCAGTTCATTTCTGGATCCGGACCGCTTCCACACATTTTTTTTGGTCCATTTCAGATGGAGTTCAAAGTAAGAGTGAAACTTGAGCCGGCGTCTCTTTTGAGCCGCCACGCTTCCACTGCTTGGGAGCCGCGTGTGCCTCGGTTCCACGGATTGGCCAGTCCCTGTAATTATCTCTGTATGGTTTGTTGTTTAAAACACTCCATATTTTCCCATTCTCCCCGTGTCCTCGTAGGTTTTATGCGGAGGTCTAGCGACTATTGATGTAGATCTTTCCGCTGTGATTAGCACCACGGCCTCACAACAAAGAGGTCTCGGGTTCGATTCCTGGCTCAAGTACATTTCTGTGTGGCGCGTGTTCACATGGGTTGTCGGCGGGTACTCCGGTTTTCTCCCACCATCCAAAGACACGCTACTGCTCAAGTGATTTGGCCTCCTGACTAGATTGCGCGACAGATTGGCGTCCAATCATGAGTATAGCCCTACATTGCGTCCTTTGGTCGGATAGGTTAAGGGCCCCACGACTGTGTACAGCATACACCCAGTACCCATAACGATAATGGTCTCATCTCATCTCATTGTCAGAAACCGCTTTGTCCTGTACAGGGTCGCGGTGAGCCGGAGCCTAGCCCGGCAGACACAGGGCGTAAGGCAAGGATATACCGACGATGGGACGCCAGTCCATCGCCGGGCACTGCGGGGCAATTTAGCCTGCGAGCCAATTAACCTATGTAGCAGCATGCTTTTTGGACTGCGGGAGAAAACCGGAGTGCCCGGCGAAAACCCACGCGGACGCGGGGTATACTGAATGATGATAATGAATAATTATTATATATATATATTTCAGTTATATAATCAATGCTGGTAGATCGACTTGTGTCGCACCCCCGTATGCGTAGGCCGTGCAGTGGAGGTGTTTTCAATCGGAGTGGAGCGGCCACGAGCGGCGCGAGGCATTCCACTGGAGGCGCGGCCACCGCGCACCTGCGCGCCGCCGCTGAGCGCTCGCCCAGGCTCGACGCGCACGTGTGCGGAATTAGATCGAAGCCATTTCACTTCTGTTTAGTTTATTTACATCTGGAAACCCTCTCTGAATTCGTCTGGAGCCCCGGGACGAGGCTGGGCAGTGGGGAACACACAGAGAGGACGGTGGGAGAGGAATGAAATAACGGATAATACCGCGCGCGCGTCCGTGCGTCGTCCGTGCGTCCGTGCACGTGGGGAGCAGTGGAGAGGCGCTGAGCCAGCTTTCGGGACGAACCTGGCGACCCGAGATCCATGTCTGCTGACGGGAGATGTTCTGAACCCATCCTGGGCCTCCCCTTGGTCGGTTCAGCTTCAAATGAGCATCTGGTGCTGTGTGTAAACATCGCCGCTGTGGAGACAAGGCGTTCGGGCGTGGTGCTAGCTACCCACCTCCTCCTGTGCCGCACTGACCTTTATAGGTGCTTGCTAATAGCTTGACGCTACAATCTGTCAAAGCTGTTTAGGGGATCTTTGTCTGAGCTGTGGTTCACGCACTGTGCAAAAATCCCAATGACCTGGTATCGATTTCCGATTACGCCTAACATCAGTGGCAGGTGCTACCCAAACCGGTTCTGGGGTTTTTTCAGGTCACGCCGACCTTGAGTGAGCACGTGGTCCGCTGCGTAACCACCAGCGCCTCGCTCATGGTTACGCCGTCCTCTGGAACGGCATCATCTGCAATCTGCACGTGGGCGGGGCGTGGAGGAATCGTTGTCTCTGCGGAGGGGAAGGTTCACGGGGTTAAGGAAGGACGGAAGGTGAATCAAACTGGGCGAGGAGGCGCGCCGAGGTGGGAAAGAAGGCCCTCGTCTGGTTTGGGGTTCGAAGCGCGATGTGCTGACAAGTCGAGGCGCACGGGGCCGACCCCGC
>JAZEWT010000003.1:41302590-41324574 GCA_036362905.1 Mordacia mordax
CCTTACGCCCTGTGTTTCCGGGATAGGCTCCGGCTCACCGTGACCCTATATAGGATTAAGCGGTTTCAGATAATGAGATGAGATGAGGTTTTCACGGCTCGACGCACGATGGTTGCTACGAAAAGCTGCTCGCTCGCGACGTTTCGCCTCCTGCGTTGCTGGGGATGCCTTCAACGTGGGAGGCGAAATGTCGCGAAGGACAGAGGTGGAGCGATCGATGATAATAAAAATAATTGTTCGACAAAGGAAGGAATGAATACGTGTTCCTGAGCAGACACAGGTCGGCAGCGAGCAATCATTCCAGCACGAAACCGTAAGCTGCATCAACAGTCCTAGCCAGAGGAATTGAAAGATTTTGATGATGCCCAGGCACTCAGCTGACCGAATCTCCAATGGAAAGGCATACTAGAGTCTGGGAGCAGCGCGCGAGAAGGCTGTCACCCATCGAAAGGAGGTGCGATCTGGGCACATGCAGCAAGCAACCCGTATTGGAGGATCGAAGCTGTTCTGTTATGTTACACAATTAAGATTCAAGTTAAATCGCAACTAAGATTGCCTTGTTAATTTCATAAAAGCGGCAGTATGAGTCCCTTTATTATTGGCAGTGCTTCTTCCGATCACTTTCTGTTGTAATTGACGGGATTTTAAAATGTTTGTTGTAAAACTGGGAGGAGAGAGTGATGGCGTTGTGGTTGGGGCGCTGTGCTATGAACGTGCCGACATGCGTTGGATTCCAGGTCATGGCTTTCGCCAGTGACGTGTGATCGGTGAAACGTTGTGAACCACCCCTCTCAACACACATCAATGGCCAACGTCATAAAATGTGGCACAGCTTGATAGAACCTTCATCCATTAGCGAATTAACAATCGCGGCTCTGAATGCTATATTTGTGGGAAATTATGGAAACTAGAAGTACCAAGAACTTGATTTTTGTTGCCTCTTGTTTTTGGGCCTCTATATTTACCCATTTCATATAGAGTGGTTGTGGTCATGTGAGCGACCTTGGTTAAGTCAATGACACCTACGCTCACACGTACGCGCATGTAACTAGCATGGGACGACCGTGGCAGTAACAAACTGTGGGAGAAACGGCGTGAAAAAACAAGGAAAGTCCACAGTGAATCCTTCAGTAGAGCGATGTGAGTCTGCGGATAATCTGCGCGCTGAGTGATGTGCGAGACGTGGCCATCTCCGCTAACTCAGCACTTCTCGCGCCGGTTTGTGAGTGCAAAAACAAGTCCGCTGCCTGTTTCACATCTGCAATTGTTGTTGAGCATGGCGTGAGCATTTTCAAGACACTTTTTTACAGTTGCCGCCTTTCTCCTGTTCTGCAGGACTTCCATATTTTTTTTGTTTTACGCTGTTGGCTTTGCTGTGGTGGTACGCATAGGGAATCGGTACTCTGCTTTAACGTTATCTTTCCTGCTATCAGATGGGGCAGAATTATCGGGGAGTGTTCATGAATTAGGTGCACCCTCGAAATCCCGGCTCAGTGCTTTCCCACGAGAGGCAGAGATAATGGGGAGGCTTGACTCAAGAATGCGTGTTTATTTGTAGAGGTGCAAGGAAAGATTTCATTCTTACAATCTTGAGGGTTGTATTTGATTTTCGTGATGTGTTTTCAGAAGGAGTTTAAGGCAATGAATTCTTTGGAGATTTTTTTTCGGAAAATGTGCTTTAAATTGTTTGAAAAAAATCTGTTTGATTTGTAGCGGGTTTGTTTTGCTTTTGTCAAAGAAACAGACTACCGCGTTCTATGATACAGAGATTATACCAATGTATTATTTAAAATCATTTTTATTGGCAGTATAGTAAACTGATTTTAACTGCAGTGTTCGATTTGAAAATCTTTAGGTATTTCTCTGCCTAAGATGCAAGTGCAGGTTATTAGAATGGGATTAACGAGTGTGTTTCTGCATTCACACTTCATAACACATTTCAATGTAGCGTTGTGTATCCAAACACACTGCTGTAATATTTGTATGTAAATGTTGGACGTATTTATGCATGGTAGTGTTTGGGAAATGAAAGTAAAACAAAAACCTCCGTTCGGCAAGGTCTATGCTTGTCAACATTTTTACTATTGCACATTTTGCACTGAAGATAGACTTTAGATGATGTTCATTATTAGAGCAGAAAGTACCTAGTGAATCTGTAAGCTCCGGATGCTGTATTTCCGTGACACAGCAAACCTTAGAAATGACAATGCAGTAACGTATTAAAAAAATGAAATGGTAAAAAATAGTTACACGGCAAGAATTTGTGAAAAAATGAAACCAATTGTAATCAGAAAAGTAAACGGTAACATGCAAGATTGCACAGTTAAACTCACAGCACCAATTTGTATACAGATGAAACCCTAACCATAATCATAAAGCGAACGGTAGTTCTTCAGATTGCACCGCACAAAAGTGACCAATAATTCCAATTAAATCTAGACAAAGAAGAGTGACAGTGTAAGAGTTGCATGGAACTAAATTGAAGGTCTCCATTACCGGGCAACTGGCATAGTTGTGAATATCTCGCTGGTGTACCGCTTCCTAGTAATATATGGTGCACTTGGTAAGGTAGCAGAGTGAGCAACATTGAAAACTGTAGCTGCAAGTCATTAGCTGTGATCTTTAGGACAAACGTGAAGCAGTAGGTTAGCACTGGGTAAATATCACCCCCTGCTCTCCTCTTGGCCGCCTCCTCCCCCTTGTGTTCCCCCACCCTCATCCCACCCTACCCTCCATCCTCTCTGTCGGTTCCCCTCTCCCGAGCGCCCCAGTGCTTGGCAGCGCCCTGGCTCGAGACAGAGTACCTCTGCAGCCACTCGTCGCACTCCACTCTGTCCCAGGTGCCAGAGGTTGGGTTTGCCTAACCTTGGGCTGAGGGGCTTGACATGTGTCCACTGGCTCTAAGTGGAGCTCTAATAGCACGCAGTTCACAGCCCTGGGAAAACACAACATCATTATTACGTGTGCAAAAAAACCGAGCCCTCCCATACCAAACGATTCCGTGTTTCTCTCCTATTTTAAGACTTTAAAGTCCTTTTTAAAGCGCTTATCAATTTCATGGCACGGTTTTTCATGGCCGAACAGAAACATGTGATATGAATTTGTGGTGGCAGCTGTATAATTGTGAGGGGGAAAAAAATATCTGCTCGGTTAAGAGCAGCCAGCTGCATTTTTAAATGTCGAACAGCGATGAACAGACATTCTCCCAATACGAGCGAGCAGTCGATGACAAATGAACTTGTGCCTCGATCATTGTTTCCGTTTTCACACATTTGCCAAGATCTTAATTTGGCCTCGGTCAAGACAAAAAAATCTTTTCATAAACTTTGCACTGGTCTTAAAAAGTTAAAGAAACAATATTCCTGTTATCTATTAACAAGACGGCTTCCTGACTTCCAGCACTGCTTGGCTAAATTCCCGTCTCTTGTTTGACCCGCATGTAATCTGTGTGCCTTAAATATCTGCGCCTGCTGGAGAAACAGACTTCTCAAAGATGTGCCGCGCTAGAGCTCCGCTCACGGCTGTCGAGCCAAGGTCGGTCGGCCTGCCACACGCAGCCTGCCGAGTGCAAGTGAGCCAATTAGGTCTGTTTATAGTTATAGCCATGCTCCCAAAAATATCTGTACTTGGGAACCTGTCTTGGGCTTCCTGTCACGTGCCTCATCCTGCCTGCGGTGCAGTGTAAAGCGAGTGCGTTGGCGCAGCTCCTATCTCGAGCCTCTTCCTCTGGCTGCCCGAGATCAACGGCGCCGCCGCTGTGTGTCGGGGAGCTGTCTTGTGTTTGAAAGTTCTTCCGTCGGACGAGTGACGTCACCATCGTCCATCCGCTTGTCACTGGGCGCAGGCTCGCACATGCTCGTTTCCAGCGGAAGTCTCTCATATTTTGGGGAGTATTTCTTTGCTAGGAAATTGCATTGTTAACGCTGTGGTCCGATATTTTTAAAACTGGAACGAACTTTTGAGCTGTATAGCTCCTTTTTAGCACTTGTCTATAAGGAAGGGGATTAAGCAAAGCAGTAGATAACTCGGGCTGTACCCATAATTCGACACCAGTTCATCACAACGCATCGAGAGTAAGTTAGGCCAATTCACCTAGGCAGCGTGACTTTTTACCGTGAAAGGAAATCAGAATACCCGGCAAAAACTAATGCAGACACAGGGAGAACGTGCAAACTCCACACAGAAAGGTGGCGGCGGCATGTTCGGACTCACGCGCGGTGTTTCTGGCTGTCCGGTTGCAGCGCTGCTCACTGCGCCACCGTGCCCTGCCGCCGCACTCGCTGCTTGTGATGCAGCCGTTGGTTCGTGCCTGCACCTGAAAGTGACTCGCCATTCAGAATCTCGATGGAATTGTTTGAGTTTTCATTATATGGACAGTTCTGTCCATTGATTAGCCCAACTACAGAACGAATGTTATTAGCATAAAATTGCCATTGGCCACAATTAGCCAATTGTCACATATCAGGCATAAGTTCCCGATTGGATCTGTTTATTATGACGGAAATAATCGATTTAACTAAGAGTCAGTGCGTCGCTAGATTCGAGTCACGCCTCGATGTTTTTGCTCACTTTCAGTTCATGACCGCACATTTTACATTGTGAAATTCTAGATAGAGAGCTGATAGATGTTCATTACAACAGCAGAAAATATCCAGTGAGCTTGCAAGCTCTCGATGTGGAATTAAGTCCCTGCTTATCTGTATTATTATAGTGGAGATAATTTCATTGCGGTTCATAAACTCTAGTTTGCACTCGTGTAAACTGTACCGTTACACATTTTTAAATACATTTGACTTCGCTTGTTTGTGGTATCTTGTGGGGGAAGAGGTCACCGCAGAGTGCTGCACATTTGTAAAGGGATGCACGCTTGCGCCTGTGTGCGTGTCTGCGCGTGGCAGTACGTGCACTTGTCCGCGGCAATGTTTGAGCGTACACATTTTCATCTCGTGACTGTGTTCCTTTGTGTATTTACATAGTTACGGTTTGTCGATGTGTGTGCGCGCGCGTGCTGAGTGAGCGTGGTTCGGAACTTGCTCTTGCACACAAGGCGACGTATGTGCGTAATTCATTTGATTCTATGGGTCGAGGCGGTCTCAAACCAAATTCCTGTCGAGAACGGGTCTATCAGTGCTGCGGTGGCTGCTGCTCATCGCCGTGTTGAAGCTGCTCACAAACGCTTCCTACAAATTGCCCCATGGAGGAGTAATAGTGGGATAACAATACAGGGTGATCGATGTAAAGCTTTCCCACCGGTCTTTAATATATTTTCTTAGCAGCTGTTGCAATATTGTAAGATCAGTGGCTTCGTATTTTAGAAAATAGTTTTATTAATCAGTATATTGAGGCTGGTAGAAGACGCATAGAGGCTTTAATATAAAATATTGTTTGTGTATAGTTCCTTCCTATGACCTTACTCGAGTATCTGTACATGGATCATGCTAGGTGATTTATGTGTGAAGTGGTTGGTGACTGCTCCATAAAACCCAGCCACCTGGGTACACTTCCTGGCCTGGACAATCAGAGTTGTAAGTCGTATCTGAATTCGTCTTGGTACTCCTGTAGGTTAAGTCAGTCCTGAGGACCTGGTGCAGTGTGTGAACGTTGGCACTGAGGAGACAAAGGTGGCTGAGAGTATTGCCCGCAGCCCTTGCTGACAGCACTTGTTTTAGCTGTCGGTGTGTGCACGTCTATGAGGATCATTGTGCATGATTGTTCCCACAGATGGTAGCCAGCAAGTACCTGTACGACGAAGGCGAGGAGGAGGAGGTGTTTAACGACGAATGGGGCACGGCCGGGAAGCTGGACACAGACACGGTCAACGCGTTGGAGATGGCCTTCCTGCAGGCCATTGTGAGCGAGATGCGACGGCGCGCCACCGCACACGCACACCGGCACTTACGCAACGGCGCTGCAGAACAACACGGTGTTGGTTTTCATGAGCGTCACTGCAAGGTGTTAACATTTGCACGGGCGTGCGCACGCAGTGGTGGAAGCCGATGAGACATTGCTTCAGCTTGGCCTGCGAAAACCGTACTGTTCCGCTGCCCTCGCGAATGTGGCGACGTGGCTTTCGGTGAGAGTCAACGGCAAGCGCGAGTGATGCGGGAGAACCTAACGCTCAGCCAGAAACACTAAGACTTCCACCGGGACACTGACTTGAATGGATGACTGCTTAGAGGGGAAACCAGAATTTGTATGCGATGATGATTACGTGAGCTCGGCTGTGGTGTTCTAGTCTGTGAAGCACAAGAACAATCATCTTTGTCATGCGAGCTGTGACCTCGGCGGGTTCAGTGACTTGTTATAATTGTATGACTCGGCCTCCATTTTACGGCACTGTTGTCATTATATCACTAGTTAGAATCTGTCGAGACGGCACACGTTTTAGAGGTGAACTTTTAATATTTAATGACCGAATTAAAAAAATCTTAATTTCTGGTCAACGTGATAAAACTTGTCTCTTTAGGTTTTTTTTTCCTATCAACCACAGATGCGCTCTGTTTTTCCGATAGGCAACATTTCTTTTGATCTCTTGCGTTGTTGTTGTTTTTTTCTTGCGTGTACTCAGTCGTTCCTATTCTCTCTTCCAGGACTGGCATCTGTTTGTCCGTCCTCACGATTTCTTCGGATTGCTGAGCCGGCTGGAGGGCAGGTATGCGCAGGAAGCGTTCATCTCTCTTTGAACTCACCTGTGAAACAATCGTGCCGCGTACCATACGTGTGAACATTTTTGTCTCTCCCCCTCTCTCTCTGGGCTACGGAGTAATGTCAAGCCACATCCGCATTGATTGACTTGATGCTATCAGCCCCGACCTGTCACGCATGTCGTCCCTTGGTGTTCTTCTTTTCTTTTTCTTCTTTTACACCATTGCCTTAATTAATTTTTTTTAAGCGTTTAAGTGGACGGCGTAATATGTGGGGGGATTTCAGTCCGCCGGCTGCTGTCGATAATTCGCGCAGATAAGCTAGCCCTCCGCCGTCCGTCACCTCGTGGGTTATCCTTTGCCCTTTGGAACAATTCATTGTCCGTCCCAGCCCAGCGAAACGGGGAGGGGGGGGGATTTATCTTCGTCCGCGCGTTGCGGAGGCAGGCCTGGCTCTGCGAGCGCCGTCGGAACGAGCACGGGCTCGCACTCGCACGCGGCACCCGTCCGTCGGCACGGAGCTCGCGCCGCGTCGACGCAAAGCGCACGCCTCGACGGTGCCCGGCGGCCCGCGCGAGCGGTCGCTTCCCGCAGGATTTCGACGAGGGCGACCCGCCGGGATTGTCGCGCTGAAAACTCCGCGGCCGACTAGTCCGATAGGGCCGCCGCCCCTCGCCGCCCCTCGCCGCCCCTCGCCGCCCCTCGCCGCCCCTCGCCGCCCCTCGCCGCCCCTCGCCGCCCCTAGCCGCCCCTCGCCGCCCCTCGCCGCCCCTCGCCGCCCCTCGCCGCCCCTCGCCGCCCCTCGCCGCGTACGCGTGCTTCCCTCGCACACCCGCGGTGCGCGCGCGCACGCGAGCCTCGTCCTAACCAAATTAAAAGGTTAATTTAGAAATGCGTGTCCGGCCATTGTGTGGCCGCCGTGACTAAATCTCGGGTGCCCCCTTCCCGAGTGACTAAGCACATCAGACGGTTCAGGTGTTGGGGCTCTGTGGCGTGACCTTATCTGAGCTAAGCATCTTCCCCCCTCAAATGGCATGTTGTTGCTGTCATTCCACTGGGCTGAGCTTGGGGGGGAAAGGTGTGCTCGAGCAGACGTGGGCTCTGTGTCTGTGTGGAGGTCACAAGATGGCTGTTTAACTTGCCACGGGGCAGGATTCTCCAGTGCCGCGAAACCGAATAAGTCATTTCGGGAAAGGTCCCCGTGGTGCTTATTTCGTACGGAGACGTTACCGGCAACCCCGTCTTATTGCGGTTATATGGCGTGCCGTTGCCCCACTTTTGGTGTTCACTGCAGTGAGTCGGTGTTTGAAACGTGGCGGTGTCACTCTGCAAACGCATGTTCAACATCCTCGTCTCCATCCAGTGTTCACGTTGAATGTTAATACGTTGTTTAGCATTTCACACGATCACTCAGTTGGAGTTTGACAGCTGAAGGTGTAATTTGAGCTAGCTTGAAATAAGTTGCGTCATCAACTTAAGTGTTGCCTGCAGCACACGAGATTGCTTAATGTGGAGCACGGCATGAAATGTTAAAAAATACCCAGGCATTCAGAAGATCACGATGGATAATTTTACCAAACAGCAGCGAATATGATGAATATGAGGCTCAAAATTAAAACTTCCGTATAATTACATTTCAGCGGTTGGCTCTTTTCAATATCTCAAGCGTTGTGTAATTTCATTGCTTTACATTATCTTTTCCTCAGAAAGTAAGCGTATTTTACGTAGTAATCGAAATAAAAATTAACTTCAAGTAATAGCATTAACTGTTTTTAAGTAAGTAGTGGTCAGCACCCAAGAATATATGTTAAGTTTTACTCAATTTGATGGTTATAATTTTTGACTTAACCGATGTTACCCTAGGTCTCTACAGAATATCTGAAGACCTTCAGTCTCCTTAAATTATAGACAGTTGCCTTTATTCCAATAACGTTCCTTTTACACTGATAGTGTAGTCAGATCGTAGCAGTCAATGTGGCAATTAGTGATTGGGAGTTCACTACAGCAGATTATTTTACATGACTAAGAATAAAAACTCTATGCAACCAATTTGACTAAACCATTCATGCAAAGCATGACGGTCACAAAAGCTGCACAGAGATGTGGAGAGAACAGCATGTCGGCAACAACAACGACATATGAACAGCAAACCAACAACAGTAACGTGAAATATTTGAAAGAACTTTTAAAAATTTTAACAGCTCACGTTGGAGATACATAAATACTTTTTTCCCGACAAGTTTTGTTTAAAATGGTTGCATTAAACTGCTTCATATTGCTTTTAGTGGAAATGAATGCTGGCACTTATAATAATAATTGCATTTATAGAGCGCTTTTCACCCGAGGGTCACAAAGCGCTGCACAGAGCTGCGGAGAGAACGGCATGTAAACATCAATGACGACATCAGAACGGCAAATCAACAACAATAACTTTTTTTAGGCTTTTTTTTTACAAATCCGAGCTGCGGAGAGAACGGCATGTCAACAACAACATCAGAACAGTTCAACTGAGAGTCAAATAGTAGCAACAAATTAATAGACGTTAAAAGCTATTTTTAAAAATAATAATTCTTTAATAAACATGCGCAATGATGCCATTTTTCAATTGAGTTGAAATCTTTTTACAGGAAAGTGAGTCTTTACATAGTTGCATGGTATGGAGATAATCGTAGTGTACGCAAGGTTATTGTCAGGGTTAGGGAGAAGGCCAGAGACTCGGGAGAAACGTGTTCCAACAGGTGAACAAAGTCCGCACTTGATTGTTTTGTCTGGCCAAGGAATTACAAGTTAAGGAGAAAAGGATACACTGTAACACCCTTAATGCTGTTAAAAGATTACAAGCGATAACAGCAGATTAACTCCTCTAAAAGGCAAGATTATTCGAGTTTGTGGGCTGGCAGGAAATAATTCTACAACGCGCATTGGGGGTAGCATAAACAATGGGAGAGCGGCCATCGTGTTTGCTTAGCTGCAAATTTTGCTGAATGCAGAGGAGGGAGAAAAAATATACAAAAACAAACATTCAGGGGAGTTGTCTGTGACACAAAAAAAAGGGAAAGAAACGAATGAATGAACGTGGCTGTTTGCAGGGCACGCGAGCGCGGGACAGTGGGCCTGCTGTACAGAAGTCGTTCCACTCTTCATCTTTTACGCATTTATTGGCGGAGAAAGCGGCACGTCGGCTAGTCCGTGTGCGCGCGCGTGTATGAAATTGCGGCTGTATTGAGCAATCATACAGTCTTCTGCCTCGCAGTTGTAATGCTGTGACTCTTTAAATGTGTTCGTTAAGTTCAAGGTTTAGTGCCTTTTGCATTAGAGGAATTGCATTGCTTCTGAGCGAGTTGCTCGCGTCACACATACCGCCTTACATTGCTCGAGCAACACGCAACATACATTTTGAAAGTGTCAGCATGATGGAAACATGTAGCCACAACATCTGTTGACTCACGCTGACGCACGGGACAGTCATGTCGCCTGTGAGTGAGTGAATGAGAATCCCTGTCAGCCTGTCCCCTGACTGAAAAGGGCAAGATTCCTGATGAAATCCTAACGCACACTCTGGTCCTGACCTTGCACACCAAAACACAACACAGTGTGTTATGAAACGTGCCCTCTTAAATCCACACGTGTGTGCTTAATAATGATTTGTATTTAATGTTTTTGGGGGTCGAACTGGCATGTAACAATTCAGCCTATTACAAGTAGAGTAATGCCTTTTTCTGTGCTTGTACCCCATCTTATCAGTGGAGTGCACATGAGCCATGTAAATATCACACAAAGATTGAACATGATCGATGGAACACGCTTGGAAGCCATGCGTGTGTCATGGGCATGAGAATCGATTTTACTCGATATATCTTCGTGTGCTTGAAATGTGTGGCCATGCAGCCCCTCTTACGCTAATCCTTTGTGGGTGAGCCTAGCGCGTTCTGTGTCGTTGAGAACTCTGCACACGTGTCGCGTCGCGCATCGCAGAACCGTGGACTTACTTTGACCGGCTTGCATGGCGGTGTGACGTTGTCAGCGTGGCGTGGAAACAGGGCACGCGACGGGGGTGGTTCTCCTACTTAGACCTGTGTGTGCTGCTCGACCAGGCGTCGCTCCGCCTCGCCCTCACGCAGCTCTACCTGCAGCTTGCCAAGGTGGGTTTGCACGTACCGCTCGGGTGCCCCACACCACGGGCTGGGCACCTGCTCCTCGCCCAGGGCCCATGATGACTTTCAGATGCCGCTTCGACACACAAGCAGTTTAAACGGCCGTTCTCGAGGTTAACCCGGGTTGGCCGTGTGCTCTGCGAGGATTGCGGGTATTGGAGCAGGATTTTATGACTGGATGTGCTTCCGGATGCCATCCTCCTTTAATTGGTGGATCTTCGGACCTGTTCGCAAAGCGAGCCCTTAGCAAGAGGCTTGACTCCAGGCGAGCCAGCCCTGGGGTTCATGAGAACACGCAAAGCTCTCCACCACCGTAAGGTCACAATCCAGATTGGCGCACACCTTGGCGATGTTCTATCAAAGACCGAAAAGTAAATGGGGCGCGCCTTAACTGGGTGCGCTAAGAAGGGGAGCACAGCGGCAGGCAGGTGGAGAATGTTGACGCCGGTGGACTATTTGTGCGGCTATGATACCGACAGCGTTGTAAATATGGTTTGTTTCTCAGCAATGGGCCTCTTCAGGCCTCTGAACTGTATAATATGAAGTTGCGGGCCACACACTCCCGACCTTTGCTTTACAAACATATCTAGAGAGCTTTGTTTCGATTGTTAATTGCGTTCCGCACACATCTTGTGGACATTTGCGTCACCATCTGTGCTTTACAGTAAGTGCCGACGTGTCTGGTGTCCCGTGCCCGTTGATACATGGAATCTTATCATATTTTACGAGGCCATGCTGTTTATAGTCCAACAGTTCCAGTTGAATGAATAATTAATTACTCATTGATCTCGGTGTTCAATACAGCCTGATGCTGCCTTTATGTAAGTGGTGCTGAAGAGGCGTTAAAATCATCACAATCCCTGGTATATTATTGCAGTTTTTCCTTCTCTTCTCCCAAGTTTTCTATTGTACAGTTCTTTCTGCCACCCTGTGATGTGTTTACTATCTCGACAGTTTCAATTTTTAAAACCTCAACACGTTCGTCGTTTAATTTTGATGAGTTTACCAGAAAAAATATTTCCGTGTTTTTTTGATGAATGGGCTCCGAGTGTCATAGCTACCTACTTGCCGTTATATATTGCGTACTTTAATGCGCTATACAGCAAATATATTGATGTGTGAAGAAAGATGACATTACGAACCAAGCAGATACCACTTAGATTGTGCCCCATCCTGTCTGTCCTGCGACTAAGTTGCGTTTATCATGAAAGGTAGACGATGCTGCGCTGTGATCAGTGACTGCTGTGGTGGTGCCACAGTGAATTCCCTCTGCCACCCCGTGCACTGACTAAAAATACTTTAACTCTGATTGTTTCAAACTCTCAAGTCTGACACCCAGGTACACAATATAGGTATTTGTTTCTCCACACACGTACCTCGAGCTGTTTGCTTGTTTGGTTATTCGTCGGTGGTGGGATAGTCACCGTGATTAGGCCTCTGCGCTATGAACCCGGCGACTTAAGTTCGATTCCTGGTCACGGCTAACACCAATGGCGTAGTGACAAATAAACTTGTGCTATCCCCTTCTCCCATTCACCGGCGTGCACCGATCAGCATCGGGAAGTATGCGAAAAAAAACCCTCCTGGCTGAAATAGCATAGGGAGGCATTCATTCAACAATGGACTGATGCAAGGCTGAGTAACTATATTTTATTAGAATGCACGCTTGTGTTTTTACGTATGCACGTGTCTGGATCGTGGAGATTGGGGGCTGTGTGGGTTATGGCCTGGCGTTCTGCGCTCACTTGCTGGACACCGTCTTCCGTGTAGGTGTTCACATGTTAATGTATAAAAGTAGAGAGGAATCCTTTGTACCGTTTGCAGCCACAACTTGGCAGAGACGTGGGAATGCCCCAACACTCACCCTCCTCTTGCGGGGGTAAATAACAGGTGGCGGGTAGATACAAAGATAACACCTGTCTTTGGCTGTTTATGCCGCTGTCTCTCTTGCCATTAAAGACGCAGGTATGGAGAAGTATTCGTAAATTAAAAACATATCTGATTGCATCTTCGAGGGCAAATAGTTAATGTTTGAGCCTGTCAGGGCAATGCAGTGTCGCCCTCCCGCCTGCTAAAGCAGACACGGTGCTTGATGTATGGGGGATTACTTTACTGGGCTAATTTATAAGTATGAGCACAAGGATGTGGCTTGCTGATAAATATTGATTCACTTTCCAGGCTATTTGCTGAGGGCTTGGTAAATTTGTATGACACTCACTCTGTCTGGAATGTATTTTCTGGGCAGATTTATGTTGTCACTTCTCATAATGAGTCTTGTGTTCTTTTTTTGATTTTCAAACTGGGCAACGTGCTTAGTTCGTGCCGCATTTTCGCATCCACCTCTTTCTTGAATCACTTCGGGGAATTCATGTGAGCAGCATGCCTGTTACACTTCAAATTTATCCAAAGCGTTTGTCACAAGTCTGACTCAAGCGTTGAGAATGGTCCAAACCAGTGTTGACCGCTGCATTAAACAAAGTCTCTTTTTTATCGGTTAGCTAAATATATCTGCAGCTTTGAATTTGTGAATCACTTCTCTGTGAACAGGCATTGACAGGAAACGGATGTTTAAATGTTGCAGTCCTTAGTAGTAATGTAAAGATCCATGGATTCCTCGATTTGAAATGAAATGCGCTAAACTTGCGTTGAATGGTGTGTGGTGGAATATATTCTTCACAAGCTCTGCAAGTAATCTGCATGTTATATTGAGGCCAATGGTGAAAACGTAACGACAAATGAGCCAGAAGAAATGACACAACACTTTTCGATTAAAAAGAGAAGAGAATCATTGCCCTTGAATCAAATCACAGCCCGGAATCGTCACAGCTCATCAAATGACTGTGCAGTGGATTATTAAACGTCTACTGCGTGGCATCGTACCATGTGGATGGTAGTCCTCTTTGCACCTTGCCGAGGCACACCTTCCACGAGTCTCACGCTTGAGGAAATGAGCACAGGAGTTTGGCTCCAGTATGGGCCCATTGACTGCATGAGATGCTGTTGTTTCTCTGAACAACATAACCATTGAGTACCGGTGTGATCAGGAAAACTGATTTATTTTTTCCACTTGATGTCAGGTTTTTTGACCCTCCCCCCGCACAGACCTGTTCATCAAGGGAGACCCTAGCAAAAATGATAAAGCTCTTAAGTGACAAATATTGTTTGCGTGCCGTTTTGAGAAGTGGTACGCTTGTTCATGTGGCTGTGGGCCATGTGAAATCGGAGTCGTGCGCTGTGCGTGTAGCTTACAGGCCGCAGGTCCCCCCGGTTTCGCGAGATGTGGCTGATTGCGCGCGCGCGCGCGCGCGTGCCCTGGCAGGTGGCGTGTCTCTGCGGGGTCGTCTACGTGGCAGGGCTGCTGGGGGTACTGGCCTCGGCGACAGCGCTTCACCGCGCTTCCAGCGCGCGGCAGCAGCCACAGCCACAGCCACATGGCCCCGCTCGGCTTCCTAACGCCGTCCCCGCGCTGCAACCGGCCATACCGGCTCCACCGGGCACCGCCGAGGAAGAGGCCATGGTCCTGACCAATCCAACTACGCTCTCGGAACGGCACGGCGCGGCGCTGAACGCCCGCCACCCCGTGGCGCCGCTCGCCGGTGGCCAGAGCCGGCTGCCGCGGTTGAGTCCCGCGTTGAGAGACCACCACCCCGGCACGGCGGGAGGCAGAGGCGGAATCGTGTCTGTGCGGTGGACCGTCGCGCCACCGCCCAGGGCGTCTGCGGGGATGGCGGTAGCGACGGCGGTGAGCCCGAGCGAATCCCCGGGGGGCACCCGAGCTGACGGCTGGGCGGAGCGGGCGACGGCGGCGGCCGCCCTGCTCTGGAGAGGTCTCTCGGTCCTCACCGACGACCTCACTCACCCGCCGCGCGACGTCGCAGCGACCGTCGCAGCGACCGTCGCTTCGGCCGTCATTTGCCGACCGAGGAACTCGTCTGTTGGGCTGAGAGCTCCAGCCGGCTACGGGGTGATGTCGGGCACGGTGCGCGGCACGGAGCGGGGCCGTAGCGAGGTCCTGTTTTTGGGCCGAGCTAGTCCGATTTTACCGTTCGTTCGAGTTGACCAAACCGAGGTGGGGATGTTGCCTGCCAGCTGTTTTATGGCAGCCATCCACCGGCCTAACCCACCACATCTTCTCAAGGTGTTTTGAGTTCGAGAGCCTGGGTTAGGCCTCAGAATTGTAAGTCATAAAACCGAGAATTGAGTTGTTTCTTTTTGTTTTTGGGTGGCGGTTGATGACTTTAAGAGGATCTGGAAGTGATGCATTTGTGAGGTTGATGAGGTCAGGTTTGCCTTAATGCTGTTCCCACTGCAGCAAGTTCAGTGTGATGCTGTTACAATGGCCGTAAATAAAATGGTAATGTTATACATTATTTTGATATTCGGTGTACATACATAGACATCACAAGTTTTGTACAAAAATGAAAGTGCATTTCTATTCAATTTGTCTCAACAATTCGTGTACGTTTATCCCTTGTTTTCGATTGTGTGCATCACACACAGACAGCAAGTAAAATGATAGCTTACGAACATTTATTTTGTCTTCCTTAGACTGCGTTGATATAGCGAGCAAGAGGTGCCTCGAGGCGTCTATGAAAGCGCGTGCGGCTGCGTGTGGCAGTGCATCGTGATGTGTTGTGGGTGTAGTGAGGTTCTGTTCCGCACTTCCTCTTGTCTGCCTTGGCCAAATGCCCGGTGAGTGGCGCTACAACAGGAGCCAGCGGGCTGGCCATGCGCACGCACGCGCCGTTGGAACACAACAGTCGTAGACTCTTTGTGACGTGTGCACCGTGATATTCGCGTGTGATTTAGAACATCGGGTAACTGCCGTTCAGAGAGCCAGGGACATTTAGGAAAAGGAAGGTGTTCTTGAGCTTTAGGCTTGATCATATTCTATAGGCGTTGTGCATTAGACTTGTTTTGAGAGATTGCTCACAATCACAATGCTTGTTTTTTTTAATGTAACAATATATGGATAACGTCGATCCTTTTGCGCGGCATGCATGCATCACATAATCCGACGAAGAATTGTTATTTACAATTAATGAAGATTTTGTAGACATGAGGACGTTTAGGTCAGTATGGTGATTTAATACAACCGCATAAACAAGACAATCCAAAAGTGAATGGGCAGAACGTTAAGACAACTCGCACAAACGAGAAGCCGGATCCAATATGTTCGATAACAGGACGCGGTTCACGCGACCTAACTACAATGAGGGGCAAGACATCACACAATCCTGAACAGAATTGTGAGGGCAATTCATTGCAGCGCCTTGTCCGTTCGTCCTGCAGACCCAGCGCTAACGGTGCCGTTATCACCTGTCTCGTGGGCAAGACGGGAGCACAGACGCCGTTTCTCCTCGCTGTGGAAAACACGACAGTGTTGCTTCTCTTTATGCACCGCAATAAAGTGCCGCCGTTTGCATTACTTTGTGCCTCGCGGCACAGTTCTAAAACCCCGTGCGCTTAGTGCCTTGAGGAAGAAGCCTATTTGCCACCTGTTGTTCTGAGAGCGTAAAGTTGGTAGTGACCCTGTCTGCCATCCCGCGGTCCTGCTGTGCGAGCCACACAGGCTGCAGGAAAGACCTTCTCCCGGGACACATTCCCCTTTGTGGGCCAACTAAAGCTGGGGGTCGCGGCGGTTCACGGCACGGTTTTCGCAGTTTGCATTCGGTCAATGGAAGTGGCCACCACGGCGATGGCACGCCGAGGTATTTTTCCACGAGCCGCGTGCATTATCGCCGGGAATCTGGCCGCGCCAGACTTGGTCACGAGCGCGCCAAATAAATTAGCGATTTGGGTCCCATGTAGCTGCACGCTGCCCGCTGAAATGCGCTGGGGGTGGTTTTTGAGAGAACGTATTGCTTTGATGTAGGCTTTCACTTCGAAGTTTATGAGGATTGCTTTTGCAGAGCTGTTGTTTCCAGAAAGCCGTGCAGCGCAATCTTGCCATCTCATCAACGTTTTGCCTCACAGGCTGGAGGCATCTTCCAGAGGCATCTTGGCCGTGTGAGGCAGAACGTCGTGACGCAGAGAGCAGGGACCCTCGACGCCTTTCCCAAAAGGACAGCTGTGGAAATCAATTCTCAGAATGCGTTTTTTTTGCGATGGCGATGTGTATACTTTAATTCGAAGGCTTTCGATATGTATAGTCTGTGGATGTGTTAGGACACGAATGGATTGCCAGGCCTCCTGACTCTCCGAGCCCAATTACCTCGTTGGCTGTGGCGTTTTGAATGTGGAAATCTGCGTGAGTGTCTTGGGAGGATTTGTCTCTGGCTGTTCTTACAGGGGGGTGGCACAGTGGCCCAGTGGGTAGCACTGTCGCCTCACAGCAAGAAGTTCTTGGGTTCGAATCTCGGCACGGGTTCCTTTCTGTGTGGAGTTTGCATGTTCTCTCCCCGTGTCCGCGTGGGTTTTCGCCGGGCACTCCGGCTTCCTCCCACAGTCCAAAAAACATGCTGCTGCATAAGTTAATTGGCTCGCAGACTAAATTGCCCGCAGTACCCGGTGATGGACTGGCATCCCATCGTGGGTATATCCCTGCCTTGCGCCCTGTGTCCGCCAGGAGAAGCTCTGACTCGCAGGACTATGCTGTTTCTGACAGTGAGATGAGATGTTCTTACAGGAATTAGTGACACAGACTATTCCTGCTTCTGCAGATGTGCTTTTTTTTCTGTTTCAACAACATCTTTATTAAAGCTTAAAAGTTGTGGCGTCCTCCCATCAAGCCGCAAGTAGCGTTCCAAGCACGGGTTTGCCACGCCTCATCAAATATAATTGCACTGAGCTAATCCCCGCTGGTTAATTGTGTCGTGCATGTTCGGCCTGGTGGCTGAAAAGGTGCACAGCATGGTCGTTTTCATTTGTCAACAACCTCATCTCATTATCTGAAACCGCTTAGTCCTATACAGGGTCACGGTGAAGCCGGAGCCTATCCCGGCAGACACAGGGCGCAAGGCAAGGATATACCGACGATGGGACGCCAGTCCATCGCCGGGCACTGCGGGGCAATTTGGCCTGCGTGCCAATCAACCTATGTAGCAGCATGCTTTTTGGACTATGGGAGGAAACCGGAGTGCCCGGCGAAAACCCACGGGGAGAGCATGCAAACTCCACACAGAAAGGCACCCGAGCCGAGAGATTAGAACCCGGGACCTTCTTGCTGTGAGGCGGCAGCGCTAACCACTGGGCCACCGCGCCGCCCCTTGTCAACAACGTTTACTACATAAGATGCAGCGTTTGGCGAATGTTGGCACCGGCCCACCACGTGGTTACCTTCTCCCCACAACGGATTTCCTCAGCCTTCTGAGTCCTCCGACGAATGCCTCCGTAAGCAAATATTTTGCAAGTTAATAAGTCCTAAAGAAAAAAGCACGAAGGGGCACGAGATTGGTTTACAACCATTTGGAATTGTCAGTATTGAAACGTCTCGAGGTTTGTGAGCTAAGATGCGTATACATAACACAATTTTCTACTCTTCAGATGCGATGTAACTTGCCACTAACATTAATTAGATATAATAACGGCTATTTCAAGGTGAACTCGAGGTGCTGCACAATAAATGTCAAGTATCATGACGTGGAAACACAGCGGTGTGCGACACCGATTAGAATGAGCAGAGTTGTCACTTGAAGATCCCCATGTAGCTGGATAAACGGAACGCGACTTCGGTGAACTAACATCAAAGATCCAGCGCGGTTCCCGATTCTGAGAGAGTGCGGGCGGGCATGGAGGTGCCGCGCACGCACGCGCGTCAACTTGGCTCGCCTTCACTACCCGGAGCGGACCGCGCGGAACCTGCTCTGTGTGTGGAGGAGGCGTTCTGCGCGGCGGTGTTGCTCGCTGATGGGCGACGAGACGAACGATGATAAGTCATCTGGCAGGGACCAGTCATTCTGTGGTGGTGACAGGAAAGGGAGTCACTTGAGCGATGGCTTATGGTTAAACCTTTATGGCAGATACAAGATAGATACTCATTCTAATGGTAATAGTGGCCTCAACCAGGTTTTAAAGGGGGTGGAAGGGGGGGGTGTTGTCCGTGAGACAGGACCAGATCTGTTTCATTTACTGGTACCACCTTTGTTGGCTCAGGCGCCTTTGTGGAGTTTGCATGCTCTCCCCGTGTCCGCGTGGGTTTTCGCCGGGCACTCCGGTTTCCTCCCACAGTCCAAAAACATGCTGCTGCATAGGTTAATTGGCTCAGAGACTAAATTGCCCGCAGTGCCCGGTGATGGACTGGCGTCCCATCATGGGTGTATCCCTGCCTTGCGCCCTGTGTCTGCCGGGATAGGCTCCGGCTCACCGCAACCCTGTACAGGACTACGCGATTTCTGACAATGAAATGAGATGAGACCTTTGTTGGCGTAACTACTGGGTCCGATGTTATTTTGTCCAGGATCTGAATTGTGACCACCATTTGCCTTGGGTGGCTTACCAAATAATTCATTCGTATTGGCCGTATAAATAAGTGGGTGCTGCTGATGTGGTCTCAATCGCTGCGATGTCTCGGGGGGATTAATGGCAGATCTACCCATACACGCAGATTAATTTACACTCTTGAGAGTTGAGTGTACCCGAGAAGTTTAATGGTTTTACTCCCTTCACCTCACTCCTCGGCCTGGAAATTCGTTAACTTTTTTTCCCCATTGTGAGGAATGTGGCGGCCACTAGTGGCTGTAAGGGGGCCCATGTGCACATCTTACATCTAAATATACAAATCGAATGACACCTAAATATTTTGTGCAGTATGAGCATAGCCATTGATACCATACTTATGCCGAGCCCTTGCATACGCTGCGTGTATAAGGTAATAATGACATTTAAATGTCATTTTTGATGAGCTATTTTTATTTTGTCACTAATGACGAAGTTGTTCACTCAAATGCTTACCCATTTTCTGTGGCGATTTCTCTGATGAAAATACTTAATGTTCTGTTTCACTCTGTTTCTCACTCTGTTTCTCATGGTTTTTTGGTTGTATTTCTGGGAAACGACCGTAAAATATCATTTGTTAAACTGAAATTCCAAATCTGGTTATGACTAATCTACGAGTCGTGGTTTGGGTCCTCAACGCTTATTTAGTGCATTCTATTCGCACATCCACATTCACCGGCCCCTGTGTATCGTTAGTAAAGTGCAGCAAAACAGTATATTTATTTCGATGACAATACTAGCGGTGCTACCGCGTTCATGGCATAGCGACTCCGTTGCTATGCTTGTACTTGGTGAGATGGCGAGGCTGTGTGTGCATTGGCTTGGACCCGGAGATGTTAAACTTGCGGTTCGCTTAAGAATCCCGTGATTGACAGCACTAACAATGTCCCATCAGCTTGCTTTAGTTCACATGGCGAGCCTTAATTCTGAGAGGTATTTAATGCGGGGCTTACGTTTTTCACATCTCGTGATTTAATGCAGCCATCATAGGTTCACAATAACTTCTGCTGAATCGACGGCCTTTCTCCCAAAGATCTGGATATTGCTCCGGGAAATGTTCTGGTGTGAAAACTTGCCCCCTCAAGATTAACAATGGATGGCTTTAGAGGTCCTAATGCTGTTTTAATTAAAGATCTATTTAGCCAAACTTGACTTCTTTCTGTAGGGAAACTCTTAAAGGTCTAGTGTGGAAGTTGTACAATAAGGGGGCGTAATGCCTGAGCTCGGTAATTGTCTTCTTCTGAAAGGATCTCGCACAGCCCAATATAATGTCTAATAGAGTGTTGTTGCACTTGCAAGCTGCCCTGTGGTGTCGGCCTGAACTGTTGCATTGTCCAAAGTAAACCTGCCCCATTCATCGCCCGAGGCTCTAATTCTATTACCGGTCGTATGAAA
Organism: Mordacia mordax; assembly: GCA_036362905.1. NCBI lineage: Eukaryota > Metazoa > Chordata > Hyperoartia > Petromyzontiformes > Petromyzontidae > Mordacia > Mordacia mordax. The sequence goes on from JAZEWT010000003.1 coordinate 41,323,220, forward strand.
TGTGCTCAAGAATGCAGATAATATTGAGCGTTAGCAGTGTGTGGTGACAGCTTTGGGGAATTAAGGGCCACTGATAAAATGGGAAGAAAATGGTGTCTTGCTGATTTTGAGCAGAAAATGCTAAAGTGTGGAGTTTTACCACGCTCTCTGTGCACCGGGGGCCGAGCGGAGCGGCGATACCAATTGTTGGGAGTGTGAAAAGAGTGCGGCTGGCTTGTTGGAGCCCTCGCAAACAAAGCCATTACATGCCGTAATCCTTCCCCCCGGGGTTTGGTGCCTCAATAGCCCGAGTGTGCGGGGATGTAATGACCTTTGCTGACGCTTCCCATAATGGGCTGAATTATACACCCGTGCAGCTGCACGGGCCACGCTGCTCCGTGTGAGGGACCGTCAGAAAGTTTTGAGAGTGAAGTCCGGCGGTTCAGGACGCGACATAAAGCCGTGTATTCCCAGGAGTTCGAGATATTCGAAAAATCAAGACCGGTTCGGTCGCCGTGACTCGCGTTGTCACTATGCCGGGAATCACTGCGAAATGTTCTATAACAAACGTTTCGTGTATCACGGGGCACTTTATCCAATTTCTATTCATTACGCTTATCCTAAACTTATTTAACCGAATTTTTAAATAAAAGCTTTTCTAAACAATATTTATTCATATCAACTTTAAGACAAGCCCCAGATATTTAATTCGTATCGAAAGAGCGTATTTTTGATTATAAATGGACTGAGTCGTGATGTGGAAATTCTTTCCAAATGAAATATTTTTTAAATTCCATTTTCGAAACCGACCTCTGAAGACGTAGCGATGCTACAAAATAACGATGAGTTTTATTTATTTCTGTGCTGGGCATTTTGTCCACCAGAAACCGGGTTGTATCTGAAAGCAACGCCTGTTGTTTTTATTCACCTGTGTGTACATTTGTGCATCAGCATTTGTGTTACGTTTGAGAGCAACTAATAATCGCACACATGCATATGATTTGAAAAGTAAGCTTCATTGATTAAACTCTTGTGCTTCAAACGTTGGTCGATTAAAATGATGCAAAGCAAAGAAAAACATGGGTGGAACAAGAATGTATCAATGCTTCGGTTGGTGGACCGATCCCATTGAGTATGGCACGTCACAAGGTAGCTTCCATCGTGCTGACTGCGATCAGCGGGCAACGTCTGCTGTCTTAGCATCGGGAAGATCTCACACTCGAGACACTGGACCAAAAAACAAATATCACGAACCGAATCCTGGAAATGTGTCGATGGCAAACAGTGTGGTGACTTGAATTCTTGTAAATTTTAAACAACTCTGGTGAACGGAGAAATGAATCGGATGTGAAAACGCAAGATAATGGAGTGCATTG
>JAZEWT010000003.1:41479574-41490756 GCA_036362905.1 Mordacia mordax
CCATTTGTTGTGGGGAGAGCACAGAGCCACAAGCCTGTTGCTCCAAGTTCGATTCCCGCTCACGGCCAACACCGGTGAGGATTGTCTGAACCGCTCCTGGGCCTCTCTTGGGTCGACTCAGCCTCAAATGAGTACCTGGGGTGGTGTGTAAAGATCGCGACTCGAGACAAAGGTGAATGAGTGTGGTGCTGGCCACCCACCCCGTCGTGTGCCTTGTTGGCGTACATAATCGCTCGCCAACAGCACGGGATTGCTTGTTTCACGGCATTACGTACGAATGCTCCCACCGGGGGTCACGGCTTGGAATCTTTCTAAAGCACACATTTTATACGCACGATAATAAAGATTTTAGGTCCTATTTTAGCTTCATTTCCAAATTATTGGTTTCAGGTTTAAGGTCCCACATTGCACTACCATAAAAACCTTCTTCAGCCTTTATCCAGATGTCAGAAAATGTCTCGCACGCTTGGCTATTAATTAATGGCAGATGTCCTTATCCAGGATGACTTGCATCATTATAGGTGGTGTCAGGAAACCGGAGACTTTGCACGTTAGCTCGAACTAAAACTGTAGGAGAGTTCCAAAATAAGTGTCGGATGGTCTGAAACGGAGACCGTTTCGGTGAAACATTACGCTGGGAGCTGCCAAAGCGGCGGGAAACGCTCCGATTATCATCTGGAGGTCATGATAACCTGGACTGCGTAAAGCACCCAAGGGCGGGTAAACACGTCAATTAAATAAAAACATTTAATTCAGAGAAAAAATAAATAAACTCACATCCTTGGCACAAAATGAATAACGCCCTTGCGCACCGTATTTTTAGGGTTTCGTTAACATTCTGCCAGGGCTCGGGATGCCAGGCGAAGGCAAAGCAGCGGTGTTGGCGACGGCTGCGCGCGCACGCGCACCGGGCTCATCGGAGATTTCGCGCCGGCGTTTGCGGCGGCGTTAATTTTCATCCCCACCCCCCCCTCCCCCCTCCAGATCTGATATTGGCGAGCGCCAGAAAAGTTGCGCTAATCCGTGCACCGGGCTGCCCCAGACCCCAGCCTCCCATGAGCCTGGCACGCCAGCCGCCCCGCGTGACGGGAGGGGGGGGGCCCACGTGTTCCTGGTGGAAACCGGACCGTGCGGGATGGGAATGGAGGTGGGGGGGGGCGGCGGTGTCGCTCGCTCCGCCAGACAGCGGAAAACAACAACAACCGCCACGGCGGTGGCGTCACCGTGGCGCATGTACCAGGCCGGGTGCACTTTGAGGCCACGTGAAGTGTTGAAGGCTCACCGACAGGAGGTCATCACGGGGACAGACCCAGGTGCTATGGGTTGCCTGACCGATGAACGCCAGATGCACCACCTGTGTTCCCTACTGTGCCAACAGCAAAATAAACACACGTGTACACACACACACAAAGATCTCCTGTACAGCGTTAAGAGAGTGCCGTTAGTATCCAGGGAAAGTAATGTTAGCGAGCACCTATACAGGTTAGCAAGATACATAATGGGGTGGGTGGCCAGCACTACACCCTGTCTCCCGAGTGGTGATGTTCACACACTGCACGAGGTACTCACTTGAGGCTAAGTGGACTTAGGGAAGGTCCATGGACCGGTTCAGAAAACAGTCACCGGTGCTGGCCGCGAGCGAGAGTCGAACTCGGGTCGCCAGGTTCGCAGTGCTGCGCGCTAACCACTGAGCTACCGCTTGCCAAACGCGCACACGCGCGCGCGCGCGCGCACATATAAATGCACAAATATACACGTACACACACGTGGGGCTTGTCTGCACCCGCTCGGAGCAGTTTTATTACATATTTATAATCTATCAACATGTACAGCCCTTCCATCAACTGCTGGATGAAGGCCTGTCCATTGTGTCGATCAAGGGGCGACTTGACCATACTTCACCACGCTGGTGACTGGGCGATGACGGGAGAGAGCGTGTGGCCGCTGGAGAGCACGAGAGCGGCACAGCAACAGGCACTGCTACCCACAATTTGCTAAGTTCCCCCAACTCCATGCTTCCCCATGTTCAGGCTCGCTGCGTGAAACCTTTGGGAGACCGGTGCACTGAGGTCTGGCCAAACAACTGCACGCACGGGGAACACGATATATGAAGCTATGTCACGAGCACTTCCACCATCCGTACGCACGATCTGCATCGGCCTCTCATCACGCTGCGTTAATATCACCGAGTCGGTCACCCCGAGGGACCGCGCGGGTAGTTTTGGCACCGACGGCGCGGGGAACCAATCGGAGACCGCGCGGCGACCGCCGTGTCGTAGCGCCTCCGCCAGGGACTCTGAACTACCAGGCACCTGCTCTTGTACAGCATCCACACGGTGTTCGATCACCGCTCGTCAAGATGCAGGCCACAACCGCTCGCTCGCCTACCCAGCAATCCACTTGCTCGCAATAGCACAGACCACAGCAACACGCTCCCGCTCGCTCACTTTCTGGTCCACGGGCCACAGCATAACCCGGTCGCACCTACAACCCGAGTGGCACCGAGTTACTTACAAGGCCAGCGAGCATTGAACTCCTTGATAACCACCCTCATTTCACACGCTCATCGCACAACTCACAGTTATTGACCGCAGAGGTCATCTGAACCTCCGAGGCGGCACCCACGGGCGCTAGCGACGAGCAAAATGTCTGGTGCCGACTCCCGGTGAGAAGTGGGGACCATAGCTGGACAGCATCCGTGTGACGAGGCATCGATCGTGCGGCCGTGAGCAGTGATCGCTCGGTCACAACACAGGACGACCCATCTACAGAAGGCCCACCGCTCCCAAGGCCCCTTTCCGCATCCTTCCCAGCAGATGACGGAGAGACAACTGCGCACCCCAGAGAGAGCATGAACAACGTAATCCGTGCACTGATACTGGTGGGACACGTATGGGCTTTGAAACACGATGTTATTGTCTCTACAATGAATCGTTGTTGTTTTAGCCAGGCATCTACACACGGGCCACTGTGCAGGCTGAGACGGTGGGGGGATACTACGTTATGCAGTCTCCCTGGGGCAGGCGGGTAAATGACATGGGATGCGTGGTCAGCCGATGTAGTGGAGATTCGTTGCGAGTGAGTAACCATTAATATTTCAGCGCTATTAGTCGGCTACTAAAATATTCATGGTAATGCTAAAACATAACAAAAATATATATTAAGATCGTTATTGTTAACAGAGTAATATTTGTTGGGCTGCACGCTGTCCGCGTAGTGGTGGAGACCCGAGTCCATGGCTGCGAGCGGGATTCCCGTTTCCTCCCCACTCCCGCGCACAAACGATATTGGGCGAAACGCTCCGACGCAGGAACCCGCCTGAAAAGGGTGTCGAGGCTCCGTGGGTCTTTCCCGAGGCAATCCACGGTCATATTTATTCATGCGCTTGCTTAAAATGTCAGTTTTAATTATATCCATGCATGGCAATGTTAGGAAGTGGGGCTAAAGTGTACTTACCCTGTCACTGCACGATTAAGCCAGATGCCTTAAGTGTTCCTGTGCATTGGCAAATGGGCCCCCATTTGCCAGGTGAATGTTACGGATACATTTGTTCAAGATTATGGGCGAAAAGAGCGCGGGTGGAAAAGCACGTCAGTCAAAATTGTGTGGCAGCAGGCAACTCTCACACACACACACACTCCAGTGCAGCCTCAAAAACCCGTTGGGGTTAGTACTGCTAGAGAACAGCTATGAAGGCCGGCACGGCACACGAGGACGCAGGTGATCAGCGTAACACCCAACTGCCTCCTCCTTTTTAGCGGCGATGTTTACACACCACACCAGGTACTTGTTTTAGGCCGAGTTGACTTAGGGGAGGCCTCGGACCAGTTGAGATAGCAACCGCCGTTGTTGGCGGTGAGGGAGGGGACTCGAACTCGACGTTGCCAGACTTGCCAGGCCGCTGGCTGTGCGGATTAATCGGTGTTCTGTACAGGACCCGACACCCGATCTGGAGGCGAATCTCGCTGTAAACCCAGCCGCACGAGTTCGAGTCACGGCCGAGGTTAACGTCGGCGGCGGCGGAGAGCGCAGCATTGCAGCGTTCCCGGGTCGCCCTGCCCGCCCTCACCAAGCAGCAGTGGCCAGCGTAGAGTGCGGCCTCAAGACGCCCCACGACTGACACGCAGGGTGAAGCCTCGCACTCCAGTGGAGAAAAGAACCGAACATTGCCACTGTTTCACTATCGTTAGGGGTAATTAACGCATCAGCACAGATATCTCCACATTCACATTAAAAACTATTCAATCATGCATTTAATGACCCATGATTCTACAGCGCACAAGGTTATTTAAGGGCACGGTCACCCACCTCTCTCCGAGCTTCACGAGCACAGAGCGCAGATGTTTCCACGATAACTTTTACAGAAATCCAGAATGTACCGAGCGGGCGTTACACAGGCCCTTGTTCCAACTCTGCACAGCCGTATCCCTGCCAAGCAGCGGGTATAAAAACACGTGGTGGGCATTTAAACAGAGTCCAGAACACCAGGACCTGGAGGGGGATTTTCCCCAAGAGAATTTACGACTGCAGTATAAAGCCAGGACCGCGGATGGAGCAACGAGACTAGAGTCGACACAGAGCCAAGGCTAACGCCAGTGGTGAACGAGACCCCGACTGGACCTGCCACCCCTACCACGTCCCGTCACCCAGCCCATGCCTGGTGTCGCGCGGCGGCAAATACAACGTTTTACCGCACATCTACGCCACCCAACCTGCACTGGCCGGAGCGATGAAGTGTGACCAAATTAAATCCCATGACTAACATCTAGCAGCGGATTGACAAAGGGGGGCGGAAATTTAATTATACTATAAAACGCAAAGGGCCTTCAGAATGAAGAACCGCCTTCATAACCAAGATATCCTTTATTTTTACAGTGTTTAAATGTTTAGGCAGGTGTTCTCTGTAAAGCCCCTCGTCTTTAATGTCTCCCTTTATATTTCCCCTTCCCTACTCTGCCAGCTTCCTGTCTCACACAAGCACTCTCTCTCTGCACACAGTGTTATGCACTGTGTGCAGGGGTTTTGTGAAAACGCACACGTGGTCAGGTGCAGTCACGTGCTCCTTCAAAAAGGCACGGTCGTGCAAACGATCACGGTGCATGGCCAAGAGGGCAGCACAGCAAATAGGCTGTCTCCTCTTATCCCTGATGTTTTACGAGGGCAGCTGCTTACTGGCGACACGATTCGGAGTCTGGTGATTCAGTGAGGCTCCTGTCCACACCAACAGGCGTTCTCTCAATCCACCGCTGAATGGGGGGCCTCCCGACAAGTTGCGCGGGCCACCCGTAAGCTCACGTGGACATTGGCTCGGCCGCGTCGGCTCGCGCTGCTTGCAGATCGCGGCGAAGAGCGCAGGCGCGCCAGCGCGGCGGTACAACGGGTCTTGTAACGGCGCCGTCCTCTGCCGCCCACCACCGAGAACCGCGGCGGTTACAACACCCCCCTTGCGCACTGGCACCTGAGCGTCGAAGATCTTTCCCCGCTCGAGAGACGAGGGGATCGGTAGCTTGTGGTGGTTGTAGGCCGGCTCTCCTCTACGGTCAACACGAGTGCACGTGCGGTGCTTTGCGTCGATTACCTAACGGTTTCAGCGCTCGTTGTTCCCTTTAACGCGGCCGATGTTTCGGGAGTCGGAACCAGCAGCGGGCACCAGAGACGTTCGCTTCAGAAGCAGCCTTGAAGACGCCCACGTGGTTCTCACACGGGTTCGGCCCAGTCACCAACGACCGCACACACAAAACAACGATTCTACATTTGGAAATGTTCCAGCTCTGAGAATGGATAGGTTTGCTGTGATTGATATGCTCAAGCGATCGCTGCAGGCAACACTAAAGATTGGACCACATGTGGCATAAAGTTTTCATTTAAGTGACTGTCAGAGGAACGTTTGTGATATTTCCTCGGGCCATTCTGACTCAGGGTGATGCACTGCTCGCTGCACACGGGGACATCTTATTACAGTGACACGATGCCAAGAGCAGAGCAAATTCTGGGGAAGCTAAATATTAATAAGCGAGAGTTGCTCACTCGTGACGCCTGTCGACTTGTTGAACACGGACGTGCGCACACGCGGCCGAGATCATTCGGTCTGAAAGCGAACGTCTGTACTTGGGCCCGAGCTATGCCCACTCACGAGGGCACTCGCGCACACAACTCCACGGACGGTAAGCGACACCTGGCCCCCGGGACCTCGGCGCGATCGGGGGGGGCAGATGGGGCCACCGAAGGTGCCCACCGGAGATAACGAGGAGCGGACGTCGTTGCAAAGACGACGATGGGGGGGCATCGCGCTCCCAGCGCTAACAAACCGACCCTTTGTGGGGTGCGGAGGCGCTGCCGCCGCCACCGCCGCCGCCTCCTCCTCGTCCTCCGGCGGCCGCGGCGGTCGCTCCAGGCTTGGCCCGTCTGCCAATAGTGTCGGACAATGCGCTGCTTGTGCGTGCGGACGCTCCCGTGGATGTGGTTACCGCGCCGCTCACTCCAGCCATCGGCAGCAGCAGGAGGGTGGACGAGGCGGCAGAAGGAGGAGGAAACGCATCTCGAGCCCACTGTGGGGTCAGAGCGGCCAGTGGCTGTTCCGCTAAATGCGTTAAATATCAACACGCGCCCCACCGCTGTGGAATCAGTGGTTCTTGATCACGCAATGTAGTTTGCAAGATTGCAAACCGGTTTTTCTGGAGAAATCGATTTTATTTAACACACGATTATCAGATCCCCGTCCTGCTCCCGTTCACCTCCTCTGCGAGTGGTAAAGCGTGGGTACGCGTGTCGCTGCCCGCGCGCGAGCCCACGGGTGGTGTCGCGCGATATCGCCGTCTTCACCTATCTGCTCCGTTTTATCTCCGCTCCACTCTCTCCCCGTCTCGCTCTCTCCGCTCGGAAACCCCTGGTCGTCTGGTCGCTCCACACTCCTCCCGCTCTCCGGGTTCCAAGGCTCGCTGCTTCGTTACCCTGGCCTCGTCATGGGGTGCTTGAGATCCCATTAGAAATCAGGACCACAGAGTCCTTTGCGTCATTTTGCAAAACTTAAGACATCTGTGCTATTATTTGACTCTCACTTGAACCGTCCTGATGTTGCTGTTGACGTGCCGTTCTCTCCACAACTCTGTGCAGCGCTTTGTGACCCTCGGGTGAAAGGTGCTCTAGAAATGCAATTAGTATTATTACAACCATTGTTGTTACGCCGTTCCCTCCACAGCTCAGATTTGTAAAAAAACAAATGTTACTGTTCATTTGTCGTTCATATGTTGTTGTTACCGACCTGCCATTCCCTCCGCAGCTCTGTGCAACGCTTTGTGACCCTCGGGTGAAAAGGGCTCTCGACGTGCAATTATTATTATTATTGAAGATCTGACAACACTGACACTTTGCAATGACGGGCAACCGGTAGTTTTATATCGACGTAGGCTTCACGATGCACGATGATCGCTCATCAAAGCTGTTCTTTTGGGATAGACGTTTCACCTCCTCCACTTTGGAGACATCTTCAGGCTTTCCTTTGCGAAACGTCGCGAAGGAAACGGGAGAAGTGCTCGACACAGCTCTGCCAAAAGAACAACTTTGATAAGCAGTCAACTTGCAGTATTTTGTACTCGTCAAATGCGCGCGTGTGTGTGTGTGTGATGTTGCAAGTCGCCCTGCATAAATAACAATGTTAAATAATAATAATACAGCCACAGCGGGCTCGGCTCGCGGAGGAGATGAGACTGCGCGGAGGAAAAGGCGATTTTGACGCCGCCTGCGCCAGACTCAGAGCGCCCGCTTTAATTCCAGTCGCAGAGACGCACACAGTGCGTGCGGTGCGCAACTGCACTTAAACGGCGAACCAGAAACAAAAAATATTCAACATTTTATTAATACTACATTGCACTCTAATTGTATTGGAGACGCATTCGAAACGATATGGATTACAATGTGAATCATAACCCTTTCGTCTGTGAGTTTTTATTCAATCTACAGGGGACCATAAAGCTTTGAAGGCCTTGTTCACAGCTATCCAGCGGTGAGCGGTAAGCGGATTACAATATCTCGGGGCACCAGGAGCAGTAAACCTGCGCAGCACGTCTGTGCACTGTGGCGTGAAGCCAGTGTCCCAGGAGAACCCACGCAAACACGGGGAGAACATACAAACTCTGAACAGATACCCGAGCCAGAATTCAAACCCAGCACTTCTTGCTGTGAGGCGGCAGCACTACTCGCCACACAACTGTGCCACCCTTATTACAGATGATTATTCAAGAGTCGTCCTTTTCCAGGGGGATTAAGGCGTTCGATCACAAAGGCTCATTAACCATATTTCACACTGGTCAGCGCGAGCTGGTGAAATGGGTGCTAGGTACTGGTTCATGCGTCACTCACCACCGGCGTTAGCCATGGGCAGGAGTCGAACTCCAGTGGGCCGGTCCGCAGCGCTAACGAGACACGCTCCATTCCATCAATTAAAACACATTAAGGGTCACGATTAATGGACCTGCGTAAAAAGGCCACACCTCTCGCTATCCTGGGATGTAATATCAATCCACAATATCTCTTTCCTACCACCACGAGCCCCCCCCCCCCAAATCAGTTCCAATCACTTTCAAATGAGAGCGACATTGTTCATAGCGCACGTCACCAGACGGATTGACGATCGAATCGGTGAGAGAGCAAATGCGGCGCAACCGCGGCGCGGCGCAACCACAGCGCGGCGCAACCGCAGCGCAACCGCAGCGGATGCGGTGGAACACAAGCACTGCTCGCATCAACACTGCCATGAGGAGGCCCTAAAGCCGGAATGTCACGAGACATTTATTGCCGACATGCCGTTCTCTTCACAGGTCTGTGCAGCGCTTTGTGACCCTCGGGTGAAAGGCGCTTTAGAAATACAAATGTTGATTATTACATTATTATTACTACGAAGACAAAGATCCCCCGTATAACATTAGCAGACTGTAGGGTCATACATATAAAGGGCTAGCGTGACACACCCAGGGGTGGGTGGCCAGCACCACGCCTCCACGCCTGGCCACGTTTGTCTCAATAGTGGTGATGTTTGGACACCACACCAGGTACTTTACGCACGAGGCTTGAGTTGATCCAGGGGAGGCCCAGGACCCGTTAAAAAAAATTGTCGCAATAATAGTCGCCAATATTGACCGAGTGGGACTGAGGTCACAGCCTACAGCTCAGTGCGCTAACCACTTCACTCCATTTCCCCACTCATCGAGTGTTACTCTTTGTGCACTTCATACTTTTGGAAAATGGGTTTTTTTCTGAAAACTAAATTGATGCTCACCACCGTACATGCAGCGTCATTCACTCGTCTTACCCTAAGTGACTTGAAAATCAGGACCACGGCGCAAGAGCTTTATTTCATTCGGGCAACCTTTATGGTTGCAATGGAACGTTTTAATTTTCAGCCCTGATAATCCGCTGCTCGGCAAAGGATCTCAAGCCTTGTCCGTCATCGGCCAAGGACGTCAAAGCGCGTCAGTGATCTGTAGGGCAAAGACCCAGTTCAGAACTCAATCATCACTGATGATAGTCGTGGAAAGGAATAGAACCTAGGTCACCAAGTTCCTAGCGCGAACCACTACACGAGTGCGCCATCACAACAACAAAAATCAGGATGTGAGAATTCCACACTGTCCCACAAAAGTCCAGGGTTTTTTAAAAACAAGTTTAACGTATATCAGTTACAACTAAGTAAACACCACTAAAAATATTCCTTTAAATCCATAGCTCCAAACATATTTATGCAATATCATTTTTTTAAAGACCTGGACTCAATTCCACCAGCTGTGCTCCGTGGCACAGTGACAAACACCGCCCGATGCCGCGGCCAGTTCTCTCTCGGAACAACAAAAATTAACTCATCTCACAGTCCCGCTCCGCCCGTTACCCGCAGCCATGGTAAACATTTCTCTGTGCCACGTCAGATGCATCCCGGCTGTGCCACCCGGCAACAGTGGCGACGCGCGGCGATTCAGCCATCGGCTCGGTAAACAAGCGGACTGGATGTCGGGCCGCGGACGGTGCTGGTCACACGTTTTTGTTTGGTTTCACTGGACGATGTTCACTACTCGAGTTGGCTACGTGGCAGGCGAAGGAGCCGCCGGGGCACCGCTCGCGTCGAGTGTCACGGCTGCACAATTAAGCCACAACGCCCGCTCAGAATGTTGTCACCATCGTGAGCCCTGACCTGGCTACTGCTGGCTGAACGCCCACTCAAGCTGGTGGCATTCTCCACCACCATGTATGAACTTGCTTAGCTCCTGCACACAACACGATTGTATCGCTCCGAACATGTGTGGTGGCAATTCTCTCGGGCACGTTCCGTCCCTCGACTGCCACTCTGTTGCTAGTCTCGACCACCAGCCGCCAATCATTGTCCCTCCGAGCAACACGTCCTGCCCAAAGCCATTCGCTTGTCTTCAGCAAATTTGATGTCTCTAAGCTTGTGTATTTTCCACTCTCACTATGAACAATGTTTTCACGTCATTTTAAGTTTTTGTTCAATTTTCTTGATTCACGTCCTCGCTTCTGGTCAATGTCGTACACAGGAAGGAAGCGGAGGGGGCAGGGGAGAGGTTGAGATCCAGAGCAGAAGATTAATGGCAAACCGCGTGCGAGGTCTACAATCAATACATCGACTCAACTAATGCACACCGTGACACTGTTCGATGATACGATGGGAAGGATGCGATGTCACTCTAAAGACCTTCCGGTTACACATGACCTCATCTCAGCCGAGCGGTGGCGGCACTTACAGGCGGTGAGTGACGAGGAGCAACGACCCCGCGGGTCGCTTCAACGTGGCAGGGAACGAGAATCGCCTCCCTCCCGCTCGCCGGTCTGGCTGCTGGGCTCGCGGTGCACCACCTCGTTACCACCTCGTTACCACCTCGTTACCACCTCGTTACCACCACACTGCCCGTCTCGTCAGCACACACCTCGACCGCAGACTTGCCTGCACAATGACTTTAGCCGAGGGTGATGGGAGATCGTCCGTTAATCATCGACAAGGATTTGTTTTGAATCGTTTTGTGCCACTGTCAAACCTGTGCAATACGTCTCGTTAAATTTTAAATTAACAATACGATGGTGGGGCGGCGCGGTGGCCCCAGTGGTTAGCGCTGTCGCCTCACAGCAAGAAGGTCCCGGGTTCGAATCTCTCGGCTCGGGTGCCTTTCTGTGTGAAGTT
>JAZEWT010000003.1:41558847-41571317 GCA_036362905.1 Mordacia mordax
GGTGCGGGGGGCGGGGAGGTGTGCGGGGGGGACGCGCGGGGGGCGCGGGGGGGTGCGGGGGGGGCGACGCGCGGGCGTGGTTACCTAGCAACGGACACCAGGCGACTGGGACGGCTCCGGACGATACCAATCGAACCATAACCCCCCTCACACACACACACACATTTAATAGTGAAATGCAAAGGAACCAAGCGCCTGAATTTTCTTCACTTTTATAAATATTTTGAAACACAACCTTAGCAAAGACAATATTTGTAAGCGAGCGGAGTGGGTGTTTTTTCCAATCGTAGCTGTTAAGTTTCGAGTCAGTTTCGCCTCACTTGGTATCGCCTCGTTCAGCTGTTCGCACTCATGAACAACGTGGAATTGATTGTGCGTTAAAGTTAATAACCATTGTTTTGTTACACTTCTTAACGCTCACCGTCCCGCGTTTACATTAACCGTGAACTCGAACGTTTGCTCGCATTCTCTTGCGGTCGCTTCGAGGATTTTCAACGATGGACGTCGAATCATCAAGAGTTCAGGTACGCGGTGTCTGTATCGAGATTCAGCGTCATTGCTCTGTGTTGGGGAGCTGAGGTTAACGCTTGCATCAACTTTACCAGCGTTAACGTTCATGAGGCCGATGGTAACTGCGGCGAGGAACGTGGGATAATCTCTTCAACTCCGCTCGTTGCTCAGTTACTCGGCTGCGTGTTGTGATTCCTTGCCTCGCTTGTTGTGGCGCAGTGAGGCCGCAACCAGAGCTTGCAATCTCACTGGGTGCTTACCGCTGTAATTATTAGCATTTATAATAATTAATGAGGATGGCTCAATGGTTAGCGCTGTTGCCTCCTCACAGCAAGAAGGTCCCGGGTTCGAATCTCGGCTCGAAAGCGCTGCTTTCTGTGTGGAGTTTGCGAGTTCTCTCCCCGTGTCCGCGTGGGTTTTCTCCGGGCACTCCGGTTTCCTCACACAGTCCAAAAATCACGCTGCTGCATAGGTTAATCGCTTGCAGACAATATTGCCCGCAGTGCCCGGTAATGGACTGGCGTCCCATCGTGGGTATATCCCTGCCTTGCGCCCTGCGTCTGCCGGGATAGGCTCCGGCTCGCCGCGACCTTGTACAGGACTAAGCGGTGTCTGACAATGAGATGAGATAATTAGGAATAATAATTGCCTTTATAGAGCGCTCATCACCCAAGGGTCACAAAGCGCTGCACAGAGCTGCGGAGAGAACGGCACGCCAACAACAACGACGCTAGAACGGAAAATCAGCTAAACTAACATTTATTTGGGATTTTTTTTTAAATATACACATCTTTGCAGACCAACAAGTAACATATGATCAGACTTTCAACTATAATTTTTAAATGCAAAATTATCAGCGTGTATAATACATATATCGGGAAATGGTTGAATGTAACATTTATCGTATAATGACGATAATTACGTTTCTAGAGCGCTCATCACCCGAGGGTCACAAAGCGCTGCACAGAGCCGCGGAGAGATGAAGGGCACGTGTGAATATGAGTTGTTCATTGGGCGCTCTCCTTTACACTACATCTCAGTATCAGCTATACAGAGTGGGTTGCAGGGAGCGCACAAGGTGACTCCGCGTTTGATTTACAAGCAGGCGTGTATAGCCCGCCAGTAGGAAGCGGGGCGGTCGATGATTGCCGTGTAATCGCGATTGAGTCGTTTGCGGGTAATTTCCGAGGACCCTGACACAGCAGCCCCACTCTGGCGAGGGTTGCTGGATCACACGACTGCAACCCCCACGCGGTGGGCGTAGCGATGCCGCCACGCTGGACCTTGCCGGGAGCAACGCGTGAACTCCGTCACTATGAGACATTGTGTTTCCACTTCCTACGTTGGTCTCCTGCCACGTTCATTCATTTTCTCATCTCATCTCTCATCTCATCTCATTGTCTGAACCCGCTTAGTCCTATACAGGGTCGCGGTGAGCCAGAGCCCATCCCGGCAGACACAGGGCGCAAGGCAAGGATATACCGACGATTGGACGCCAGTCCATCGCCGGGCACTGCGGGGTAATAGCCTGCGAGCCAATTAACCTATGCAGCAGCATGCTTTTGGACTGTGGGAGGAAACCGGAGTACCCTGCGAAAACCCACGCGGACACGGGGAGAGCATGCAAACTCCACATAGAAAGGCACCCGAGCCGAGAGATTCGAACCCGGGACCTTCTTGCTATGAGGCAACAGCGCTAACCACTGGGCCACTGTGCCGCCCCGAGAAAATATTGCTTGTGAAATTAATATTAGGCTTAGGCCGACTACATGGCTTTCAAAACAGACCCAGGTACATGGCTTAGGCCACGGGTTGGGAACCTTTCAGAAGTGTTGTGTCAAGAGTTTCATTATTCATTCTTATTGTGACTTGCGGGTGAAAAGCGCTCTATAAATGCAATTATTATTATTATTTGCGTGCCATTGATGTGTTTCAAACAAAAGAAAATTTTAATCATTTGTCTATCTACGTCAAAGAGCTTTAATTGGTTTAGCTTAATTTAGACATTGACAGAGTAGTCCCGCATAGTTTTTATCGGGGTTTTTTTTTCAATATAGTTTTTTTTTGCCGTTAATTAGATTGTTGTCGTGCGTGCCACTCACCATCATCTCGGGTACCGCTCAATGCACTGTACGTTTGCTAAGCCCTGACGTTTGTAAAACCACAGGTTCCTAAAGGACCCGCGGTTGGCAGTGGAGTAACAGCGAACAATATTGATTTCCCACCACTCCAGTCATCATCCTCCCACACTGCATTCTCAGACTTATACAAGGTAAGTGCTGCTTCCTCCTCGTGAAACACGGTTAAACAAAATACATTATTAATATTTAGTTAATATTCTTTTGGCTGGTGCGTTGGTGCACTGAGTAGCGCTGCTGCCTCACAGCAAGAAGTCCCTGGTTCGATTCCCGGCTCGGGTGCCTTTCTATGTGGAGTTTACGTGTTCTCTCCCGGTGTCTGTGTGGGGTTTCACTGGGTACTCCGGTTTTCTCCCGCCGTACAAAGACACGCTGTTACCTAGGTTAATTGACCCGCTGAGTAAGTTGCCCCCGGTGCCCTGCCTTGTACTGGCGTCATGTCTTGGGTATGACCCCGCCTTGCGTCCTGTGTCTGTGGGGATAGGCTCTGCCCCCCCGCGACTCTGTACAGGATTAAGTGGGTACAGTAGGGATATGTTAATACTGTATTGATGTAGGGTTTGAGGGCTCTATGCATTAGAATTTCTATCAAGAGCTGCTGTTTTGGGATTGCCGTATCGAGCATTCCTCCTCTTTCCTTCACGACGTTGCACCTTCCACGTGAGAGGCACCATCACATTAATGGTGATGCTGTCGTATTCGTCCGCAGTCATGTTACATTTATACTTCTCATCTCATTATCTGAAACCGCTTAATCCTATATTGGGTCACGGTGAGCCAGAGCCTATCCCGGAAACACAGGGCGTAAGGCAGGAATACACCCGACGACGGGACGCCAGTCCATCGCCGGGCATTGCGGGACAATTTTAGTCTGCGAGCCAATTAACCTATCCAGGAGCATGCTTTTGGACTGTGGGAGGAAACCGGAGTACCTGGCGAAAACCCACGCGGACACGGGGAGAGCATGCAAACTCCACACAGGAAGGCACCCGAGCCGAGAGATTCGAACCCGGGACCTTCTTGCTGTGAGGCGTCAGCGCTAACCACTGGGCCACCGCGCCGCCCCACATTTATACTTATCTAGGTAATTAAATAGTTTTGACTACAGTTCTTTAGATTAAATAATCAAGCAGCGTGTCTGTATTTTCTAGGTTGATTTCCCCAAATGATTTTAAGTATAGAAAATTTCTGAAGCACGAAACATGAACGCGTCCATACTCTTAAACAAAACGATTGTCTACGTGGACTATTTCTGATGTTAATTGAACCTTAAGTTGGCTGTTCCTACCATGGCAACGTTAGCGCTTTAAGCAATGAAATGCCGTAAAAATTCGCTTTATCTTGCATTACCGGTAATTGCATGGGGGGGGGGGTGGATCAGAAATGGAGGTTGCCAGTTTGCTGCACATGTAGATATGTTTTAGAGGAATAAACATGCGCGCTTTCCTTTGAAAATTAGAACTGAAGGAAGCTCTCACGGCATCATTAAACGTTGCAGTCCCGGGGCTACTGGTGTGTCTTGGTCACCTGCCATGCAAGGTGAAACAATGGTGCAAGTTGTTTAAACCTTGTGGGGTAATTGCCCCTTGACATCTCCGATCGATGGCACTTAAACCCACTTGATCCACTTGCCTCTGCAGCTATGAGGGCTTCTTTATGAAAACCTCCCCCCCCCCGCCCAACAAAAAAAAAGCTGAACAAAAACACACAGAGCTGTGACCAAAACACAAGAAATTAAAGAAAATCCAAGATGATGACACACAACGTCAGAAAGGCAGAGAAAACTGAAGGCAGATCCACGAAAATGACTCCACGTGAAGACACTCGCTTCTTATTGTGTACGGCTGATGTAGGTGTTCTCACCTCTACTGGTTCACTCAGGTGCAGGTTGAGCCAGGTGATTGACAGGAGTAGCAGTGCATATCGCTGTCGTGCATCCTTCCTATTGGTGAATTAAGCATTCGGTCATTATGTGTTCCCTGGCCTGTTCTGGGTGACCACAATCACCCACCCACACTCACTCACTCACCCACCCACGCTCTCACTCACCCACTCACCAACCCACTCAGTCGTTACGTGCTCTGTGGTCTGTGTTGGGTGACCACGGTCACACGCCGGTGAGCATTAAGACGCCCACATGGAGGCGCTATGGGACTTTGGCCTTGTCTCATTATCTCGGCAACCCGTGGCTGAGTTCACACGCCGAGCGCCCTGCAAACAAATTCAGGATCTGATCGTGGGTGCCCCCATTTAAGGAAATCGCGACTCAGTTGTCTACGGAAAGCTCAGTCACATCACACACACGCGGGTGCTGCTGCGAGCGTTCGTAATGTCACACATCATCTCAAATCGCGTTCAGGGTTTATTATGTTTACTCAGTGACTTTTACACAGAGGTTCCAAAGCGCTGCAGGCAAACACAGAGGGGTGGATGGTGGCCGCCACACATCAGCCGACACACATCAGCCGACACAAATACGCCAGACACTGCGTCCTATATTACGATGGTATCGCCCAATGAATGCGTTTTTTGTTAGTTGTCGGAGGAAACGAGAGAGCCCTGCATAAACCCACGCAGAACAGGAGAACACACAAACAGCAAGGCGCCAGAGGCAAGAATCATTCCAGCTCAGGCAGGACGTTCTTTCAAAGAGGCGCCGATGTTACCGCTGCGCCATCCTGTCACCCAACATAACAGCAGAACAGACAAGATCAGTTATTGTACTCAGCCACGTCTAGACATGTACCAACGCCATCACTACTGCTATCAGTGTGGTCTCTAGAGTGGTCCACAGTCTGCTGGTAAGCATTTAAAATTCTCATGCCACTGCAGTAGTCCATAGTTGGGCAGCTGCATTTTCATCCAGGAATTCACCCTCCAGTTAGATGCATCATCACGGGTGAATGCCGTGTTGCTCCAGGTTTTTTACAGAGAGGAGGACCTGGTAATCGTGGTCGTCGTGGAGGTCCCTTTAGCCCTAGTTGTGGTCCCAATGATGAACCAGGTGGTCTTAGTTGTCCTCGTGATGTTTTCAGTGTTCGTTAGTGATGGGTTTTTTTTGGCCGTGGTGCTAATTAAATGCGGATAATGGGAATAATTAATGTGTTGGCAGAATAGTTTGCCATGGGTTCATGTCGGGCACAGATATCATAAGAAGATTTTTGAAATAACTCATCTCATCTCATCTCATTATCTGAAACCGCTTAATCCTATATAGGGTCACGGTGAGCCGGAGCCTATCCCGGAAACACAGGGCGTAAGGCAGGAATACACCCGACGACGGGACGCCAGTCCATCGCCGGGAATTGCGGGACAATTTTTTGTCTGCGAGCCAATCAACCTATCCAGGAGCATGCTTTTGGACTGTGGGAGGAAACCGGAGTACCCGGCGAAAACCCACGCGGACATGCAAACTCCACACAGAAAGGCACCCGAGCCGAGAGATTCGAACCCGGGACCTTCTTGCTGTGAGGCGTCAGCGCTAACCACTGGGCCACCGCGCCGCCCTCTTGAAATAACTATTAATGTTTTTTGTGTTCTTACACTGCAGTGTTTGAAATTCGCGTGCTAGCTTATATAATCAAGTGTATGCGCTTAACCAGGTGAAAGCTTGAGATTTCAGAGCAAGCCTGTTATTTGCAAAAATGCTTTCCTCACACATGTGATGAAAGGAAAATAATTACAGTAAGCGACAACAATGAAGCCAACAGAATTTAGAACAAACACAAGGCTGTAACGTGGGAAATCAAAAAATACTGAACGATCATAAATCCACGTTGAGTAATAATACTGTCCCTTCTGGAAAGCCATGTCGAACGTTCCTCCTCTCTCCTTATCGATGTTTCTCCTCCCACATGGAGGCATCATCAGGATGGTCACCCGGACCAGACCCTTCTGTCAGTGGTGCACGCACAGCGCTTGCAGTACACGCAGGGATACACAACGTGTGTTACACAGACACCGCTCATACACAGTGTGCAGTTGGTCCGTGCAGCTTTACGGGCACTGGAATGAAGGATAACGTTACTCGTGTAAGGAGAGACTTGCAAAGTCTCCCAGAGGAGAGCACAGGATGGCATGTCAGCGATAAATTGTTGTTTTTCGTAAATCTGTAGCATATCTAGACATGCAGTCTAGGCATTGATATTTTGATCCCTTCAGAATTGTTTTGTTTTTAATGGATAAAATACTACGTTTGTATTTCTTACCAATGTTTATAAGCAGCCTGAGGGCTGTTTGTTGAAAAGGCACTTGAGCGTTTGCAGCGCTACAGACATCACAATGAAGCAGATGCGTTTTGTTGAGGTGTACCGCTCGCAAGGCGAACACAGCTTTTCTGAAGCCTCCCATTAATCCTCGAATGTGACATTTTGTGCGGTAGAGCAAGCCGACAAGAGCCACTTCTGTACACAGTATCCTCAGACATCACGAGAAACCTTTCAAGCTTTCCAGTTCAATTCAGGACAAAGATAGAGCACGGCTGGGGTTTATTTTTTGGGTTTGATTTTGAATCCTACATTAATAGGAGTAATGTCGCCCTCTGGGAGACGCTATGGGTCTTTCAGGTCCCGCACTTCAAGACTTTTTAAGTTTCTATCCAAGTGCCATCAAAGAACTGATCTCTGTTAACCAACTCCGAGGTTGCAATAATATCATGGAACTGTGCAATAACACGTGTACATTCTGTCCAGTGCAATAATATATGCTGACTCGTGTTAGTGCAATACACAGACTGACTATATCAAGTGTAATGGATATTATACTTGTTTTTTTATTTTTATACTAATACACATATCACTCTATGTTGATCTGCTGCAAATGTGTGTCTATTTTTATTTTGTCTCTTTCTTTTATACCACTGTGGCGTTGCACTAAATTTCGTTGTGCAGCTGTGCAATAACAAATGAAGGCATTCTATTCTAGTATGTACCCTTGAATTGTTTGATTTAAGTTGAGACAAATGAGCAGAAAGTGGAGTTTTTGGAGAGACTGACATGACTACATTTAATGACATTGGCATTTCACGTAGATATTTTCAAGGAATTATTTCTTAACTGTTTGAATTTATTATTCACTGCATGATGTAAAAGCACTGAGCCGCACACGATAATATAAACACGAGCGAACATGCATCACGTACACGTGTCGCTTGTGTGCTATTGTTAGAGCCATTTGAATTTTGTGTTGTATAGAATATTTACAATATGCGCTGTAATAGTTGCAGCTATAGTTTTAATACAAAGACTTTTATGACCAGTTTTACCGATTGGCTGTGTTGGGTTATGATATACTTATTTGCGTGAACTAACCCAAAAAAAATGCTTCAATGGATGCTGCTATAGCAGAATAATTTGCAAAGTTTGTGGTACAGTTATGCAAGAAAATACAGAATTATAGATGCCCAGTAGGTTAATTGCTTTCGAGAGGGAGACTTGGTAGCGATCGCGCGACTTCTGAAGTCATCTGCAAGTGATATGTTATTCATATGTGCACGTTGCTTTTAGAAATACTTCTCACACATGCATCATCAGACCCCGCAACGGAAGTTGGTAAAGGGAGGCTCTGAATGCCCACAGAGCATAGCAACGGCCTTTTGGTCGTTATTTTGGTTCAACGACATTGGCAAACCTTTCCCCCTTACACGCGCAACAGTTGTAGTGTCCAGTTTGTTGCCAGTGCTTCATGTAAAACCTGATGGCACGCAACGCTTCATACGGTTTAATAGAAAAGGGAAATAGGAAACACTAATTGTTGATGCTGCTTTGGCATTGGTGCCTACGCACAATGAAATACTTTGCCTTAAAATAAACAAATATCTAATCGTAGATGTTTCCGGAAACGGCCCTTATTCATTGCACATAAACAGAGGACACAGCGAGATAGTTAATAAGGCTGTGAGACGTCACTCAGGGGTGGTCTTAGTGATTATGGGGTTCCAAGCAAAATTCAATGATGACCCCCCCCCCTCCTATACTGATAAAAAGGCACTGACATGACCATCGCTCAGCCACACGACCGGCTAATTATCTGGATGACCCAACGGTTCAGACCGCTGTGACTGCACTTAACACCAACAGTTGGCTATGGTGTACTTGTGTCTAAAATCACAGTTTTGAAAACGACCCACAACCTCAATAAATGTATAAGATTTCACGCATGAAAAACCAACGCATGTTGTGCATCATCAATAGTATACCATATTCTCTGGATTATAAGATGCCCTGGAGAGTGAGCATATCCTCAGCTTTGAGCCAAGTGTCATTAAAGTTTGACAAATCTGCTCACTTGCACACACGCACACTCGATTATAATAAGTGCTACTAACTTATGAACATTAAGAACAAGTGCATCATCGCCTGGATATGATAGCAGTTTGTTTTCAGTCGATTATGAATAAAGCCACTTGAATGGAGAAGAGAAATATGACGATGTGTTTTTACATTGACATCTTTGGGCGGTACGGTGGCCCAGTGGATAGCGCTGTCGCTCCCTCACCGCAAGAAGGCCCCGGGTTCGAATCTCGGCTCGGGTGCTGCTTTGTGTGTGGAGTTTGCATGTTCTGTCCGTGTCCGCGTGGATTTTCGTTGGGTACTCCGGTTCCTCCCACAGTCCAAAAATATGCTGCTGCATACGTTAATTGGTTTGCAGACTAAATTTCTCTCAGTGCCCGCTGATGGACTGGCGTCCCATCGTGGATATATCCCTGCCTTGCGCCCTGTGTCTGCCGGGATAGGCTCCGGCTCATCGCGTCATCGCGATCCTCTACAGGGTTAAGCGGTTCTGATAATGAGATGAGATGAGATCTTTGTGTATTTATACTAGTATTTAAAGCGGTGCCCTTTAATCCCGCCCAGGTAAAGTTTTATTGCCCGGTCAAATTTCATCTGCTAAAGCATGGAGCAGTGCGTTTGTGGTTTAAGTGTGTGGCGTCAAGCCTCGCGCCGTGCCAGGCTGGGTGAGTCTCATCAAGCTGTCTGGAGAGATGCCAGCTGAGGCTCGACAAGCTGTCTGGAGAGATGCCTGGTGTGTGATTAAGTCGTCGAAGGAGCCGCCAGGTGGGTCTGGTTAACTTAATTAGTTGTTGGCGCTGCAGCGGGCTGAGGGCCGGATGTATGAAAGTGCGTCTAATGAGGAACAGGCGCAGTCGATTTAAGGTGATAGGAGTGGCTCGAAGTGAGCGGAGATGATGTGACGTGGCGGCATGACGACTGAGGGGAATATAAGGAGGAGGGGGAGACAGAGAAGGGAGAGTCTGCATGGCAGCTTGTGCGGAGATCGACGTCAGGATGTAGTGAGAGCAAGAAGGTAGCGCGCGAAGCGCGGGGAGGGTAGGGCAACGTGTTGTTGCCCTGTCGCTGCGGTGATATGGTGTGTGTTTAATAAAGCATCGCGAGGCAGAAGTCTTCTGGCTCCTCGCTGGAGTGGCTGGCGTGTGTGCTGTCGGTGTGGGTGAGGGTGACGTCACGAGCACCCCACCACGTGTTCTCCCTTGTCGCGTGGGAACCCGACACGCTGGCCGGGAGGGACGAGTTCGAGTCTTGGAGAGGGGGGGGATCCCGGTCAGGGTTTCACAAGTGCATGGCTCAGACCATTAGTTACAAAAAACACTTTCATTATCTCTCTGCAAAACTGTCACGCTGTGATGTGGTGAATGTCATAAGTGCCTGCATTATGTAGGTTGTTAGAACTGTAATGGCAAGAGCCACTATATTCCACTGTGTTAGCGAAAGGCTCTCGAACCCGCAGTCTCTGATTAAAAAAAATATAACATTCCACAGCGCTGTATCTTTTCCCATCCTATACGGATGTAGATGATTCCGCACATCCATACTCGGTGTTCACAAACTATGTGACCACATTACTTTGAAGTGATTCCTCAATTAGCAGAAACGCGGTGGTCAGAATCATGCTTGCCAGGTGCTACGAACCCAGAGACTCGCGTTCAAAGACAACATCACTGATGGCTGATGATTGTATCTGTTATCAACTCGCACTGAGCATCATAGCAAAGTGTGCTTAAACAACACTCATGAATGACACAACGCCATAAGGCCTTAACCACAGCAGTGGATTGACTAATTAATGTTAAGATGGTTGCTTTCTAAAACAGTTCTCTACGAAAAGCCACGCGGAGTGTCTCCTCTCGTTTGCGACGTTTCGTCCCCACGGTGAGATCAAGCAACTGCAGGGAGGGAGCTGCAGTTAAACAATTGTGGTACCACGGCTTCGACTGCGGACTTGTGACGGCTTACAGCGGTAACACCACGGCGAGGATCGGCATTCACTCCGCGATAGATCAGCCAGCGAGCAGAGACTTCTCTTGACTTTTGATGCTTTATTGAAACACCAGCAATGCGGGCCGGAGCGTAACGACAAACGACGGGCGGTCTACATCTTGACGTCCCCTCGTTCCCCAGGCGATTCCTCTCTGACTGTCCCCTGACTGACCGACTCCCCTTCCTTATCCCCCCCGCGCCGCCCCTTCTCGCGCCTTCCAGAACCTTCCATATGACATCACCCCTCCCGTAAACACCAGGTGTCACGAGTCTGGTTGAGTCATGAGACATCGCGGGACAAAAACAGGAAACACCACGGGACGACAACAGGAAGCCGAACCATCACGCAGCCTGTACTATTTAAAGATGTATAAGAATTACTCTTCAGAGCCGTTAATTCGGCCCCGATTTTCCGAGCGATGATGCCATTGTACTGTTGTAGGTTTTCGTGGTGCCACGCATGAGAAATGCTCTCCATGGCTGCTCTTTTGGCATAGCCGTATCGAGTGTTCCTTCTCTCAGCTACCTCGATCGAATAGCTGTGGAGAATGACGATGCCATTATCTCCCTTGCTCGGTTGTTTAAACGTCGTCTGCTCGGGATTGCGTGGGTTGGGGGTGGTTGCTACACTGTGGCTTCGGCTTCCGTCGCTGGCTCATGGCACAGTCGGGAGCACAGTGGGAGCATCGCCAAGTCAACTCGGTCAGGCAACGCAACACCTGCGTCTGTCCCGTGACCTGTCGGCGAGCCTTCGACACTTCGTGTAGCCAAACAGGTGCACTTGGCCTGGCACTGGCGCCGTGATGGCGCATCTCCGTTACTGAGTGGCGAATGGCGGTTGCTGTTGTGGGTAAACTTTAGCACACCGACATCCTTCTCGTAGGTCTTACTCAAGTGTTGGTCATTTCCATATCTCTGCCTGCTCTGAGCAAATATCTCACTTGCATGGGTCTGTCCGTGACACGTCTTCTGTGATTTTGTTGTTGTCGTGTTTGTGCAGATTACATATTCGACAGTCCCAAAAGATTCCAGAAAAGACAAACTAATGCGGAGTGCCACTGTGACCCTCGGGTGAAAAGTGCTATAGAAATGCAGTTATTATTGTCGCACTTCGCTTGTGCAGACTATGAATAAACATTACAGCTCTGGCTCCGTTCCTGCCGTCTTCTGAATCGAATGTTGTTTCCGATTGCGAAATATCTGCGTTGCAGCACCTGTTTGTTATTGCATTTACTTCAGTAGAATTACATTTTGTAGCTTTATTCAAGTCCCCGCACGCTCAGAATGTAATCTTCACAGTGATGTATTTGGCAGCGCACATTTATATATTTACTTTGTGGTGAGGTCGCGAGATTAAAATTTGATTGAAAAGGGGGGCACGGTGGCGCAGTGAGTAACGCTGCCGCCTCGCCGCAAGAAGGTCGCCGGGTTCGATTCCTGAATCGGGTGCTGTATGTGTTGTATGTTCTCCCCGTATCCGCGTGGGTTATCGCCGGGTGCTCCGGTTTCCTCCCACAGTCCATAAGGTATACTCATCTCATCTCAT
>JAZEWT010000003.1:41582639-41593042 GCA_036362905.1 Mordacia mordax
ATGTAATGTTTATTTTGAAACCATTACAAAAGCTTCACAAATTTGAACATTAAAATTTCTTGTTCTTGAACTTGAACACGGTCATCCTACTATGTAATGTAAACAGATTCCTGAATTATATCACAAGAACATCTCTTCCCAAGGTTATTTATCGCTTTACAGTGTATTTTTATAAGCCATAATTATCATGTCTGTAATAATCTGAGCCACAATTATTGTATATCTAATATGAGAAATGAATAGTTATTGTGTATGATGAATGAAAATGTAAACTAGTTGTGATATATTTAGAGTGCGGTATAAGTCGCTTTACTGAATAACTATTTGATACGTCGAGAGTTTGATAAGTTGAATGATAACACTGCCATTGCTCTAACTAATACACATAATTAATCACAAGATTCCATTATTGTCGGTAAAGTGACTTCTGCTGCACCCTGTGTATTGATCATAGATGGAGCTCTAGGTGTGCCCAAAGAAACGTCGTTAACATGCGCGCATCTTTATCCGCCGATACCAGTCCGGTGAAGCCTTCAAACCGGGCGTATCTGCCCAGTCCTAGCGGTGTATCGGCAGAACGCGACTTATCGCCCGTCTGCTGCTGCCGCCGTGGAGCAGAAGCTGGAGGCGTTGCAGGCGGTGCGCAGCAAGGTCGCCGCGGAGCCCGCCGCGGTGCACCTGGCGCTCGTGTGCCTCCGAGCGGACGAGCTGCACCACGAGCTGGCGGCGCGGGTGCAGCGGCAGAGAGAGCGACTCGTGCTCTTCCAGGTGGAGGAGAATCGCCTCATGAATGGCAGGTGCGTGTTACTTGTGTGTGTGTGTTTGTGTACGCGTGCGTGTACGCGCGCGCGTTCTTGTGGAGAGGACGTGGTGTAGCAGTTAGCGCAATGCTGCGTTACGAACCCGGCAAGTTCGATTCCCACTCACGGCCAACACCAGCAACGATTTTCTTAATCGGACCGGGGCCTCTCCTGCCTTACACGAGTACGCGGTGTGTTTTAAAAACATCTGCATCGGGGAGTCAATGGCTGAGGTCTTGGCCACTTAGGTTTTATTTTAGCTCGAATGGACCGTGGAGCCATATAGCTTTTTTTTAACAGTTCACCAGCAAGGAAGGGCAACCAAGATACAACACCTCAGGGAACCGAAGGAAATTTAGCCAGGACAGTTAACCTAGGTTGGAAATTTAGTCAGGACAGTTAATCTAGGTTGGAAATTTAGTCAGGACAGTTAATCTAGGTTGGAAATTTAGTCAGGACAGTTAATCTAGGTTGGAAATTTAGTCAGGACAGTTAATCTAGTTAGTTTGTTATTGGACCGTGGGAGGAAATGGGAGTACCCAGGAAAATCCCACTGGGATATGGGGAGGACATGCAAACTCTACACAGACAAGTACCTGAGCCGGGAATCGAACCCAGAAACTTCTTACCGTGTGGCGACACTGACTCGAACCGGGACAAACACTCTTCGCTGACCGCGCCGACGTCACCGGCGGCGCCGTGCCGACCACTCCGCCGGGAAACCTTCACGCGCGCGCTCCACAGCCTCTGCCGGCGCTACGATGAGCTGGCGCAGCGTGCCGCGGGCGAGCCGAGCAGCACGGACGAGCTGGTGACGCTCGCCGGGTTCCTGCACAAGGACGGCGAGGCCGCTGTTGGGCGCCTGCGCGACGAGGTGTGCGACGCCGTCCACCGGCTGAGCTTCCTCGTCGACCACGCTGTCTTCACACGTGAGCGCCCACCGCCGCCGCCACCGCCACCGCTGCCGCCGCCACCGCCGCCGCCGCCGCCGCCACCGCCACCGCCACCGCCACCGCCACCGCCACCGCCACCGCCGCGGGGGGGGGGGTGGTAGTTGGGGTGGCGCGCGCTTGTTTACCAACACCGCTCGTCACCGGGAAGGCCTCGGCTGTGTGTCGAGATTGGCTGTGTCGCGCGTGTACGCGATTACGACAGTGACCCAACCAGAAAGTGTTTCATTTACTACTAATGCCTTTTTTTCTTTTGCAGCTTGTTTATACCTCCTGCCTGGACAACTGTTTAAAAGAGTTATATAGCTCAATGGTTCCTTCCAGCTTAAATAAAGGACTGATGTGATGATTGCTTCGAAAAGCTGCTCTCTCGGGACAGCCGCGTCGATCGCTTCCTCTCTCCACCTCGCGGCTGTCCCGAGAGAGTAGCTTTTCGAAGCAATCATCATACATCGAGTCATGAAAACCTACATCATTGCAAGGGCTGATGTGTTTATGATGTTTACAGATCAGCCTGTTGTGATCATCTGCATGGGTCGAAATCTTTAACTTTCGTGTACTTATCGTAATGCCTAGCCCTCCCGATGGCTCATAACCCTGTCATGGTGGTGTGGTTTTAATCTTCTTGTGAACCCCAGAGCTACGTTGCACGGAGTCTAGCGCTCCTAGTTGGGTTCCCTCGGTGAACAGGTCTGGAGCCCAATACTCCTGGTAGGGTCTCCCTTGGTGAACAGGTCTGAAGTCTAGCACTCGAGCCAGGTTCTGCTTTAGTGAACATGTCTGAAGTTGGCTCTCCTGGTAGGGTCTCCCTTGGTTAACAGATCTGGAGTCTAGCGCCCCTGCTGGAGTCTCTCTTGGTGAATAAGTTGGGGTGGAGTTTCCGAAGACCCTCCGACTAAACGAGCTTGGCATCATGTAGAGCATCCAGCCATACAATTCTGCTCCAGTAACTCCACTCCTAGAGAGCAACCTAGGTCAACCTGGATAGCGGCTGTTTGAACGGGCAGCTGCTACTTCTACTACTACATCACATCTCCTATATGTAAACATGATATGGAAAGCTGCTCTTACAGAGTATTCAATACGTTGTCTGTCCATGTTTCCTCCTGAGAATTCCAATGGAAACGGTGAAATTATTGTCAGGCATTCATTCCTCCGTTCTAGTGTGCGATAGAATTTGCTTCGTTATTCATTACTCATGGTCACTCAGGATTAAGTTGATGACGTCATTCCAATGAATGCGAGTTTTTAAAGCTGTTGTTGGGAGCACCAGATATACGAGTGTTATGAGTTCATTTGAGTATATTTTAAGCAATTTTCATTGTTTTATTCTTGTTACGCTGGTGCTATTTTAATCTGTTAATGCTTATTATTATGATTATTAATTATTCTTAATAATTTTACTTTTCAACTCTTGGGGCCTACTCGGCTCATTGAGAGAGTGAAGCCTCCATCTTGCCTCTAAGTAGCAGCAGCAGTCGCTGTCGCCCTACCAGTATCAGCACCTCACTCACCTCTATGCTCACCTTCACCTTCCTCGCCTCGCTCTCCCCTCACGACCCTCCTTACCTTCTCCTTATCTTCTCATCCTCATGCACTACCCCACATCTCCCTCACCTCGCCACCTCTCTAAACTGTCTTTCCTCACCTTCCTCTGTTCTCACCACCCGCTCACCTCATTCACCACACTGCCGTATATCATTTACCTTCCTCACCTTGTATTTCACTTCCACATCCTCTCCTCAACTTCCTCACATTTTCACATCACATCCTCACATCTTGGGCGGCGCGGTGGCCCAGTGGTTGGCGCTGTCGCCTCACAGCAAGAAGGTCCCGGGTTCGAATCTCTCGGCTCGGGTGCCTTTCTGTGTGGAGTTTGCATGCTCTCCCCGTGTCCGCGTGGGTTTTCGCCGGGCACTCCGGTTTCCTCCCACAGTCCAAAAAGCATGCTGCTACATCGGTTAATTGGCTCGCAGGCTAAATTGCCCCGCAGTGCCCGGCGATGGACTGGCGTCCCATCGTCGGTATATCCTTGCCTTGCGCCCTGTGTCTGCCGGGATAGGCTCCAGCTTCACCGTGACCCTGTATAGGACTAAGCGGTTTCAGACAATGAGATGAGATGAGATCCTCACATCTTCAAGCACTCTGACATCTCCCTCACCTTTTCAACTCACCTCACTCTGCCCTCATTACCTTTTAAAACCTTCCTAACTCTCTCCTCACCACCTTTGACCATCCCCTGTCACTCACTTCTCACCACCCTCCTCACCTCTCATCACTTTTCACTGCATTCACTTAAATATCACCACTCTCTCTCGCTAATCATCTATTCACTATCATTCGCCATCCACCCACTCATCACCTCACTACCTAGCTACTCACCACCTTGCTGCTACGCTACCTACTTACTTATCATTCCATTGATCTACTCTGTTGTTGTTGTTGACATGCCGTTCTCTCCACAGCCCTGTGCAGCACTTTGTGACCCTCAGGTGAAACGCGCTTTAGGAATGCAAATGTTATTATTCTTGTTGTTTATGCTCACAAACAATGCATACCGAGAAAACGTTATTTTGATAATGTGTTCACTGGATAAAACGTTGGATCTGCTTTCATGCCCTTGAGAATCTGTTTGATCTGTAATAATCAGACACAATGCCATTGTCTTATCGCTGCACTGGAATGCTGTTGTGATTGCCTGCTCTTACTGAGATTTACAAACATTACGTTCGTGTTCTTGAGCTGTTATGCTGTTCTTAAACCACTTGCGCAAATTTTACTATTGGCTCAACAAACGTACGTGAAATATTTTCTGCGCAAATGAGCATCTTGGGATTGGCGCTCGTCAGCTGTTGGTAGCATTGGGCTTCTGGTGGAAATTACTTCTTCCTATGGCAGGATCGAGTCTCTCCATAGAACCACCACGATTAATATATGCAAAAAGTTGTACTTATTTTAGAGACCCTTCGGAGATGATGGGCTGCGTCAAGACCACCCCCCCCTCCCCAATCAGTATTTGAAATTGCAACATTCCGATTGGCATGGCGGCACGGTGAGAAGCGCCGCTGCGTCGCAGCAAGAAGATCCTGGGTTCGATTCCTGGCTTGGGTACTTTTCCCTGTGAAGTTAGAATTCTCTCCCCACGTATGTGTGGGTTTTTCATGAGTATTCCAGTATCCTCCCACAGTCCACAGACTCACTACTGGCGAAGTTAATTGTCCTGACTAAATTGCCCCCGGCGACTTGTGATGTTGTAACTTGCTCACCCCTTCCCACTGCACAACTGTTAAAAAGCGCGATATAGCTCAAGGTTCCTTCCAGCTTAAGCACAAAATGATCGTGAGTCCGCTCTCACTCTGCAGCTGAGCCAGCAGGTTTTTTCTTTTTTGAAACAAGAGTTGGAGGACGGTAGGGGGAGTGAGTTACGATGACAGCGTCGTGTTTGCGATAGCGCGGTGAGTAGCACTGCTACTTCACAGTAAAACGATCCTGAGCTCGGTTCCCGGCTCGGGTGCCCGTTTCTGTGTGCAGTCTGCATGTTCTCCCCGTGTACTCTGGTCTCCTCCCACAGACCAAAGACATGCTGGCTAAGTTAATTGTCCAGCAGATTCAATCGTCCCCTCTGCCTTGCGATGTACTGGCGTCTCAGCATGCTTGTAGCCCTGCCGTGTGCCGTGTGCCTGCTGGTATAGGCTCCGGCTCACCGCCAACCCTGTACAGGATTAAGCGGGTACCGATAACGGTCGAACGAATGCTTCATCTGACGCGCGCGATCGTGTGCGCGATCGTGTGCGTGCGATCTCCTCGGCCTCGGGACAGCCGATGATGTCAAACTGAACGGTCAGGTGTTCCACTGGCCCGATCACATCCGCTGCGTGTTCGAGGCCAGCATAGCTCGGCTGCAGGCACGACGCGAGCAGGCCGAGGATCATCTCCAAGCAAAGTAAGACGCATTATCCTGCCTCGGACAATAACAATACAAATGGAATAGTAATTTAATCATAATTGTAATCATTACACCCACTGCGTGCTGGAGGCCTTCCCACACAGTGTCGGCCGTGACGGTTATGTGGCCAATGCACGGTTGTGTATTAGAACTTACATTGTTATATACGTTTTATTGGAACAAGCATTACTTAATGTAATTGATTATGAATTGCCTTTGGGCAATTAATATACGGTGCACAATTGAACATCATCCACAGCGAACGTCAGATCAACAAACTTTATGACATATTCTAAAAGTAAAATAATGACGGTAAATGGAATTTCGTCAAGATACAGGAGTGAATTGGTTTTGTAAACATAGCATTTTCATGAAGGGAATTCGATTAAAGAATAATGTTCACCGCGTAGGTTTTCACGACTCGACGTTTAAGAATTTCTCTTAAGGGCTGCTCCTTCAGGATAGCCGTTTCGAGCAGTTTTCCTCTATACTTCTGCCTCTGATGAAGGAAAAGTTTCAATTAGCAATATTCACACCTCGGATAAGCATCATTGGCTACGATGAGGAGAGTGGGGAGGGATGCTCAACACGGTTATCCCAAAAGAGCAGCTCTTAAAAATGCATTAATATTTTCTTATGCTCTGTTCTAAGGACACGTCAGAACCATTATTTTCCGTCATCAAACGCGTTCGTTTCCTGAGCGACTTGTGAGGCCCCAGGGGTGATTTGAAAAAAATAAACCAAATGTGGGAATGCGCCACGGTGCGTGTCCCCTTTGGAGTGCTCCCGTAACACATTGATAGTGTTATAACAACGTATTTTATGCGTGTCTGTGACTTCTGAGATGTAAAACAACCATCCAAATGTAAGACTGTGAAAATCGAATGCGTTCTGTCTGGGATTGTTTCGCTCTGGGAATAGCATTTCCGTGCATTGCCACCCAAGTCCACCGCTGACCCCGATCACAAAAACTCCCACCGTGTCTCTGGGCAGGGTCCAAGAGTTGGAGAAGAAGCTACAACTCTACAGCAAGGAGGTGGATGCTTTCAAGAAACGAGAGAACATGAACCTGGAAGAAATGAGGAACAACGTGGAGAAACTAAACGAGCTTACGGCCAACTTGGATTGTGCGGCCGAGGAGTTGGCGGTACGGTTAAACTCGCGAACACCACGGGATCGAGAGGCAGTACGGTAACATGTGAGTGCCAGCGAAGGAACGGGGCACGCCCTCGAGGATGTTCACCGCAGAGATGGGGCGATGCAGGGAGGTGTAGGGGAGGCAGATACGTGGTTAGATGGCGCCAGCCCGCCCGACGCTGCATCCGAGATACAAGGTGGGCCACAAATAGCAGACACATTTGTATTTAACACAGAGAGCAATGTGTCAGCTTTTTGTGGTCCACCATATATTGTTATGCTATCGGCCAATTATCAAGTGTTTGTTTTTTGGTTGTGGGAGGAAACTGGAAAACACAAAGGAAACCCGTGCTGAACAGGGGGAGAGAGCACACGAACTCCTCGCAGAAAGGTGCCCGAGGCGGCGATCGATCTGCCTCGGGCAGGAACTTCTCTCTGTGAGGAGGCACGGGTGTTGCCACCGCGTAGCCGCCACGGCTCGATCCGGGTATAGCGAGGACTCCACCGTGCCCTCCGCTCTGCAGGCCATCAACAAGGAGGAGGAGCTGCTTGAAAGGGAGGCGAGCCAGTTCCCCATCCTCCAGGCCACGGTGGTGAACAAGCAGCCGTACGATCAGCTGTGGAACACTGCCCTCAGCTTCCACCTCAAGTCCGACGTCTGGATGCACGGTACACGGAGTCTGTACAGCAGTAACACTCACACCTCCTCACAGAGAGAGGCTGCTTCCCAAGGCGGCTCGATTCCCACCTCGGGCACCTTCCTGTGCGGCATTTGAACGTTCTTCCCCTGTTCTGCGTGGCTTTCTGCCGAGTTCATCGGGTTTCTGCCCATAAGGTTAAAAAACGCTCATTAATTGGCCGATGCCATGAGCATACAGGACGCGGTGTCTGGCAGATGTTGGTGCGAGATAGCACTGTGGCAGCCTTCCCACCTCCTCTGTGCACCTCTGATATATTCCGTCTGAATGAATAACCTTCGACATTGAACAAAAACTGTGGTACATGTTAGAAATTGTAATGTTAAATTATTACAGGTGTTCACCAGTCTGTTGTGTTTTTGGGTTGTCTGGAGTGATATCTGACATTTCGCTGCACATTGTGGGGGCTTCATCCCTGCTTGTTTTTTTTTTATACTGGAAGACACACGGTAAGTATAACCCATAAACACATCCAGACTGAGCGAGTTAATATATTTAACTCTGTAAAGCTCGCTGAACTCTCAGCTCTCATTCATAGGTTACATGGCCATACAGGATAGTTTTTTTTGTAGTGGTTTATATCATAGCACGTGGAAATGTATAGTAGCAATCAAATAATCTGAACTCGTGTTTCTAAGTGTGGAGGGATTAACGCACGTGACCACGATAACAGATAAATTACAAATATCTAGGCATCAGGCTCGGGATTGAATTCACACGCTGCTGCTGCGTACCAGGCTGGTGCGATAACAACTCAGAGGGATTCGTACAGCACAGCCCATAAAACGTACACAGTTCAAAGCACGACACTTGAGACTTATATGGCAGACTCTTGAACATCCGCATTGGAGCGTGAGATCTTTAGTGACGGTGGCACACTTTATAGAGGCACGGTAATGGTGTCGAGCCACCAAAACGTCGCAGTGCTCGCCCCGATTATAACCGGTCAGCAACCGCTGAACCTCCCATCCGACTGTGAACTTGAAACCGTGCCCTCGCTCTAAACTCACCAGGGTCCTTCCAGGGCTTGAATGCGGAGGAGCTGGTGGAGGAAGTGGGCACCATGTGGCGGAACATGTACAAGCTCACCAAGGGCTTTGCTGAGCTGCCGGGTCCTCGGCGCATTGCCGAGAGCGTCAAGGCTCGCATAGACAAGTTCAAGCCTCACCTGCCCATCCTGAGCACTATCTGCAACCCGGGCATGAAGGATCGCCACTGGGACCAGGTCAGGGCGGCGCTCTTCGGAGGGCGATTTGCTGACAATAATAATCTATATAGGGCGGCGCGGTGGCCCAGTGGTTAGCGCTGACGCCTCACAGCAAGAGGGTCCCGGGTTCGAATCTCTCGGCTCGGGTGCCTTTCTGTGTGGAGTTTGCATGCTCTCCCCGTATCCGCGTGGGTTTTCGCCGGGTATTCCGGTTTCCTCCCACAGTCCAAAAGCATGCTCCTGGATACGTTTATTGGCTCGCAGACTAAAATTGTCCCGCAATGCCCGGCGATGGACTGGCGTCCCGTCGTCGGGTGTATTCCTGCCTTTCGCCCTGTGTTTCCGGGATAGGCTCCGGCTCACCGTGACCCTATATAGGATTAAGCGGTTTCAGATAATGAGATGAGATGAGATGAATAATCTATATAATAGGGCCAGGCATGCGTTAGGGCACCGATCATTTCCTCAATTCTCGTTGGTTTAAAGCCTTTCTGAGGTAATAACCAGCCCGCTAGATGGCGTGCAGTATTTTATATTGATTCATTTTATTTGTTTCTATTTATTTACTTTATTTATTCATTACTTAATTATTGCTCTGGTCGTGTCACTTGACAACTTTGCAGAGGATGTTGTCGATCAGCTGTAGGCTGTTCTGTCAGAGCTGATCGCATCGTCACCATCTAGTGGTCAGCCGGTCAGCGCAGACACGGCCTAGGCAGTTGCAGGCCACCGTAAAGGCCAGTTATGATAAAAAATGCGCAAAATATTCATTCTGAGTTAAACTAAGAGGCCTGTGAGGGAAGAAAGTCAGCTACACGGTTAGGTGACACCTACCCGCCAGCCAATACATCCTATATATGGTGATGTTTTAATAATAATAATTGCACTTCTAGAGCACTTTTCACCCGGGGGTGACAAAGCGCTGCACAAAGCTGTGTATTGGCCAATTAATTAATTCGTGGTGTATTTATAGTTTTGGGAGGAAAATGGATAATCCTCATGCAGAGCGGGGGGCGAAAACACAAACTCTGTACAAATATGCACCTGAAGCAGGCATTGATCTGCCTCAGCAAGGACCTTCTTTAAACTTGCAGCCCAAGTATTAGCGATGATGCGTGCAGTATTCGTAGCGATCATCACTTACTCTGTCCGTTCAGAGTCGTCCACATTTCCACAGTTTTTTTTTTTCCAAGACCAATAAAGTTTCCATTTCGTCGCCCAGGTTTTTTTCGATGACTATGACCTCGGACCGTCGTCGATGATTTGCCGTTGCATTGGTCTGCTTTCCCGAGACAGATCAGTGAACTGGTGGGATACGACCTGAAACCTGGAGAGGACACCTCTCTCGCCAGCATGTTGGAATACGGACTGTCTCAATACATCGACAAGTAAATCGCTTAATCACTCGTACAACAACAAACTACCAATCATAGCTGTTCCTTTCGGGTAGGTGTGTCGAGTGTTCACGCATTCTCCTTTGTGATGTTTCACCTCCTACATTGGAGGCATCACTGCATGTTCTGCCTGATGACAAGAAGCAATGGACCAGGATATTGATATTGTGCCAGTGTTTCTGAGTTCGTCTCTGGTACGAGGACATCATCGTTATCGATACCTGCTTAATCTTGTGCGGGGTTTTGGGGAGCCACAGTCTATCCTGGCAGG
>JAZEWT010000003.1:41596117-41607452 GCA_036362905.1 Mordacia mordax
TACTGGGACCTTCCCCTGGGACACCTGTCTTCTACTGGGACCTTCCCCTGGGACACCTGTGCTCTACTGGGACCTTCCCCTGGGACACCTGTGCTCTACTGGTTTCCCGTGGTCCCTTACAGCGGCAGAGCGGTGCAGTGAAATGGTCACAATCGTGTGGTTTGCTCGCCACAGTCCGAGGGAGTTCCTGTTCAATTGCGAAGCTAATAAAGATTACTCATTACACATGCGTGGCGTGCTTCACGCAGACGTCTCAATGCATTGCGAGAAACTGCAGAGAAGTGAGGGGCAAAGCAGCCGCACGGTCAGTCGGCGCCAGCATTTGCCAGACACTGCTTCCTAAACAGTGTGACATTACTGGCCAGTTAAAAATAATAATAATTGCACTTCTGGAGTGTTTTTCACCCGAGGGTCACAAAGCGCTGCGCAGAGCTGCGGAGAGTATGGCATGTCAGTAACAGCAACATAGACTTACACACCAAAAGATGACTCGACACATGCATAGTACCCACAAATATAAATGAGCGACAGGCACTACACACACACACTGCGCCTGAGGATGCCTCTAACGTGTGAGGCGAAACGTCCCGAGGAGAGGAGAGAGGGAGCGATCGACGCGGCTGTCCCGAGAGAGCAGCTTTTCAAAGCAATCATCAAACATCAGGACAGTTAATTCAGGAGTGTTTTTAGTTGTAGGAGGAAACCAGAGAATCCGGAGAAAACCCACAGAGCGAGACCAGACAAACTCTGCACAGAAAAGGAACCCGAGGCAGGAATGGAACCACCTCAGGTAGGACTTTCTGTGACTTGCAGATGTTAGCATTTTGCCACCCAGCCGCCTCAAACGGTGACACTTTCACATTCAGATAGTGGTTTCAAGTCACTTATATCTCTATAAGTGCTGGATGGGCTTGCTTATTAAAGCTGAAAATACAATGGGTGCATGTAGGAACATTGCTCCCGAAGGTGCCCAGAGTTCCCCATCCCTGGTCCTTTTGAGCTATTTTGCTGACAACCCAACAAAGGCCAGTTACATATTCCTGGCTCTATGGGCCGTATGTCAGCTAACGATACTCTCTCTATTTAGCCGATAACGTTTAAGGCATCAGATTACAGAGAGGCTGCCTTACTGCTGCCCTGCCTCTCTGCGGTTCCTCGGACCACCGAGTCATTCTCGCTGAGAGTGAATGAATGCCACGCTGAGCGTCGTAAGTGCAAACTTTATTATTTTCATTCCTAAAGCGCTCCATTGTTGTGGCCCACAGTTGAAGGACACTAACGTCCTGGTGGCTACCAATCAGCCCAGGATGCTGGAACGCCTCCACGAGTCCAACGTTCTGCTGGAGGACATCCAGAAGGGCCTCAACAGCTACCTGGAGAAGAAACGCCTCTTCTTCCCAAGGTGAATGTTGTAAATACACCGGGTGGCTGCATACATTGGGGATCACAGCAAAGAGCTGCCACCATTCAGTCACGGGCTTCAATCGAAGCCATGTTCTTGTGATGCAATCAATGGATCGAGTGCAACGAGTTGATGTTTTCAGTCGGGTGAACACTAACTCCTTACAATAAATATATTTATTATTTTTCACTTAATTCGACATTTTCCCGCTCTTAGGCTTAAAAACATTTCAGTCCGATTACCTTGCAGCGAACACACACTGCAGGATGTTAGAATGTGTGTTTCCGATCTTTCTTGAATTCGAGAAATGATTTTGAAAGTTCCGGCGATGGACTGGCGTCCCGTCGTCGGGTGTATTCCTGCCTTACGCCCTGTGTTTCCGGGATGGGCTCCGGCTCACCGTGACCCTATATAGGATTAAGCGGTTTCAGATAATGAGATTTTGAAAGTTGCGAATTTCAAACCAGTTCTAAGCAACCGCTGAGCCACTGAAGTTGTTCTTAGAAGTTCGCGAGCAGCAGGGTGCCACAGGATTAACGTCTGCATCCCCACATCCCACAGAGAGATAGTCCTGCCCAAGGCGGTTTCATCCCTGCATCATTCGTCTTTCTCTGTGGAGATTGTGTGTTCACCCCTTGTTTTGCGCCGGTGTCCTCTCGCTTCTCTGGTTTCCTTCCGTATCTGAAAATGTTTAAATGATTTATTGGTCCATAGCATTAACATATCGGGACGCAGTGTCCGGCAAATGTTGACGTGAGCTCAACCGTATGGCTGCTTTCCTCCCTTCTCTAAAATTTCTTCGCACCTCCGTATCTTATCTATGACCAGCATGGAGTTTGCGCGCATTGTGGACCCTGAGCTTATTATCGTTAATCGT
Source organism: Mordacia mordax (assembly GCA_036362905.1). NCBI lineage: Eukaryota > Metazoa > Chordata > Hyperoartia > Petromyzontiformes > Petromyzontidae > Mordacia > Mordacia mordax. Next base: position 41,598,397 of record JAZEWT010000003.1, read on the forward strand.
GTTACTTGTGCGAAACTCTTCGTGGCGTTCAGCTCCCGAGCGTATTTACAGCGCAAGGCTTGTCTGGAGCGCGCGCCGCCCACAGGTGCTGGCGCAGTGCCGTCGTGACGCGCCGTCTGTGCAACATTCGTCAGGTTCTTCTTCTTGTCCAACGATGAGCTCCTCGAGATCTTGTCCGAGACCAAGGATCCCATGCGAGTGCAGCCACACCTCAAGAAGTGCTTTGAGGGCATCGCAAAGCTGGAGTTTACCGAGGACATGGAGATCACGGGCATGATCAGCTCCGAACGCGAGGTCGTGCCCTTGAACAAGAAGATCTATCCGGCCAAAGCGAAGGTGTGCAGGTCCTCCTGTCGATGCACAAAGGGTTCCGTGATCTCAGTTGCCTGTGTGTGTAACTTGTTCAAGGGTTGTAAATGGAATGTTGGAAGTCTCAAGTATTGTTGGGGGCAGTGTGGGGCAGTTGGGCTTGTCCAGAAGTCATGGTTTGACTACCACCTCGGGCGCCTTATTGTGTGCCGTTTGTGCGTCTCCCCCTGTTCGGCTAGAATTTATTTCAGGTGCTCAAGACAAAAAGTCCTTCATTAATTAGCCATTAACGTCACACTATATAGCACGCAGTGTCTGGCAAATATTGGCTGCAGCTCACCATGTGGGAGAAGCCTGATCCGGGGTAACGCCTCAAGTGTGGACGTCAGTGTGTTGTGAAGAAGACAGCCGGCACATTTGATTTGGCTATCCTGAAAGAACAGCTGTGGAGAGTAATTCTCGTCTTAGTGGGTGCTCTGGTCGCTGCTGTCACCAATGCCGTTGTTATTGTTGATGTAACAGGGGATGGTGGAGAAGTGGCTGCTTCAGGTGGAAACCATCATGCTGAGCAGCATCAGGAGCATCATTAAGGAGGCTGTCAATGCCTACACACAGGTCAACAAGCCATGCATTCCCTCAGTACATTGTCCGATTTGTTTGCGGTTTCTAATAATAATAATTGCACTCCTAAAGCGCTTTTCACATGAGGCTCACAAAGGCCACGGTTTGCCGAGATCTATTTATATTTTAATGGCATTTACTGTTCGCGCCATTCCTATAGCGCAAGGCAATCGCGAGAGCATTTTCTTTTATGCAGGGGTTCATTAGCTTTGCATCTCAAGGTCCACTTCACCCACTTGGATATTTTGTCCACAGACCACTAAGTGGTGCTCTTGGCTCACTGACGGGTCACCTTCGTAACCCGGGAACTGCCTGTACGTTATGACCGAGCGTGCTTGTGCCTGCAGGTTCCACGGAGGAAGTGGGTGCTGGACTGGCCTGGGCAGGTGGTCATCTGCAGCTCAACCATCTACTGGACGAGCGAGGTGTCTGAAGCCATCCGGAAGGGCACTCTCCCGGTGGGGCTCCTGCACAACGCACGACTGCTGTCCCACTGCTATCCCAGTACATTGTTGAATGTGTATTCATATAAGGGTATTGTCAACATCATCATCATCATCATCGTCGTCATGGTCATGATGTAGGTTTGTCACGGTTCGACGAAGGAGAATTTCTCCTCTCAGCTGTTGTTTCTGTTGAGCCACGTGCAGATGACACGGCGGCTATTCCATCGCTGTGCTATTTATTAAAGTAGAACTCCATATATATATTCATTTTGGTTATTTTGGATTTTATTTTTACACAAGTATCGTTGTCTTGAAACATTTTTTTTATGCCTACTGAAAATTCTGCTTACAGAGGTAAAGATATCAACACTACTCGAAACTTTTGATCCCTATTATTCGGTCTCAATCTTGGTGGGTTTTAATGGCTCTCATGAAGATTTGCCACTTTGTACCGCTTGTTACGCTGAACGGAGAGAGAAATGAGAGAGGAGGAACACTCCAGGGTACTTTGTCGAAATACGCGTTGGCCACCGCGTTTATAAACAAGGGTAGTGCGGTGTTCTTTATCGTTGTACCTTGCCTTGTTTTTGCCTTCATTTTCTAAGTAGGATTCTTGCAAAACTCGTTCCATCTGTCCTTAGAGAATGATGCCATTAGTGTAGAAGCATAATTATGCTATTTCTGTAGTTTCATGTTACTACAACATTCATTGAAATCTAAATGTTTTAATTTAATCAGTTTGGCAATATCTGAATGCTGCGTTTCATTAACTTTACTCTACGTACAATCAATGCAAATTATATTTAATATAAGTACTTTGTGACCTTATGGTTAAAGGAATTATACCAACGCAGATCAACATAATGATGATAATGACTTAAGTGGGTCACAGGCTTAGTGATATGCATCAGTGCATTGATATCATAGTTGCGTGTTTGTATTAAAGCAGTAATGCACTAAAGGATTTACGGTGCTCTTTGTACCACTCCCATGAACATTATCCATATTAAGCTGATGAAAGTTTCTCTGTTGGTACATGGAAATAAAACAGGATCCGGCACACAGGGGTCTGACATTTCAGGCAAACTCCGGGTCAATAGCTGTGTCTACGTTCGTGTGGGATTTCCTCCGGCAGTTCCTGATCTTTAGTCTGCATCCCATCGACCAGGGTTTCTCGTACGACCGCCAATCAGCGCTCATCTCTGACTTCACGAAATTGCCTTCAGCGCTGGAATGCAAATGATGGGTTAGACGCTGTGCGTGCCCAGCGGGCGGTAACGATTTTTCACGCGAGCGCTTACGCAAGGTTGATACGGTCTTATTGTAAGGCAACGCTCTCCACTTCACGTGGGATGTTTCGCAATCGTCAGGCATGTACACCGTGTATTAGCTTTTTTCGTATTCGGAAATTTGATAAGTTGGCATCGTCGGTGAAGCTACAGTGATGGGACTTGAGCGATGGTGTTTGTCCCACCCACCATCATCATTATTAAATAAATACATCTGAGCCATTCATCGATGCACTGCTGAATGAAAGCTTTCTACCCACTGGTATTTCTATCATCGATACAATCAGGTGCGGACTCTATTGTGTGCCTCTCTCACTCCCAAAATAGCTTTAATATCTCTTAGCAGATCCAAGCCAGTGGTGGAAATTCATTTGATTGGGTGAGAATGAGGGTCATCTGTATATAGAATGGAGCAAGTGGTTTTTTTTTGTTATGTATGTAATGAAGTATGTATGTGTGTACTAAGGGTACCGGTTCAAATCCTTTTGTAAGTGCACATTTTGTCTGCATCTGCACAACAGCAAGGCTTCAATGTCTTCATTCAGCTTTGTTTCCCATTTATTCATTGCTCTTTTGAAACTTTTAACACTATTTCAGCTTTAAATTCCGACTTTTGCACCAGAACTATCATCAGTCCTGTTAAGCAATCAATTGCTTTTATCCTGATGTCAGAAGAATGTATTGGAACACAATTGGTCGTAGAGCGCGCACTCCGCCAGTTCCCTCCGAATGGCGTTCACCGCTGGATTATTTTAGAGTGAAACTTATTTACTCAACTCTGACGTGATAATGTTTGGCTGAACATGCTCCCGACATTGATCCCATCAAAATAGTTGTTATTAATCTTTTAGGAAATGCCCTTAATCAGAGCAATGTACAAAATCACACACATAAACCATTCAAAATCAATGAATAGAAAATAAATACTGGAAGTTGACGGTTAGTACTGGTCAGATTTCATAAACATCCGTTACATAGGCGCGTTTTTAAAATAATCTCCGTAATGGGATTAGTGAGTCGGTGGTGCTTATGTCTTATGGTGGATCTCGTTGCAGCACAATGAGGATAGGGTAGGGATAGAAGGAGCCTGGGGTAGTTTGACGGTTAGCGCCAGCGTACCGGGCTAGAGCGGGCGTGCGCGGTGTCGGCGTGAGCGTGCAGGCGTACCTGGCGAAGAGCAACGAGCAGATAAATGAGATCGTGGAGCTGGTGAGAGGGAGGCTATCCGGAGGGGCTCGCTCCACCCTGGGGGCTCTGACTGTCATCGATGTTCATGGTGAGAAGCAGCGTGGAGGCCACCTCCTCCACAGGATTGTTTCCTAAAGCATCGGTGCAGGCAGTCTCCCCGCGTTCTGTTCCTGATTTCCGTTCCCAAGTCGCTTTACTCGCAAGTTGTAACGCAATACGGTAGTGAATGTGATACTCTACACGGGGTAGCAACGCCCTTGATGATTTCAGGATTTGGACATTACGTATACTATTGTAGATATCTACAGTTTAAACAACCTACAGTTGGAACACAATATGTAATGGACAGTCAGAATACTAATTAACTAACAGTCAAAACTCAAACTGTAGTGTACATGCAGTGTCCCCTATACTCTTTATAATAGTATTGTATTCATAGCTTATGGGAGCTCACAAATTGTACGTTCATGAGTCACAGACTGGTGAGACAGTCACAGACTGCCTGTTCATCTGTGAACAGGCAGTCAGTGACAGTCACAGACTGCCTGTTCATCTGTAAACAGGCAGTCAGTGACAGTCACAGACTGCCTGTTCATCTGTGAACATCTGTGAACAGATGAACAGGCAGTCTGTGACTGTCTCACCAGTCTGTGACTGACTGCCTGTTCACAGATGAACAGGCAGTCTGTGACTGTCTCACCGCGATCCCGCTTTTTTCCCCGACCCTGCCGGCTCGGCACTCGTGCAGCTCGCGACGTCGTGGCCAAACTGGCGGAGAGCGGCGTCGCCAGCGCCGACGATTTCCAGTGGCTGTCGCAGCTTCGCTACTACTGGGAGCGCGACGGCGTGACGGTGCGCATGATCACCACCGAGCTCGAGTACGGCTACGAGTACCTGGGCAACTCCCCGCGCCTCGTCATCACCCCGCTCACCGACCGCTGCTACAGGCGCGTGACGCGCGCCGCGGCCGGGCGGATCGACGCGCGCCGCGGTATTCGTTCGATGCCGAAGGTATTCGCGCGGAGGGGGGGGGGGCGACTCGGAGGTGCAAGGAACCCGCAGAGAGGTGCGGAGGAGGAGTGCGGCCACGAGGGTGACTGCTTCCGCTCACGGCGGCCTGCGGCCTCCTAGGCCTGATCCATGCCATCCGCTGGTTGGTGGCGATGCGATCGACATCTTGAGTCGAGAGAACAAGCTTGCTGCTGATTGGCGAAATTCTCTGCGGAGTTGTCGTGTGACACGACCAGTGAACAGGAACGGTTTGGAATGACACCCTGATCCTGGCATTACATATAAATTACAATTTACAATGCGTGGCATGGTATTCATTCAGTGTTCAAAGTATTCGTTAGAAAGGAGAATGACTCAGAGGTGCAAGGAAACTGCAGAGAGGTGGGGAGTGAGAATAGAGCTAAGCGGTTATCCCATTTCAACTCTTCGTACACTGTATACTGTGATGTTATTGGCCAATTAATGAGTGTCGTTAGTGATGGGAACACATTTGAGAACCCGGAATAAAAACGTATGCAGAGCCAGGAGAGAAAACACAAATCTCTCACGGAAAGGCACTTAAAAGCAGGAGTCGTGCCATCTTTGACAGGACCTTCTTTTGGTGAGATATGGGCGTTACCACTGCATCACCCTGCCACTCATGATCCAAGTGTGCACGGCTCGATGTAACCTGCGTGGGGTTTGTTTCAATCCTTCAGACCGATATAGACTGCTAATTAACTTGTAAAAATGTCCACAGTGCACAGGCTGGAATGTCACCGCTGCAGCAGTGAGTCGTAATTGGTATAGGTTGTCACACGGAGACAAGTATCGTCAGAGAGCCAGATGTTGACCACAGCTGACAGAGGCTGAACTGTCAAAATTGATTTGAAAAACGATAAAATTAGCATCGATGGTTAGCTCTGGATGGCATTTTAAGAAGAATAAATCAAAATCGTGCCTCTTTCCGTGAAGGAATGCAAGCTATAGCGGTGTAGGTTCGTCACGGCTCCATGTACGATAATTGCTCTCAAAAGCCGCTCTTTCAGGATAGCCGGCATTGCTCTCGCCTTCGCATCGATTCGCCTCGCACGTCTTGCGATGCCTGATTGTGAACGATGGCTAATCCCACGGCTGTCCACGATGGCGTCCCCAGCTCTGGAAGAGCCATTCCCATTTGGTTGTGAACGCATGGATTCACGCGCCGTTGGACGCCTGAGGTGCGCCGGTAGACTCGACTCGGCGTGCTGGGGGAAGCCACATCGGTCAACTGGCCCGGCGGTTGAGGGAGTGGTGCTGGTTTCTTAACGCACGTCATCTCAGTCCGCGCAGCCGTGTAAACGGGCGCTGTCCGGTTGGCCGTCCGGTAGATCGCAAACGGTCGGGCAGACCGCACTACGTGTGGCCGGTGTGAGAGAGTCGGTTAAGTCACCCTCGGGAAGGCCTCCCTAGATGTCAGTGGAGACCTTTCTGCCAACAGTGGTAAGAGCGAGCAATCACAGGGTTGCACCTTTACGTTTACATGTCTAGTAAACGGGACTAGAATATTTCATGTGATGTGTGACGTTCAGGAGGACAAGAATACTTGGCAAGCCTTCATCAGCAGTTACGAGCAGGTCATCAACTACTTTTACCAGAGCAGTTTCAGTACTGTAGCCGAATTTGAACTCAGATTGGAAGGGATCGAGGAGGTCATTGTTGAGAACGTGCTTCTGGAGTTGTGCGTCTACAGCACATTCAGGGACCTTAGAGATGAATTGTAGATTTGAGGTGGGGCGATAATCATCAAGGATGTTGCAATTGAAGCCAGGTTTTTTAAGCAGGGAGTAACTGCAGCGAATTTGAATAGTGGGGAACGATGCTGGAGCGAAGTTAGTTATTAAACAGATTAGTGGTGAACGTGACAAGGAACTTGAAATTTGCCCCGATGATCTTGGATGGGAAAGGATACAGGGAGTAGTTTGTGGGCCGAGATCTGGTAACTAAAGAAGAGACCTCGGATTCCGTTAATTCGGAAAATTTGAGGAGTTTTGAGGTCAAGGAAGGTGGAGGAACATTTATAGAGGTATTGGTTGGTGATTGAGGCTGGGTAGAGAAACGATGGGCTTCAGTTTTTTTCTGATTAAAAACTGAATCATCTGATCCGCCTGATCCTTATTTGTGAAGGTAGGTGAGGTTGAGTGACTGGTTGGACGAAGAAGCTGATTTAATGGGTGGGAAAAGAATCTTGGGCTTGTTGCAGATATCAGCCAGAATACTGGAAAGATGGCTGGTACGGGCACAGTCAAGTGCCTTACGGTAGCGGGTGAGCTGTTCCTTAAAGATTTGAACATGAACAGTGAGGCTGGATTTTCTCCAAGTCCGTTCAGCCCTGCGTGCATTCTCCTTGAGAGCCCGGAGTTCAGCAGTATACCAGGGGGATGGTTTTTTGCCTGAGACATAGCGTGATTATAATGGGGCCAAATCATCCCATATGCTTGATAGCACGTTGCTATAGGGAGAGTGAAGTACTATTGATTGCTGCGGCGACTATGCCTGGAGTGAGGGCGTTAAGGTTTCGAAATCGGATTTGGCGCTTGGTGATGGAAATGGGAGGCAGTACTTGAAGGACAAACCACACAGCATGGGGCATATCGGTTAGTTACCGATATGCTCCATGAGTAAACCAAGTCCAGAGTATGGCCGCATCTGTGAGTGGCAGATGTCACGTGTTGAGTGAAGCGAAGTGAGGTCAGAGTGGCCATGAGATCCCTTGCAAGAGGGCTCTTTAGAGAGTAAACATGGATGTTGAAATCGCCATTTTTATAATACTAATAATAATTGCATTTATAGAGCGAATTTCATCCGAGGGTCACAAAGCGCTGCACAGAGCAGACACCTTTCACAAGGAATCAAGTTTGCAATAACTCACGCTTGCGGCAAAATGCGCAAACAATATTCCTTGGATGTGGTTGGTGAGACGGATGGGAGTATTATTGTGCTCCACATCTCGTGGGTCCAATACTAAAATATAGCGATGGTGCAGGCCATTTTTGGTGAAACGCACTTTAGAATTGATGATTGCTTTGAAAAGCTGCTCAGGCGCCTGAGGCATCCTTAGGCGCAGTGAGGATGCCTCTAACGTGTGAGGAGGCGAAACGTCGAGATCGAGCCGTGAAAACCTACATCATTGCACTTGAGAAATGTGAACGCATTTATTTTTTTGTATTCCACGGTGAGGGTGGAGATGAAAAAAGCCTCCATGGCGTTGAATGCATCCGTGTCTCTCCGCTGCAGGCTCAGTCAGCTCTCGCACGCTGTCACGTATTCTGAGCAGCTGCGATCTCCCGAGTCCTGATGCAGATACCGATCCGTTTGGGGAATGCTCCACCATCGCTGCGTGTGTTTTTTATCTGAACTGCCCATGCGCCAGCAGGACTGGGGGGTGTCGCTCGGAGTTATAGATCGTAAACACTGGAGCTATAGCGCGAGCGCATGTACGGCCGGAGCGTGTGTCTTTCCCCATTTATTGTATTCATTGCCTGGCGACAGAGTGCTTTTCGAATTTCACATATGAAATGTATAGGCACTGTCACACACCTAATGTCCTGGCGACAATGCCCTGCCAAACATATGCACTATAATTTATTTTCTGTGCATTCCCCACTATTTATAGATACGTGCTCTCTGCACTCGTGTGCGTTTTATCAGAGACCAGACTCATTGGTAATAAGTAAAATGAGAGTTCATTTAACATCATCATTGGTTTCTTGATTCTGTGCCCTGTGCGAGTGTAATAAGTACCCATCAGCGCCAGTGGGAGTTAGTGCCACATAGGCAGCGCACGTGGTCGAAACGTTTAAGGCAAGAAGGAATCATTGCTAACACAAGATAGAGTTGCCTTTGTAAGGAATCTGTAACAACGATGAGCCAATTTCAAGTGCTTTCAGCATGGTGACGCAGTGAACAGTGTCGTGGCCTCACAGCCAGAAGGGCTCGCTTTGATTCCCGGTTCGAGTGCCTTTCTGTCCGGAGTTTGCACGTTCTCCCCGTGTTCATGTGGTTTTTCGCTGGGTACTCCAGTTTCCTCCCACACTTCCACGACACACTGCATAAGTTAATTGGTTTAAAGTGCCCCCCAGTGCCCTGTAATGGATGGGCATCCCATCCCAGGAGTAGCCCAAGTAATTTACTAACTCGCTTACCCCTCCCCACTAGACAACTGTTGAAAAAG
>JAZEWT010000003.1:41625268-41635553 GCA_036362905.1 Mordacia mordax
CCCTATGGTCGACTCAGTCTCAAGTGAGAACCTGGTGCAGTGCATAAGCATCCACACGAAGGAGACAAAGACGGCGGGGCACGGTGGTGGCCACCCACCCCTCGTGTGCCATGCTGGCCTTTATACCGGGTGCGGCGTAAGATGCTTTACTGAGAATAATTACTTTATACGCCAAGCGTTTGAGACGTTGAACAATAACAAGGAGCTGTGAACCACCTAGGCCGGGCGTTTTTTTTTTCTTTCTGTAAGGCTCAGATGTTACCGCTGCATACAGACCGTGCCTTGACGCTCACCTGAGAAAAGATGCCTCGAAGCCCTTTCCAAAGTGCCAGTCGACAATGGCGTTGAATATTTTCGTCATCGTCTCGTCGTCAAACGAATCAATGGAGAGAATATTGAGGTGACGGGTAAAGCGTCCTGCAAGTGAGTGGTGAAACCGAAATATAACCACGAGTCAATGTGGACTCTGCCAATGCAGCCACATACGCATCAGTGACTGAGAGAAGATTGCCCTGAAAGCCAGTAACAGAACACCGGAAACTACACAGTGCATGACTCAAGCGTTTCTCGACGTATTCTTTGACTACACGACAAAATACCATCATCATTGTCAATACCCGCTTAATACTGTACAGGGTCACTGGAGATGGAGTCTATTCTGGCACACAGAGGCTGCAATGCGGGGCTATAGCCAGAATATTACGCACGCACACTGCGCCTGAGGATGCCTCGAACGTGTGAGGAGGTGAAACGTCGCGAGCAGAGGAGAGAGAGCCATCGACGCGGCTGTCCCGAGAGAGCAGCTTTTCGAAGCAATCATCATGTATCGAGCCGTGAAAACCTACATCATTACAATAATAACAATTAATAATAATTGCATTTCTACAGCGTTTTTCACCCGAGGGTCACAAAGCGCTGCGGAGAGAATGGCACGTCAGCAACAACGACATAACAACGGTTTTTTTTTTTTAAATCCCAGTTGTGGAGAGAACGGCGTGTCAACAGCAACAACAGGACAGTTCAACTGAAATTCAAACAGTAGCAATAAATTATCGGACAGAAAATAAGAGATTAAAAAAATAATTCTTCAATAAACAAGGAAGGCAAAATGTCCCCAAGCAAGCACAGATCGGCAGAAAGCCATAATCCAGGCACGACAACATTGAACCGCATGAACAGTCCTAGCCAGAGGACTTGAAAGCCTTAAGGAACAAGTGAGTCTTGAGACGAGATTTGAATATGTCCAAGGACGACGGTTGATGGATCCAATAACAGTACCGACGTAATCCTGTACAGTCGCAGTGGGATGAAGGCTGTCCTGGCAGGCAAGGGTCCAAGACAGGGCTGTATCGAGGATAGACCGCCAAGCAAGCCAATTTTGCATGTATTTGGACTGTGGGAGGAAACCGGAGTACCAGCCAAAAACACACACGGATACGGGGAGAGAACATGGAAACTCCACACAGAAAGGAATCAGAGTCAGGAATCGAACCCAGAAGCTTTTTGCTCTGAGACGGCAGCGCTGTTCACTGTGTTACTGTACTGCCCACTTACCATAATTACTATGTTTACATGTGGAGAACATATTGCGTTAAAGCATTTCTAGATTTCCAATGGTCTTCCACACATACACACACGTGCGCGTGTGAATATAGATTTGATATCGTCTGCTCTAATAATTATCGGTCTCTTCATGCTACGAAAGGTTTAAGTCAATGGACCTATTTTTCTCAAGGCTAGGCTCTTGAAAGACTTTGAAAATCCCCAAGAATTCAACACTCGACAAATCTCAATTGAACCTTTGTCCTGCTTTCATAACTCTTCAAGGAAAGAGATCCATTTTCTCAATCTGATAAACACCACCACTGTCAGCGGACCGGTTTATGGTCAAAATTAACTGCAAAGCGCAGTGTTTGAGAATCTCTGAATGAAAACATTGAAATGATTTAGATTTTGCTTAACAACTGAAAGTTTTATCACACTGCCCGTAAAACATTGTTATTTATACATACGTATTTATTCAGATATTTTATTTCGGCGATGGACTGGCGTCCCGTCGTCGGGTGTATTCCTGCCTTACGCCCTGTGTTTCCGGGATAGGCTCCGGCTCACCGTGACCCTATATAGGACTAAGCGGTTTCAGATAATGAGATGAGATGAGATTTTATTTATTATTTCAAGGTACGCTTCCAAAAATAAAAAAGCTATATTCAACATGCGCACAGCACACCATGTTGATGGTTAATGAGAAGCAGACACGAGGCCACAATTACAACAGCGTATTGCTGTAACGCCGCAAGCGTCACTGTTCTCGCGTTGAACAAACACGGGGGGGGAGGGCGGATAACAGATGGAAGAGTAAGAAGGTGAATGATCTTTGGGGTGGAACGGTGACGCAGCAGGTAGCGCCGCCTATAGCAACTAGGTAATGGGTTCGAAACAGGGCTCGGCTCTCGCTGCTTGTAGACTTTGCTTTCTCTCACCGCGTCCCTGTGGGTTTATGCCAGGTACCCTGGTTATTCTCAGAGTTCAAATGCTGCTGCTGCCTAGGTTATTTGTCCTGCTGACTAAATTACTCCCAGTGGCTTGCGATGGACTGGCGTACGATCCCCGGTATAGGCCTGCGTTGCACCCTGTGCCAGCTAGGATAGGTGTCGTCTCACTGGAACCCTCTACAGAATTAAGCGAGTGCTGTCCAAAACACCCAAGGAATTGGAACTGCGTTGACAGCTCACCCAACTATTCGCGTGTGTGCGCGTGTGTGCGTTTGTGCGTGCACGTAAGTGTGTTTGTGGGGTGAGTGCTTGCCCATGTGGTCCTTCTCTCTAACAAGAGGATCATTCAACATCGCCTTGCCAGGCACGCTGGGGGGAGGCTTGCAGCACGCGAATGTGGTTCCAGGACGGGGCGGTCTTGTACAGACGCCATATCCTCTGTCCGGGTGCTACAGCAGAGATGTAGGGAATTCCAACAGAACCTACTTCTCTGCTTTATTGACCTGGTCAAGGCCTATGACACAATCAGTAGGCCAGGGCTATGGATTGTTCTTCGTACTTTTGGGATCCCTGACACACTGCTCACCATCATTAAGGACCTTCATGAGGGTGAGAAAGCCCGGGTAAAGCTATGTGGTCGGAAGTCAGAGCCATTCCCTGGTCACCTTAGAATGCGACAGGGATGTTCTCTGGCTCCTACATTATTCAACATCTTTTTTGACCACATAGTTCGAAAGGCTTTCCATAGATCAGTGGTTCTTAACCTTGTTGGAGGTACTGAACCCCACCAGTTTCATATGCGCGTTTCACCGAACCCTTCTTAATTGGAAAAATAAAATGTGATCACCTGCAGCCAGTGATGGCCAAGCGGGGCGTGTCATCACGAATCATATGAGTGAGGTGTGTGTCTTGACCTCCACCGAACCCTTGAGACTGACTCACCGAACCCCTGGGGTTCGATCGAACCCAGGTTAAGAACCACTGCCATAGATATTCCAGTGCAATTTCCATTTGGTACAGGTACAATGGGAGGCTGATCGATGCCCTGGTGTGATCAAGGGATGGCTCCCTATTGTCCAACCATGATTTCTTTAACGATGATTTGGTGATTGATGCTCATTCTGAGGAGGAATTGGGGGCTCTGCTGTTGAACCTGGAACATGCCACAAAGAGGTGGGGTTTTACCATCAGTCCCACCAAATCCAAGCACCTGTCTGGGTATTTAGCACCACAAAATACTCCACTTGCTCAGCTCTCCATGAGTAAGGGAGACAGTAGAGAAGTTCACATACCTAGGCAGTGTACTTATGGCCCGTTCCGGTTTGACAGCGGAAGTCTCGCTCCGAATCAGTTAGGCAGCATTATTGTTTCATCGGCTACGTAACGCTGTGTGGAAGCTGCCTGGCCTGTCACTCCACATGAAGCATCGGGTCTTCTGAGCTGCAGTCATTCCCTTTCTTATCTATGCTTGCGAAACGTGCACCCCCCTGGCGGAACATCTGCGCCATTTAGAAACTTTCCGGCTGGCCTGCCTGTGATCCATCATGGGTTTAATCAGGTTGGATTGTGTGAGGAGCTCACAAATTCTGGAAAGATCTGGACAAATTCCCATTTGTGAGCTCCTCTGGCAGGCGAGGCTGAGGTGGCTGGGTCATGTGGCCCGCATGCCCAGTCATCGCATGCCCAAGCAGTTACTTTTTGGCCGGATAGAGGGGGCTAAATGGGCACGGCACGGGCTGGAGAAGAAATGGACTGACGTGGCACAGGAGGAGCTGAGTGGACCTGCTGGAGACTGCTACCAGCAGTGTCAAGATCGACCTCTGTGGAGGAGGATCGTGAAGGATGCTGCGAGACACTTGGAGGCAGTTGCCCTCCAACAACAACAGAGGACAGAGGAGCGATGCTCTCAACGACGAGTGGAGCGCCGGGTGGCTAAAACACAGCAAGCTGGCAGAGTAGGGAGCATAGGTGGTGTATTTGCCAGTCATCTCAGTCAGGCAACCCATGACCCATAACAGATTCGTCGCCTGGAGGCTGGCTCCAGGCGACTTATCTGTACAAACACCTGCTGCTGCTGCTGCCACTCTCCGAAGAAACGGCGCTGATGGCGCGAGACGGCGCGATCTGTCAACGCACTCCAGCGCCTGTGGCGACCCCACCACTCAGGGGTTTTGTGGCCATGGAGGTCGCGCGTCTCCCGTGTGCGTGTGTGAGAGTATACATGTGCGTGTGTCTGTGCATGCGTGTGTGTCTGCATGCGTGTGCATGCGTGCGCGCACGTGCGCACACGTGCGTGTGCATGAGCGTGTGCGTGGCAAGCATGAGTGTACGAGCAGCGGTAGTGTCGTGGTTAGCGCGCTGCACTACAATTTTATGAACTAGTTGAGAGCCTCCCCTAGGTTGACTCAGCCTCGAGCGAGTGCGTGGTGTGATGCGTAAGCATCGCCACTAGTAAGACAAAGGTGGCTGGGCGTGGAGGTGGGCAACCACCCCAGCATATGCCCTGCTAGCTTTTACACAGGGTGCTTCATGAATCGCTTTGCGACAACGATTAGGTGTTCGTCGGGTACTCTGGTTTCCTCCCACCGTCAAAAGATACGCTGCCGCCTAGGTTAACTGGCCTGCCGAGTAAATTCCCCAAAAAAGTGTGTCCTGCGATCTACTGGCGTCACATCCCGGGAATAGCCCTGCCATGCGTCCTGTGTCTGCTGGCGAGAGGCCACACGAGGGGCCTTTGTGTTTGTAACCTCACCGGTGATGTCGTTGCGTCCTCCGCCCGGGGGCCCCATCGCCGACACGAAGAGCACATCGACGATGTCGATGCGTGACGTGTCCTTCTTGTCGTACCAGTACCCGTGGTCGATCCACTGGCGCAGCAGCTCGACGGGGGGCTGCGCTCCGTACACTTCCTTGGCCGGCATGTTGAGGTCATCTGCGCGGACGGCGAGCGTCCGGGGGTCAACGCGAGACGGCGACGACGGCACGGAGGGGACGGCGCGAGCGTGGCTCCGAGCGACGGCGCGCGCGGCGGTCGGTTCGGAGGGGATGCTGTGGCCACGCCGTGCAGGGTGTTGTCGCGCGTTTGCAGCCTGCACGTGACTTGTGTCCGACGAGTTCTACATCGTTGTACAGAGTATCTCACGTAATTGTAATGGAACTCATAACGCGTTCGGTAAATTCCACGCCTTGACATAGACGAGACATGGAGAGCAGATATGGAGGCACAGAGAGGAAACAGCAGATGGGGGGGCGGCACCAGCCAGGCCGTCATCTTGAATCTAAACATAAGGAACGCACGTGTCTGACGATGCCTGATGCTCCCTACGTAGAATTCCGTACGGTTCAATTTATATGGGATACTTTGTATATAATCACCACTATATACAGTGCAGAATTATTGTATATAGTCACGGCTACTCTTCCATAACCCAGGTGGCGTCTCGGCCCCCCGTGTGCAAGGTGGGCCACCTGGCAGCTCACCGACAAAGAGCACGGCCCTCTTGCCCACCGGCGGGCCGAAGACGCCCTTGCGGCGGCGGTCCAGCTTGGCCATGACGATGTCCTGCGTCTGCCCGGCCGACGTGCGCGCGGAGAAGTTCACCACCGTGGGCACGAAGCTGTCCTTGGGCAGCGACAGGAGGTAGCCGCCGGCGATGGCCGACTTGCCGGTGCCCGTGGGGCCCACGAAGAGCGAGGGGACGCCGCGCTCCACGTACGTCTCCAGGAAGAAGGTCTGCCGTGCCGTCTCCATCGTGGGAATGATGAGGTCCGACACCTGGTGGGGCGCCACGGCGAGCGCCATGAGTGGCTCGCGACGGCTGCTTGCCACGTGAGCGCATCGGTCGGTTTGCATTGACGCTGGGTGGAACCGTTGCGTTGCGGAGCTCTTTTTAACAGTTGTCCAGCAGTAGTACAAAAACAACTTGATAAACACAAATGTTAAAATATTAAACCGGTGAACGTATAATATTGTAGTATTTCCCTAGATAGCATTCGAATCGTTAAATCTATAATATATTGAATTTTATATTACTCACATTGGTGTTGCTAGTGTCAAATAGAATTTCAAATTGAAAGGTGCAGCATGAGAAAGTAAAAAAAAACTACGGTGCCTCAGCAGACTGTGGCTCATACGCACATTGGCTAATCACTAAAGTAACGATGTAGGTTTTCACTGCTCCATGCATGACGATTGCTTCGAGAAGCTGCTGTCTCAGGACAGCCGCAGCGATCGCTCCCTCTCTCCCCCCATCGCGATGTTTCGCCTCACGTTAGAGGCATCCGCAGGCGCAGTGTGCGTGTGTAGTGCCTGTTGCTCCTATGTATGTGTGGGTGCTATGTATATGTCGAGTCATCTTTTGTTGCATGGGGTCTACATCTGAATCACATTAACACTAATCTCCTTGTCTTCTTCAGACCCCGGAACTGCGATAATCGCTGATTCGCAGATAACGAGGTACGCGGAGGGTGATTCACCTTGGCCCCGGCTGGGATGAGCAGTTGATCCGCGTGGATGGAATCGGTCCACACGTTCCACTGCCCATTACCCTGCTTCAGGAAATAGTAGTCGTACACCGTTCCTACAGAAGGACGACAGTCAGAGATTTGCACAGTGTCGTCCAATTACGAGCAGAGTACCCGCCCTACGGGTGATCTCATTCCAAGTGTGCAACACGTTCTTCTGACGTCAGGATGAAAGCGGGAGAGTGTAGAGGGGGTTGATAATCCGAACGTTGGAAATTAAAGCTGAAATAGTTGAAGTTTCAGAAGAATAACCAACAAGTCAAGTGGTAAAACTGTAAAATATAAAAGCCTAGGCACTTGCTATGAAAAATGTGAACTTACGAGGCCATCGATCCCGGTAACCTCTGTGCAGATACAAAGACACAGATACAAACACACAGATACAAAGACACAGATCCCCCGTTAACAGACTGCAGGGTCCAGTGCCATTAGCGAACACTGATGAAGGTCGACACGGCACACGAGATGGTGAATGACTAGCACCATGCCCGGCCACATTTGCCTCCCCAGTATCAATGTTCATGCACTGTTATATGTGCTGATTTTAGGCTACGTCGATCTAGGGGAGGCCCAGGACCGGTTCAGAAAATCATCACTGGTGTTGGCCATGAATGGGATCAGAACTCAGGTCGCCCGGTTTGTAACCCAGTGTGCTAACCAGTAAGCCACAGACACATATATACACACACACACGGAAACATTTTCTCCATTAGACACAGATTGTTTTGCAAGTACACGTAATCAACCCCTTACCATTGTGAGTCAACAACAACAACCACCGTTCACCACTAAAGAGCGGTGACATCATAGCGGCGCTTGTGCCAGGACCGATGCACCTTGAGGCCTTGTAAAGTATGGAAGTAAATCATGGGACAGACCCCCAGGTGTTATAGGTGACCTGTCTGAGCTGGGAATTGTTATTCAAGCACTGTGCTATGAGCCACATGTCTGGTCGAGAACGAGAAAATATTTCCATCAAATACCTTTGATTTATTGACATTATAATGGCATTTGACTGATACCTGCAAAGATTTGCCTCTATGTTTTACCCTGCTCGTAATAATAATTATTCTATTTCATAAACGCATGTCATTAAAGCTCTTAAACCATTGTACAAGACACAATAGAAACTCAGCATGACATTAACTTGTGGGGGGGGAAAGGTTAAATAAAAAAAATACTAAGAGCCGTTTTCTGAATAACAATATCGAAGTGAGCAGAAAAGATTAAAGACCAGCTTTAAAAAAATATTCAGACTCAGCGATCCTGATTATCTTGTGGGAGACAGAGTTTAAGAGTCTGGGGTCCACACAGCAATGATGCTCGGTCGCCCAAAAGCCAACGCCTCTCTGATCTGGGAACGCAGAGAAGATCAGCTGCTCCACATCTCAGAAGCCTTGGTGGCTTCATTCTGACACTCGATGTCGGTGCTCGATATTACGTGGTGCGTTTCCACAGCCGCCTATAATCCAAGCGTGTTTTTTCCTTGCAAGTTGAGCAGCGTTTTGAGCGTTTCTCCTCTCAATTCTACGCCCGAATATGCCCCTGCACAGAAATCCGTGGAAAAAATCTAGACGCGGGCCACACATAGCCAGCCAGCCCAGACAATGAGCAATACACACGTGTATTTTCTCATCCATCGAACGGAATTCAGGGCTCCAGTCCATCCATCCATCCTTATCTCAGCACACGAGGCTTTGGTGGCCAAAAAGACACCTTGCTTTGGGTTTTCATAGACTCTGTGTGTGTGAACTTTGTGTGTTCTGTTTCTGTATGGGATTTCGCCGGTTACTCCGGTTTCCTCCCACAGTCCAAAGATACCCTGCTTCTGCTGCCCAAATTAACTGGCTTGCTGATTTAAATTGCCCTCAGTGCCCTGTAGACACCTGATGTCGAATCGTGGCGAATAATTTATAATTTTTAAAAGCCCGTCATCCAAAGTTTGCTGGTAGAAAACTAAGATTGAAAAAATATACTAAAGAGGCTTATAAACACATCAAGCAGACTATAAAGTGTGATATCGCATAAGTGATAATTAAGTGAAAGATTAACATTCCATCATGGTTTTAGACACAGATATGTCTTAAGGTCAGATTTGAACAAACCGATTGGTTATTGCACCAGTCCTCTGTGACCATAAACAGGATTAACCAAGTACTGATGATAATGAGATGCCAGATACAGTAATCAGAAAATGTGGCTTAAGTTTGCATTTCCTATATTTATTGAAGCATTTCACTTACAGTAATTGTATTTGATGTCACGGAACTGAATAAAACAATACATGAGCTCTGTATGCACAGGGATCATGTATTGAATATTTTTCATGTAAATAAAAGCTCTCGTGCGTCATTGTTGTGATATCAGTACCACTCCTGTTATTTAAATATTTTAATAACTATCAGTAAGCAAGAGTGGAATGTCTGATTTTCATGATCCTGTGAACCCATGTGCATTCACGGACTGACGTATGTAACTGGCATGTCCGGGCTATATGCACAGTGCAAAAACTACGACAGACTTTTAATCCGTTCAACAAAAGCACCTTTGCGATAACCTTGTGCTGCGAGAATGGTGCAAATTTCAAAGGGACAAAACATTGATTAAATTCGAAACGGCTCCTAATAGCAGTTGCTTATCACCGCACCGCGGCTTTCCGGGCAAACGTCCATAACAATAAAGAGTTGAATTGATATCGGCACAGCACCAAAGTGCAGAGAGGTGGAGGAGAGGCAGTCAGCTGGTACTCAGCAAAACCCACGTGGACAAGGGGAGAACATGATGATTGCTTCGAAAAGCTGCTCTCTCGGGACAGCCGCGTCGATGGCTCTCTCTCCTCGCGACGTTTCGCCTCACACGTTGGAGGCATCTTCAGGCGAAGTGTTCGTGTGCGGCTTCTATTGTCTCCTTATATGTGTGGGTGTGATGCGTGTGTTCGCGAGGAGAGGAGAGAGAGCCATCGACGCGGCTGTCCCGAGAGAGCAGCTTTTCGAAGCAATCATCATGCATCGAGCCGTGAAAACCTACATCATTACAAGGGGAGAACAGGCAAACTCTGTGTAGAAAAGGTACCCGAGCCAGGAATCAAACCGGGGTCCTTGTTACTGTGGGGCACAGCTACTCATCCTGCTGCCCTGGGAGGAAGCCAGAGAAAAAACGTCGTGGGAGGAAGCCACAAAACCCGGAGGAAAAACAGATAAACCAGGGGGAGAGCATCCAAACTCCGTGCGCGCGAGGCGGCGGTCGTCCTGTCCTCAAGGCACGGG
>JAZEWT010000003.1:41646150-41662546 GCA_036362905.1 Mordacia mordax
GTTGTTGCATCACCTTTGTTAGTTACAAGGGTTGTTGTATCGCCAATATCCCGAATGGAGGCTCGCTGAGTATTTTCAGCTCTCACAAATATCTTTCTGTCCACGTGCATTCTCACATGGCCGAATCGTGAGTGTTGATCATGTCCTGGACGCAGAGAGGCGTTCATCCAGCAGTGGATCGACCAATGCTGCAGTTGACGATGCTGGTGACAACTGTGGGCGCTCGCTCGCTCGCGCGCTCGTGTGCAGGTGTCGGTGATGCAGAAGGAGCTGACCGACCTGCAGCCAGAGCTCATCAAGACGTCGGCCGAGACCGAGAAGATGATGGTGAAGATTGAGCAGGACACGGTGGAGGTCGATGCCAAGAAGGAGCTGGTGGCGGCCGACGAGGCCGTGGCCAACGAAGCGGCCGCCGCGGCGAAGGCCATCAAGGTGAACCGCGGACGAAGGCCCCGGTGACGTGCTTTGTTATCGCTAGCAGAGTGCCCGCTCTGTGGACGATCTGGTGGCGCGGTGAGTAACACTGCCGCCTCACAGCAAGAAGGGCCCAGGTTCGTTTTCGAGCTCGGGTGCCTGTCCATCTCATCTCATTGTCATAAACCACTTGGTCCTGTACAGGGTTGCGGTGAGCCGGAGCCTATCCCGGCAGATACAGGAAGCAAGGCATGGCTATACCCACGATGGGTCGCCAGTCCATTATAAGCCAATTAACCTATGCATAAGTATGATTATTGAATTGTGGATGCCTTTCTGTGCTGCGTTTTAAAGTTCTCCCCAAGTCTGCTTGGCTTTTTATTTTATTTTATGTTGTTCTATAATTTATTGCTACTATTTGACGTTCAATTGAACTGCCCTGATGTTGTTGTTGACACGCCGTGCTCTCCACAGCACGGATTTGAACAAAAATCTCCCAAAAAAACGTTATTGCTGATTTGCCGTTCTTATCTCATTGTTGATGTGCAGTCCTCGCCGCAGTTGTGTGCAGCGCTTTGTGACCGTCGGGTGAAAAGCGCTCCATTAATGCAATTATTATTATTATTACTCCAGTTTCCTCCCACAATCCCAAGATTTGCTGCTGCCTGGATTAATTGTCCTGACGAAATGGCCCCCGGTGCCCTGAGAAGTGGTAACGTGCTTACCCTTCCTGCTGGACAGTTGTTAAAAAGAGCTACACAGCACAACGATTCTTTCCAGCTTTAATAACGAACAAACAAAATAACTGAGTGGGTGAATAATAAAGTTCTGCGGACGTTAGCGGCGTGTTCTGTGCTTGGCACGCCTTGACAGGATGAGTGTGAGAGTGACCTGGCCGAGGCCATGCCGGCCCTGGAGGCCGCTCTGGCCGCTCTGGACACGCTCAAGCCGGCCGACATCACCGTCGTGAAGGCCATGCAGAACCCGGCGGGCCCTGTCAAGCTCGTCATGGAGAGCATCTGCGTCATGAAGAGCATCAAGCCGGAGCGTAGGCCGGACCCCAGCGGCTCCGGTAAGGCCGGCTGCAGCCTAGGGTCTGTCGGGGGGGGGGGCGGGGTGGTGGCTGGGTTGGCCACATAATACCCGTTTTTTTTCCACTCGCACATCCGTGCCGCTCCGGGGCCGTGCCGAACCGGCCCGGCATCAGGAGAGGAGGCCATGGTTTGCGTGCTTCAACGAACCCCAGAACCGTGTCACGTGGATGTCCAGAGCCCCTGCTCGAGACTCCTTTGGTGAACAGGTCTGGAGTCCAGCACTCCTGCTAGGGTATCCGTTGGTAAACAGGTATGGAATTGAGCGCCCCTGCTGGCATCCGTCTTGTTTTAAACCCACTCGGCGCATCACAGCGTCGTGTCCAAGCCACCTCGTGATGCGGCGCATCCGGGAGTGTCACTGATCGGTGACGTGCGCGCACACACAAGTATTCCGCTCACGCGCTCGGCCCACTCTGCTCACCAGGCAAGATGATCGAGGACTTCTGGGGGCCGTCGAAGAAGCTTCTGGGCGACATGAAGTTCCTGGAGAGCCTCAAGACCTTTGACAAGGACAACATCCCGGCGGCCGCCATGAAGCGCATCCGAGAGAAGTTTGTGGACCACCCAGACTTCCAGCCGTCGATTATCAAGAACGTCTCGTCCGCATGCGAGGGGCTCTGCAAGTGGGTGCGGGCCATGGAGGTGTACGACCGCGTCGCCAAGGTGACACAGTCGAGACTCACGGTTGTGACGATGATTTTAATTTCATCATTTATTGTTACAATTCAGAACCCGCGCAGGTAACAATGAGTAGCACGGTGGCACAGCGGTAACACTCAAATTTCTGGCCCAGGTATCTTTCTTTCTGTGTGTGGGTGTTTTGTCCTTGGGCTTTCATTGGGTACTCCGTTTTCCTCTGGAAGATAAAAAAAAAACACTCACTATTTGGCCAATAACATCTTGGTATATAAAGGATGCAGTGTCTGGAATCCTTCATATACCACCCTTCTGCAATTCCTCTCACTGTGAGACTCAGTGAGTATGCTTGCGTTCCAAATGCCAGATTTTTATTATTACTTGCAGTGTGCTCAGCCTATGTGTGATTTTGCTCAAAGTGTGTAACCCATTCTTTTGGCATCACGGTGAAAGCAGAAGAGTGCTCATGATCGTTTGTCATCGTGTAATAGTGGTAATTTTCCACTGAAATAAGACACAGGAGCTTTAGTGTTGTGCAGATATAACTTACAAGGGATTGGAGCCCGGTAGTTTTCAGCGCGGACGTACAAGCATGGGCGGCGCGGTGGCCCAGTGGTTAGCACTGACGCCTCACAGCAAGAAGGTCCCGGGTTCGAATCTCGGCTCGGGTGCCTTTCTGTGTGGAGTTTGCATGCTCTCCCCGTGTCCGCGTGGGTTTTCGCCGGGTACTCCGGTTTCCTCCCACAGTCCAAAAGCATGCTCCTGGATAGGTTGATTGGCTCGCAGACTAAAATTGTCCCGCAATGCCCGGCGGTGGACTGGCGTCCCGTCGTCGGGTGTATTCCTGCCTTACGCCCTGTGTTTCCGGGATAGGCTCCGGCTCACCGTGACCCTATATAGGATTAAGCGGTTTCAGATAATGAGATGAGATGAGACGTACAAGCATGCAAATACTCACGCCATTACATATACAGATCATCGATGGTCTCATGGACGCACGCAGGTGGTGGCGCCCAAGAAGCAGCGCTTGCGTGAGGCCGAGTCAGAGCTGGGCACGCAGATGACCAAGCTAAGGGGCAAGCGCGCCGAGCTGAGCGCCGTGCAGGACAAGCTCCGTGCCCTGAACGACGCCTTCGACGCCATGAACCACAAGAAGGCCGAGCTGGAGGCGAACATCGAGCTGTGCTCGCGCAAGCTGGAGCGCGCCGAGAAGCTGATCGGTGGGCTGGGCGGCGAGCGCGAGCGCTGGACGGAAGCGGCGCGCCTGCTCGGCGAGCGCTACACCGCCCTGACGGGCGACGCGCTGCTCTCGTCCGGCACGGTCGCGTACCTCGGCGCGTTTACCGTCGACTTCCGCCTCGAGTGCCAGCGCGAGTGGCGGGAGCTGTGTCTCCGCCGGCGGGTGCCGTGCTCGTCCGTCTTCTCGCTGGGCGGCGCGCTCGGCGATCCGGTGGAGGTGCGCGCGTGGCAGATCGCCGGCCTGCCCGTCGACGCGTTCTCCGTGGACAACGGCGTCATCGTGAAGAACTCGCGCCGCTGGCCGCTCGCCATCGACCCGCAGGGGCAGGCCAACAGGTGGATCAAGAACATGGAGCGGGCCAACAAGCTGACGGTCATCAAGCTGTCGGACACGACTTACGTGCGGGCGCTGGAGAACGCCGTGCAGTTCGGCACGCCCGTGCTCCTGGAGAACGTCGGCGAGGAGCTCGACCCCATCCTGGAGCCCATCCTGCTCAAGCAGACGTTCCGGCAGCAGGGCGTCGAGTACATCAAGCTGGGCGAGAACATCGTCGAGTATTCGCGCGGTTTCAGGTTCTACATCACAACGCGCCTGCGCAACCCGCACTACCTGCCCGAGGTGGCCGTCAAGGTGTGCCTTCTCAACTTCATGATCACGCCCATGGGGCTGGAGGATCAACTGCTGGGCATCGTGGCGGCCAAAGAGAAGCCCGAGCTGGAGGAGAAGAAGAACCAGCTCATTCTGGAGGGCGCCGCCAACAAGAAGCAGCTGAAGGAGATCGAAGACAAGATCCTGGAGGTCCTGTCGAGCTCGCAGGGGAACATACTGGAGGACGAGACGGCGATCAAGGTGCTGTCGTCCTCCAAGCTTCTGTCCGAGGAGATCTCGGAGAAGCAGACCATCGCCACGGCGACCGAGAAGGAAATCGACAACACGCGGATGGGCTACAGACCGGTGGCCGAGCACTCCTCCATCATCTTCTTCTGCATCTCGGACATGGCCAACATCGAACCGATGTACCAGTACTCACTCGCCTGGTACATCAACCTCTACGTGGCCTCCATCTCGCACAGCAGGCGGTCGGACCACCTGCCGGAGCGCATCGCCGGCATCGTGGAGCACTTCACCGCGAGCATCTACAACAACGTGTGCCGCTCGCTCTTCGAGAAGGACAAGCTGCTCTTCTCGCTGCTGCTCACCGTCGGCCTCCTGAGGAGCCGCGGGAAGCTGGACGAGGACACGTGGCGCTTCCTGCTGACGGGCGGCGTGGCGCTGGAGAACCCGCACCCGAACCCCGCGCCCGACTGGCTCTCGGACGGGTCGTGGTCGGAGGTGGTGCGCGCGTCGTCGCTGCCCAACCTCCACGGCCTCGCGGACGACGTGCGGCTGCAAGCGGGCCGCTGGAAGAGGCTGTACGACTCGGCGAGCCCGCACGAGGAGGAGCTCCACGAACGCTGGGGCCTCCTCGCCGGGCTCGACCGCATGGCCGTGCTGCGCTGCTTCCGTCCGGACAAGGTCGTGCCGGCCGTGCAGGACTTCATCGTCGCGAACATGGGCCGCGCGTTCATCGAACCCCCAACCTTTGACCTGGCGGGCAGCTTCGCCGACTCGAGCGCCTGCTCCCCGCTCATATTCGTGCTCTCGCCCGGCGCCGACCCCATGGCAGGTGAGAGCGGAGACGTGAGCAGAGGGAGCGGAGCGTTGTCCTCAGTTGATCCGCAGGCACATCCCGTGTGACTGGAGCGTTCACGCACGAGAGCGTCGAGCTCGCTCTTGAGATGCAGCGTCCCTTTCACGAGTGACACGTTCTTGTCTAGGGCGGCGCGGTGGCCCAGTGGTTAGCGCTGACGCCTCACAGCAAGAAGGTCCCGGGTTCGAGTCTCTCGGCTCGGGTGCCTTTCTGTGTGGAGTTTGCATGCTCTCCCCGTGTCCACGTGGGTTTTCGCCGGGTACTCTGGTTTCCTCCCACAGTCGAAAAGCATGCTCCTGGATAGGTTGATTGGCTCGCAGACTAAAATTGTCCCGCAATGCCCGGCGATGGACTGGCGTCCCGTTGTCGGGTGTATTCCTGCTTTGCGCCCTGTGTTTCCGGGATAGGCTCCAGCTCACCGTGACCCTATATAGGATTAAGCGGTTTCAGATAATGAGACGAGATGAGAGACGTTCTTGTCTAGTTGTAGTCTCTCTAGAATGGAGGAGGTGTTTTTAAGTGTGCATGTCTGCACTGAGTGGCTGCATTTGAATCCTTAGCGCACATTTTATCGACTTTCTCCTACCGCTAAGTTTCTTATTCGAATGAATACCTTTGTCATTCAACGTAAACGGTGCCACACGTTATACATTTGAAATGTTATTTTAATTATTTGCACCTCCCCTTGGAAAAGGGTAGTTTTGTATCATGTATTGGGTCACTTGGTACCAAAATGCTCGGTATCTATAGAATAATAATAAGTGCACTTTTAGAGCGCTTCTCACCCGAGGGTCACAAAGCGCTGCACAAAGCTGTGGAGAGAGCGGCGTGTCAGCAACAGCAACGACATAAGAACAGCAAATCGGCAACAACGTTTTTTTGGGGTTTTTTTTTTATATTGCAAACTAGACACTTTGTGAAAGGTGTCTATTTTGGTGTTTTAAGATCTTAATACCTGGTATAATTACCACAAATGGTAAAAGTACCCATAGCTTAGGTAATTAACTATTTTGACTGGAGCAGTTTCAGTACTATGGCCGAATCTGAACCCAGATTGGAAGGGATCGAGGAGGTTATTGTTGAGAGCGTGTTTCTGGAGTTGCGCGGCTGCTGCACGTTCAAGGACCTTGGACATGAATTGTAGATTTGAGATGGGGCGAAAATCATCAAGGATGTTGCAATCGAGGCCAGGTTTTTGAGCAATAAATAAGAGATGAAAAGAATTATCCCCCGTTTCAGCTTTACTTTCCACTTAGTGATTGCTCTTCTGAGAGCTAGGAGTGATATCACCAAAACGACATCGGGAGGAAAGCCAGGTCAAAGCAGTCATGTCAGCAGAATACATTCTCGACTATAGACGTTAGCAGAACACGTTACACGCTTGGAACAAGATCACCCGTAGGGCGGGTACCCTGCTAGTCAATTTAAGTGAACGATACCTTAACACTCGTAACGATTGAACGAATTCATTATTTTGTTTTGTATCCAACTGCTTGCCTTTTGCGAGAGACGCCTTGTTATGTCAGAAAACAGAATCCGCTTATAAACAGAAACGCGCTGTCATGTTACTTTCATCCAGTACTCTTAGCTGGATGATGTATGTGTTTGCTGTGTTGTTAAAGCAGTTAGTTTAACATCGTATGCTTCCAAACGGACACTTATCCTATATCAGCGTGAATTGCAATTATATTTAATTGCGTGTGTTCTCACGCGCACAAGAATTGAACTCAATTCATTATTTGTACTATAATTAGATTTTCATTATTGTCCGAATTAAAATCTTGCAAAAGGGCATGACCTGTAGCAACAAACATGTCAAACATACCTCCAAACGGTTCATTCCATTGCAGAGTCATTAGCGGCCAACCAATCGGGAGGTTTTTTGGATAACATAACATTTGCCCTATTACTCAAATTACACGAAGCTGCGAGATTAGTGATTCAGATTCATAGCCGATTGGAAAGTTTTTAATTTGCATTGGACTTTGAACCGTACAGTTTTCTCTATTATAATCCGAGCCCGTTATCGCTGTAGGTTCCACCTTGCACGGATATCAATAGTGGCTGTCCTATGAAGGGACTTCACCCCCGTCACAAGAATTGATTGATTTGGCAACATCTGGCTAACACTGACAATCGGGCTTTAAAGAAAGCCATGTCTGGTGTGGGCCATTGAGTTTGAAGGACAATGCATACGTTATAAAAGCTTCCTGTTTGGATATTTCGTCACAAGTATGTGTGGCTTTTGCAAACTAGACACTTTGTGAAAAGTGGCTATTTTCGTGTTTTAAGATCTTAACAACTGTATTATTGCCGGAAATGGTAAAAACCTTTCCAGCTTGTTACAAATGTTTAATCCAGTTGTGTTATATAGCAGCGAGGTTTACTGCCAGAAGTCTGCGTGTGCAATTAAACAATATGGGCTTATTCATCTCATCTCATTGTCAGAAACCGCTTAGTCCTGTACAGGGTCGCGGTGAGCCGGAGCCTATCCTGGCAGATACAGGGCACTAGGGGGAGGGGGGGATATACCCACGATGGGACGCCAGTCCACCACCGGTGGGCTTATTCAGTAGATACCAAAACTCTAATATGAAGCCACCTTCTTAAGGTGTGTTTATTGTCGGTGGCCTCCGTTAAGAGCCACCAGTGGCTCGAGGGCACTGCAATGAAGAACATTGGACCAAGGGCATAAGAATGTACGTATGCAATGTGATCTCGTGAATTATTTACGCTCAGACCATCGTCGCGTTCTCAAGCACCATTACTGTGGCGTCTGTCATTGTCTCCCATATGCCACCACACGCTTGTGAATTAAGTATGTGTGTGTGTTGGTATGTGCTGGCTTCGCATATCACACCCTGACAAATGAGATATTTCATCTCAAGGCATTATCAGATGGAAGGCCTTGCAACCCAAACTATGGTCTGTATAATTACTCTATGTAGGCTGCGCTCCTTCAATGGAGATATTGTAAATGACATGAACTCTGTCCTGAAGACCTTGCTCCTTAATGCCATTAGCAAGAATACAGTCCACGATATATATTTATGTATTTAATTCTCACTTACTTAGGCACCGTCGAAATTAGATTTACTCGACGTACAAATATAACTACAACAGATCGATTTACGACAGATTCAATAGATAAGTGAATGGCTTGAATGAGCAACCGATTGAAGAAATTAATTACTGCTATAGGTTTGCTCAAGTTCGCCGAGGATATGGGCATGGGGGGCAGCAAGATCCAGAGCATCTCGCTGGGCCAAGGTCAAGGCCCCATCGCGGCCCAGATGATGGAGAGCGCCATAAAGGCCGGCACCTGGGTGGTGCTACAGAACTGTCACCTGGCCACCAGCTGGATGCCCAAGCTGGAGAAGATGTGCGAGGAGGTGGTCACTCCCGATTCGACACACCCGGACTTCCGGTGAGAGCGACCGCGTGAGCGTAACCGCGTCGTGTGATTCGTTTTTTTTATTCACTCTGCCGCTTCGACTCAGGAATATGCAACGGTATGGTACGGTGGCGCAGCGGCACGGTGAGACGGTTAGTAGCACCACCTCCTCACAAGAAGAAGGACCTGGGTTAGATTCCTAGCTCGGTTACCTTTCTGAGTTCCCGGCGAAAACCCACGCATGCAAACTCCACACAGAAAGGCACGCGAGCCGAGATTCGATGTACTCTGTACAAGCAGACTCATTCAGTGTTCTTAGGATTTGGACAATATTTGCACCGTTGTACAGGTGTATAGTTTATAAAGAGTAAAGCTGGAACACAATGTTAATGTTACACTGCATATTGCATGCAGTATGCCGTAGACTGCAAATATTATTATCATCTGGGAGGTCGTTGATAAGTACACGTATTGGTAAGTCACACGTTTGGGCACTTCCTGTCCTGTGGCTCATTCACTTCAACAAAACAGGATATGAAAATCATTCAGTTGACAACCTTGGATCGTGACAATACATCGCGCGCAGAGAAATCGAATTGCTACAGAGCAAATGTCAAAAGATGCCTTATCATCATGCTGCTCCTCAGTAACTATGATGCACTCGCTGACCTTCATGCACACGGCATGCACAGCGAAGCCTCTCAGAACGTGACTGGATGAGAGAGTGGACACCGCTGCAGTGGAGCACAGATTAGGGCCAGTGAGTGAACCTGTGCTCTCAGCAGTCAGTTTACAACTTCCTCTCCCAGTGCCACCATTCTCACCCTGCGGGTTGTGGCCAACCGGTTGACCGTGGAGAGCAGACCCAAATGAGCCAATCGAGACGCCGAATATTGAGAACCCCTGCGCTGCAGGATTAAGCGAATGCTGATAGCGAATGACTTGCGTTCCGCCCGCGCTCGTCAATGCCCCCTCTGCCCGCTCGACACAGCCTGTGGCTCACGAGCTACCCGTCGGACAAGTTCCCCGTGAGCATCCTGCAGAACGGCGTCAAGATGACCAACGAGCCGCCCAAGGGGCTGCGCGCCAACCTCCTGCGCTCGTACCTTAACGACCCCGTGTCGGACGCCACCTTCTTCGCCGCGTGCTCCAAGCCGCGCGCGTGGAACAAGCTCCTCTTCGGCCTCTGCTTCTTCCACGCGCTGGTGCAGGAGCGACGCAACTTCGGGCCGCTCGGTGAGGGAACGTCAACGGTTGGCGGCAGGGTGACGGCGCGGCGGTGACATCCGCGCGTCCTCACGCAAACAGAGTCCCTCCCGAGGCAGTTTGATTCTGGCCTCAGGCAACTTCTTGCGTAGAGCTTGTGTGTTCTCCCCCTGTTCTGCGTTGGTTCGCCCAGATTCTCCGTTTTCCTACCACAATTCGCTGACAGATATCATTGTAATACAGAGTGCGCAGTCTCTGGCATATGTCGGTGCTGACTGTGGCTGTGTTACCTCCCGTCTCTCACGGTTTCCTCGCACCTCTGTATCCGTGCCATGGCCGTGACCAGTCACGGAATTTGCAAGGCGCGTTATGAATTGTATTATTATTATTATTATAGACTTGTTGTTGCCGGATTGAACGTGTCAAGGTCGACTGGGTGGGACGGTTGCCCCCCAATTATTTTTGGATAAAAAATTGCAGCCTGATGCCCTTCGTTGCGCCAACTTCCTTCAGTCAGAGGGTCTTCGGATGAGTATCTGGAACGTCTCCCTAGACCTGATCACCAAGTGAGACGCTAGCAGGAGCGCCAGACTCCAGTTAACATAGCGCTGGGGTTCATTGTGACAAGCAACCCGAGTGTTGCGTGTGGTGGAGTAAAGTGTGGGTACTCGCGCTACTTCCAAGATGGCTGGCCCATATATCCTCTTTGAGAGGGTTTCTCTCGAGCTCTCTCCAGTGGAGGCCCTACCATCCGCAGTGGAGCGAGGAAGTAATTGCAGGGCTGCACCTACACCACTGGGGCTCAGGCGCACGGTGGCTTGAGATGCGCGGGTTGTGCTGCGTCCGTCGGCAGGGTGGAATATTCCGTACGAATTCAACGAGTCGGACCTCCGCATCAGCATGAGGCAGATCCAGATGTTCCTGAACGAATATGAAACCATTCCCCTGGAAGCCCTCACGTACCTCACAGGTAAAGTCTCGTGGAGGCGACATCAAGCACCGTCTCTTGGCGCGGTGTTTCAAGGCTCGATCAACGAGTTGCTCTTGAGAGCTGCTTCTTCGCGATGGCTGCGTCGGGTTTTCCTCCTCTCTGCGCTTTTCCACGTTTCGCCTCGCGCGTTGGCGGCACCGTCAGAAGCGTGTGGATCGGAAGCCTGACGACATTGGAGGGGCAATGTCGTGAAGGCGACAGGAGGCACGCTCGACACACCTATACCAAGCAAGCAGCTCTTGAGAGCAATTGTCAATCATCGAGCCATGAAAAAATAAATCAACCGTCACGACATGCCTGTTCCTAAAAGATTATGGACTTTCTTAGTTGGGACTTTAATGATTTAATTGTTTCACTAGTTATGGGGTCTCCTCATTCGAAACGTTTAACAGCCTTTGACAGTAACCCGCTGAAATATTTGATCGTGAGAAGCAGACTTGTCGTCTAAGCCATGATCGCAGGCCAGATCTCGTTACCTTTGTTGTTTCTTTCCAGGGGAGTGCAACTACGGAGGTCGGGTCACAGATGACAAAGACAGGCGGCTTCTTCTGTCTCTGCTCGAAAACTTCTACAACCAGAGTTTGCTGCAGCAGCATAAATACCCGCTCTCTCCCCTTGAGGACTACTATGTTCCCCCGCACGGAGAGTACCAGGTATCGACCATACTTCATTCGTTTCAAGGCACCTTACTTAAGCCAAGGCCCCTATATATGAATTACTCTTCTCAACTATAAAACCATGTAATTAAAATAATCGTTGTCATTATCGCCATCGCTTAGTCGTGTATAGGGTCTCGCTGAGCCGGAGCCTTTCCCGGCAGACAGATGGCACATGGCAGAGGTATACGTAGGATGGGATGCCAGTCCATTGCACCAGCCTAATTATTATAGACAACATGCACGTGACCTGTGGCAGGAGCCGGCAAAACCCCACACAGACATGGAGCGAACAGATAAACTCTGCACAGAAAGGTACCCTGCAAGTCATTATTCTTATCATTACCCAGGACGAACAAAGCTCCTTCTTGCTGTGAAGTACCACTATGCCGCACAATTAAAATAAAGATTAGATATAAATACAGCTATACCCGTTTGTAATGTTATATTCAATCTGTAAATGCAGTGCTTGACGTGCATGTTCTCAGTTATTATTTAAAACATTAGACGTTACGTTTCTTTAAATATGTTTACCTGCGTGTACCCTCATAAATCACTGCAGCCTTGTCCACTGTTGGCCGTAGGCGGTGTGTTGATTATCACTGGGGGGTGGGGGGTGCAACCGGCCATTCCTGATCAATCTGAATATCGGCAACAACAACCTGGGCGGCACGGTGGCCCAGTGGGTAGCGCTGTCACTTCACAGCAAGAAGTCCTGGGTTCGAATCTCGGCTCGGGTGCCTTTCTGTATAGAGTTTGTATGTTCTCTCCCCGTGTCCATGTGGGTTTTCGCCGGGCACTCCGGTTTCCTCCCACAGTCCAAAAAAACATGCTGCCGCATAGGTTAATTGGCTCGCAGACTAAATTTCCCTCAGTGCCGGTGATGGACTGGCGTCCATTCGTGGGTGTATCCATGCCTTGTGCCTTGTGTCTGTCAGGATAGGCTCCGGCTCACCGCGCAACCCTGTACAGGACTAAGCGGTTTTTGACAATGAGATGAGACAACATCCTGGAGAGTAAGGTGGTGCAGTGGTAGCGTTGGTAGAATCCACAGCTCACAGAAAGAAGGTCTCGCCCGAGGCGTCAGCCGGACCATCTCCTCGGCCACCTCTTTGTACGGCATTTGTGCGTTCTCCCCCTGCTCTGCGTACGTATCCTACGGGTTCTCCAATTTCCCACGATTAAAACACAAACACTCATCAATCAATTGGCCAACAAAACATATGGAGATGCAGTGTCTGGTGGGTTGGCACCTGTTCACCCCGTGCCTGCCACCCCCCACATCCCTGTAGCCTCTGCAGTGCCTTAGGACTTCTAGGTGAAAGGCGCTACTGCAAAAATGTAATGAACCAATGTTGTTTAAGCACTGCACGTGATTTAATATATTAATTTTGATTTCAAAACGCAAAGGCAATGCACATGACGTTAATCAATAACTATTCAGAAGCTATTATACAATTGATTGATAAGTAATAACGTAGACTGAATAACAAGGAGAATCGGATACTATTTACCGCACGTAATGTCCTCATTATCATCACCAGTGGGAGGCAACTGGCCAAGCCGGGTCAGCCCAGATGCCAGATGTTTAAGCAACTGCAACAGAAACCGACAAGTCTAAGAGTTTGAGTTTACCAACTCAATATTAACGTAACCTCATGATTAGTAGACACCGACATTAACATTCATCAATGAAATCCATTCTTTGGATTAGGTCACACAAAAAATCATGTCGTTTAACCCTCCACCACCCGACACGGCCAATTAGAAGGTTTGTCACGTGACCAGAACGTGCAAATTCTTCACTATCTGAGCACACCGGTGTTTGGGAGAGCAAACCCACAGCATTTACAATGAAATACGACGTTTCGCTGATAATTACAGCCAGCATCATCAGGAACGCACACAGAACCCGGGACGAGTGAAGCTCTTCTCACAGTAACCGCTTTTGCCGTAACATCACCGCGATTGCCGTAAGCGTCGGTACGTCTGGCGCTCAGCCAGCGCCGCCGGCGTTGATCCGATCGAGCGCTTGCCTCTCCCCGCAGACGTACGTCGATTACATCCGCGGCCTGCCGCTCATCACCCACCCGGAGGTGTTTGGCCTGCACGAGAACGCCGACATCACGAAGGACAACCAGGAGACCAACCAGCTGTTCGACAGCGTGTTGCTCACGCTGCCCAGGCAGTCCGGCGCCACTGGGAAATCCTCGCAGGTGTGGCTGCCTGCGCGTCGCTGCCTTTCCCTCTCCCTGCAGTTTCCTCGCCCCTTTCAGTCGCTCTCATCTCGAAATCCCTCAACGTCGAACGCATCTGCGCCACGTAAATGGTGTTCTTTTGTTGCTCTTTGAGTGTAATAATAATGCTGATAATGAGAAGACGAATTGGTAGTGGGGCGGTGCGGTGGCCCAGTGGTTAGCGCTGACGCCTCACAGCAAGAAGGTCCCGGGTTCGAATCTCTCGGCTCGGGTGCCTTTCTGTGTGGACTTTGCATGCTCTCCCCGTGTCCGCGTGGGTTTTCGCCGGGTACTCTGGTTTCCTCCCACAGTCCAAAAGCATGCTCCTGGATAGGTTGATTGGCTCGCAGACTAAAATTGTCCCGCAATGCCCGGCGATGGACTGGCGTCCCGTCGTCGGGTGTATTCCTGCCTTACGCCCTGTGTTTCCGGGATAGGCTCCGGCTCACCGTGACCCTATGTAGGATTAAGCGGTTTCAGATAATGAGATGAGATGAGAATTGGTAGCGGTAACTTCGTGATGATTTGTTGCATTCACTGTGCGGCGTAGTGTTCGCTTGCTCTCGATGAGAGGGAACTGGGTTATTTGGTTCTAACATTTGTATCGTTGTAATCGGCCATTTGTTTGTGTTTTTCTCCGTATGGGAGGATGATGAATACGTTCATGGTGCGCGGGCAGCACGTGGCACGTTGCTGTTGAACAGCGGAACGATAATGCTCCGCCTACGAGTTCCGGTGTTCTCGGTTGCGCCATGGAGCGCTCCAATGTAAACTATAATGACGTCATTTTTATAAGCGAACTGAAGGTGTAAGTCTGTGAGACTCCAAAGTACTGACGTCGGTGTTCACAGCTCCAGATAAGAGAATTGCTCTCCATAGCTGCTCTTTAGGGATAGCCGCGTCAAACATTCCTTCTCGAGGTCTGGCTTCTGTCCGCACATCTTTACATCTTGTCCTGTAAGTACAACGACTTGTCGAACTCGACACTATTGTACGTGCGTGAGAGGGTACCAGCAAATCCCACCCGTGCTGACTCGTAACCGTCGTGTGAAGGACGTGATCGAAGAACTAGCGTCGGACATCCTCACCAAACTTCCCAAGGATTTTGACATGGATGTGGTGATGGTCAAGTACCCCGTGGTCTACCAGGAGTCGATGAACACTGTGCTGAGACAGGAGCTCATTCGCTTCAACAGGTGGGGACAGCTGCGCGAGGCATAATCCCCCCCCCTTCTCGGTCGCGCTGCGGTACGCTGCCTCCCGCGTGTGTCGTGACTACGTACGGGAAACTCTTGAACGTCGCGGGGGTCACGTGCGGTCACGTATCAAACTTGAAACTCATACAGCACGGGTACAGCGGGCTCGTGCATTCTGTGACGGCGTCCTGGGTGCCCCGCGTTCACGATTATCCGCCGCACGCGGACGCGGTCTCCTCGCTGCCCGTGCCATCGCTCCCGTTAACGCGTGCACGCACCCCACGGCACCCTCGTCGTGACGCTCACCCACGCGTGAGTTTAATACGATCACAAGTTGTAAAACAAATGCTCAACACATACCCACACGATAGTTACATAGATATTTCAATACATTTTTAGAATTAGTCACAATCACGACGGTTAAAACGCACGATATTCGAGGGCTCACGACACTGTTAGAGGAACTGCCTGGTTTATTGTGGTTTGTGCTCTGTAGCTCAGACAAATGTTTCACGCTGGAAACTTCTTCAGGAAATAAAGATGTTCCTAGCTTGCTGAGAAGAACGTGCGATCGAAAACGCAGCAGAGAGTGAGTTGCTTGTGAATGTCAGGTCGATAATTACACATTCCAGTGGAGGCACTCTGCTGCGTTGCAATGTGGCTGGGAAATAATGGCAGTACAGAATATTAGATTATCAGTTATCATCTGGTAATGTACGACGTTTTCTGCACACAAAATAGTCAACAAAATGTGTTTGTGTGATTCGTGATTACACTCCTGAATGTGTTTGAAAGCGTCTGTACTCCCTGAATGAACCAGCGCGATGTCTGTTGCTGTGAATCTCAATGTCGCGCTCGGTGTCTCAGTTGGCCCAGTGATGCCCTCGCGGACCGCTTACTCTCCGCAACGCGCCCTCTCCGCGGCTCCTCGCAACATTTGATAATAATTACAATTGCATTTTTATAGCGCCTTCACCCGAGGGTCACAAAGCGCTGCACAGAGCTGCGGAGAGAACAGCACATCAGCAACGAGATAATAAGGGCAAATCAACAACAACAACAACGCTTTTTTTGAGGTTTTTTTTCCTACAAATCCGAGCTGCGGAGAGAATGGCATGTCAACAACAACATCAGGACAGTTCAACTGACAGTCAAGTAGCAACACTCACTCCTTCAGGTGAGCTCACTGAGCACAGCTCCATGTCTCGTCTTTGTCTCTTTCCATAACCAGGCGAGGAATTTATCCTCGCTATAAATTATCTTACTGTCGTCTGACTCGTTTTCGTACATATCGTGAAGAATCAGTGAAATTGCTTTTAATTCAGTAAGGCTCTATTATATATGGCGCTTTACCCATTATGTTTACCAACTCAAAGCACTTTGCAAAGTTTAAATAATCCACAACTACATTATAATTAATACGTTGCTTCCATTCTAAATGTACTAAATTATCTCATCTCATCTCATTGTCTGAAACCGCTTAGTCCTGTACAGGGTCACGGTGAGCCGGAGCCTATCCCGGCAGACACAGGGCGTAAGGCAGGGATATAACCACGATGGGACGCCAGTCCATCACCGGGCACTGAGGGCAGTATAGTTTGCAAGCCAATTAACCTCTGTAGCAGCATATTTTTGGACTGTG
>JAZEWT010000003.1:41723266-41733349 GCA_036362905.1 Mordacia mordax
TCGTTCATGCTCAAATCTTTAAGGAACAGCTCATCTGCTACTGGAAGGTACTTGACTGTGCCTGTACCAACCATTTTTTCCAGCATCCTGGCTGATACCTGAAACAAGCCCAAGATTCTTTTCTCGACCATTAATCAGCTCCTTCGTCCAACCAGTCACCTGCCCTCACCTTCCTTCACTAATAAAGATTAGGCGGATCAGATGATTCAGTTTTTCCCCAAAAAAAACTGAAGCCCACTATCTCTACTCAGCCTCAACCACCAACCAATACCTCAATAAATGTTCTTCCACCTATCTTGACCTCAAAAACTCCTGGAATTTTCCGAATTAATAGAATCCGAGGTATCTTCTTTAGTTACCAGATCTTGTCCCACAAACTACTCCCTGGACCCCTCCCGATCCAAAATCATTCAGGCAAATTTCAAATCCCTTGCTACTTTCGTCACTAATCTTTTTCATCTCACTTCGCTCTGGCATCGTTCCCCTACTATTCAAATGTGCCGCGGTTGCGTCACTGCTTAAAAAGCCTGGCCTAGATTGCAATATCATTGCGCCATCTCAAATCTACAATTCCTCTCTAAGGTCCTTGAACGTGCAGTAGCCGTGGAACTCCAGGAACACGTTCTCCACAGTGGCCTCCTCGACCCCTTCCCATATGGGTTCAGATTTGGCCATAGTACTGAAACTGCTCTGGTTAAAGTAGATAATGACCGACTCGTCACTGCTGATGAAGGCTTGTCAAGAATTCTTGTCCTCCTGGACCTGAGCGCTGCCTTTGATACCCTTGAACACCAGACCTTACTTGAGCGACTGGAGGGTATAGGGGTCTCTGGCTGTACCCTGCATTGGCTGAGCTCCTACCGGCAGCAGTTTGTTAGGCTCGGAGGGCAAAACTCCGAGATCCATCCTATTATGTATGGAGTTCCTCAGGGTTCATTTCCCGGCCCACTGCTCTTCAGTATCAACATACAACCACTTGGCCATAGCCTGCGCAGCCTCAATTTCAGCTACCATTGCTATGCCGATGACATCCAAATCTATATCCACGCCAAGCCATCCATCAATGCGCCTGGTCTTTGCATATCAGCCTCACTGTCAACTGTGAAGGCTTGGCTCAATCCAAATTTCCTAAAACTAAATTGTGACAAAACAGAAGTTTTGTTTGTCGGAACCCCGCACCAGTTTGTCCAAGGCTGAGCCTATCCAACTGATGCTAGGTGTAACTCTTGATTCTTCACTCAGCTTCGAGACACACATCAACAAGGTGACGAAGGTAGCCCATTTCCATCTCAGAAATATAGCCAGGCTGCGCAACATCCTGTCACCTGCTGACGCTGAGAATCTAATACACATCTTCATCTCCTCACGAATCAATTATTGCAATGCACTGCTCCCTGACACCTCTGCCTTCCTGATTAATCATCTCCAACGTGAGAAAAATGCGACTACTTGAGTCCTCACTTGCATACCCATCTAAAATAAAAAATTCCCAGTACTGATGTCTCCACTGGTTACCTGTAAAATACAGGATTTGATTAAAGATCCCACTCCTCACATACAAGGCTCTCACTGGCGCTGCTCCAGCATATATCCGTGATCTACTTCAGCCACCCTCCTCAACACGACCACTCCGATCCTCCAACACGGGCTTGCTGCATGTGCCCAGATCGCACCTCCATTCGATGGGTGACAGAGCCTTCTCGCGCGCTGCTCCCAGACTCTGGAATGCCCTTCCATTGTAGATTCGATCAGCTTATTGTTGCTGATTTGCCGTTCTTATGTCGTTGTTGTTGGCGTGCCGTTCTTTCCGCAGCTCTGTGCAGCGCTTTGTGACCCTCGGTTGAAAAGCGCTCATGAAATGCAATTATTATAATTATTACAGAATTGACTTAACGCCTGCTCAGTCTCGGAAGTTCATCTATGCAGACAACATCTACTGTGGCACACAGGCACATACATTTACCGAACTCGAGGATGTCCTGAAATTTGACCAGGTTAAAATTGCCGAATACCGCAAGAGATGGTGTCTACAATCGAGTGTGATAAATACATTATGGAGCATGTTTCACCCGCACAAAGCCAACGTATCGTGGAAATAAAACATCCTGTTCGATGGAAAACGCCTGAAAGACAACTGCCATCCTGTTTACCTCGGCCCGACGCTGGACAGGTCTCTGAAATTCCACAACCACCCGTTGTGGTAAACGGCACCAATCCGCTACACACCGTGTCCTATATATATAATAGTATCGGTCAATTAATGGGTGTTTTATTTACTTGTGGGTGGAAACCGGAAACGCTCGAGGAAGCCCACGCAGAACTGGGGGACAACACAGGAACCTCACACAGAAAGGCGCCCGAGGTCGGGATGCAATCGCTTAGGGAAGGACTCGTTCTGCGAGGAGGCGCGATGTCACCACTGCACCACCCTGCCGTGTGTATGGTACAAAGTGGTTTACACAACACTCATTGACCATCTAGAGTGGGAGCTGCTCTATCGATGCAACCGTGGCGAGCGTTCCTCCACTCTCCTTCGGGGAATTTCGTTTGCAACGTTCGAGGCACCATGGGGCTTCTGAGAATGACCAAAGCAACCCGCCGTTAAGCCGAAATGTCCTCGCCGCTCAAAAGAGACATCCTTCTGTCGACGAGTTGCGATCTTTGCCCAGGCAAGATGGGAAACACCAGGGCAGTGAATGAGTTAACTGCAAGCGGTTTTTGTTGTTGTTGTTGCTTAATGGGTTTCGCTGGACACCTCTCGCGGGGGATTTACGCCGCAGGCGTAGTGGAACAATAAATGGGTAAATAAACACCCTAAAGGGGAGTCATTTTTCCAGGGAGCCATTGCCGTTTAAATTGCATTCGCTGTCACAGAACCGTCAGCGTTGACCCGTACATTAATCTCGCCCTTAACATTTCAACTGTACAATGTTTACAGCGAGCCTCGCTGAGTGTTCAGAAAATTAAACGTTCCAAATTGGTTTCGCTGGATAGTCCGGTTTCCCTACCACAGTGCAAAGACATTTCGTCTACGTTAATTGGTCGGCTGAATAAATTGCCCACGGTGCCCTGGGATTTGGGGCAATCTTGGGTACAGCACTGCCTTATGTCCAGTGTATGCCGGGATGGACTATGGTTTTATCGCGAATCTCTAAACAATGAAGTGGATACTGATAATAAATTAAAGAATTTACTCGTGAATTCTCTGACGTACTGATGAATATTCAAATTATTAAATATTTACAAGATTATTAAGTATTAATAGTAATCTCATCTCATCTCATTGTCAAAAACCGTTTAGTCCTGTACAGGGTCGTGGTGAGCCGGAGCCTATCCCGGCAGACAAAGGACGCAAGGCAGGGATATACACACGATGGGACGCCAGTTCATCACCGCGCACTGCGTGCAATTTAATCTGCAAGCCAATAAACCTATGCAGCAGCATGTTTTTGGACTGTGGGAGGAAACCGGAGTGCCCGGCGAAAACCCACGCAGACACGGGGACAACATGCAAACTCCACACAGAAAGGCACCCGAGCCGAGATTCGAACCCAGGTCCTTTTTGCTGTGAGGAGGCGACAGCGCTAACCCACTGGGCAACCGTGCCGCCCTATTAATAGTAATATTAACTATAATTAAAGTGCGTTTTACAATAGCGTCTCTTCAAATAGACCTGCTAATGTACAGTTTGTTCATCAAGCGACGAATTCACTATAGATCAACGTTAACATTGTTTTATATTACTGTACAGTGGTCTATTTTATATATAAAAAATTACAATATTCACGTATTATATTTACGTAGCGCTTTTCATCCAGTGGTCTAAGTGCTATGCATCTCGGAGGTGAGCCTCTTGCGCAATGAACCCACTCTGAATCCAACGACCCCAGTGTGATTCCTGACCAAGTGGTGTCAGGAGCGACCCTGGCCCTGCCTTCACCTAACTGATGGAGGTGTTGAGTTTTTTGTTTAATGTCCTTGTGAATCACTGATTAACAGTATCACAATTTCTGTTGCGTATTAAATGAATTGCTACGATTCAGCAACACGCAGAGCATTATATGTATGGTTGGCCAATTATGAGCCTCACTTCACACGTAATTATGTATTTACAAAAATAAAACCCAATAAAATATCTGGCTTTCAAAGCACTTTGAGAAATTTGGACAGCGTATAATGCATGCTGCGCTGCTGCAAAATGTGTTCCACACAATAAAACTGAGTTCCAAGTGGTAGTAATTTCTTTTCAAATCTGTTTCTCTTGGAACAGCCGTGTCGAGCGCTCGTCCTCTCTCCTTCGCGACGTTCCGCCCGCAAAGTTGGAGGCATCCTCAGGCAATTCTCATCCAGCTGTGAAAACAGACGTCAGTAATTTCCAGATGGTTTTTTTGCGATTATGGGCAATAATTGCAAGCAATTTGTCAGTGAAATATTTCACAAAGATTTTATGAAGAACAGGAGGACCTGAGTGTCTTTTTTTGCGACTACCCTGTTCGTGAACACGGCAGTATCTGCCCGGCACTGTTTGTTGTCCTTGTTATGAATGAGTAAAATATTGGCGTGGGCTCCATCAAACACTAGCGGTCTTGATGACGACGAGGCAAAGCAGGCAATTGCAGGAGGTGGCCGACATCTCAGTTGGCCGAGTCGGGAGCACAAGTGCTGTATCTGCCAGCCATGTCAACCTATGCACCTGGGTCTGTCCCGTGACCTCCTATTTGCCGAGCCTTCGACACTTAACGTGAC
The DNA here is from genome assembly GCA_036362905.1 of Mordacia mordax. NCBI lineage: Eukaryota > Metazoa > Chordata > Hyperoartia > Petromyzontiformes > Petromyzontidae > Mordacia > Mordacia mordax. Next base: position 41,728,013 of record JAZEWT010000003.1, read on the forward strand.
CTTAGAGCGAACTTGTCCTGGCACAAGCGCCGTGGTAACGTCACCGCAATTTTGTGGTTGTTGGGGGTCATCACTGAATTTTGCCCGGGGCCCCAGAACGACCCAAACCAGCCCCGGCGCTGTCCTCAGCCTGCGCTCCCGCCGCGCTCACAGCGCGCCGCCACCGGGCCGCGCCTCCACGGGCACGGCACAGCGGCAGCAGCCGCCGCCGGGTGGCGGCTGCTGGCGCGCGCCCGCCCAGCGCGCCTCGTCCGTCGTCACGCTCTCCACCTGCAGCGTGGGCTCCCCCCCGTCCTCCTCGCCTCGACCGCCGCCGGCGGTGCCGCCACCGCCCGCCGACGAAGACCCATCGAGAGCCCCCGCCCCGCCGGGCCGCTCGCGCAGGTCCTTGGGTAGGTTCTCCATCTCCCTGTCGGGTTCCCGCTCCACCTCGCCGCCTCCTCCGCCTCCTCCTCCTCCGCCGCCGCCGCCGCCGCGCAGCCGCCGGTGGCCGCCCCTGGGCCTCCCCGCGGCGGGACCGCCGGCGGCGTCGCCTCGCGGCCGGTGGCGGCGGCAGGAGCACACGGCGGCGGCGACGCGACGGCGGAAGGCGGCGCACATGGCCATGTAGACGAAGGGGTTGAGGCAGCTGTTGGCGTAGCACATGCTGATGGCCACGTTGTAGGCGCGCAGGAACTCGTCGGAGTCGCTGGCCACCGAGGTGACCTGCAGCTGCAGCAGCTGCAGGGCGTAGAAGGGCGCCCAGCACACGAAGAAGATGAGACAGATGGCGATGGCGAAGCAGGTGACCTTGCGGGTGCGGGCGCGGACTCCGCGGTTGTGCCCCGCGGGCACGATGGCAGAGCGGAGGCGCTGCAGGATTCTCCAGTAGGCGGTTGAGATGATGGCGAGTGGCAGCGCAAAGCCGAGCACGAACTGCACGGGAGGAGGTGGAGGAGGAGGAGGAAGAGGTGGTGGTGGTGCAGGGCAGCTGTGAGCTCGTGCCGCATCATCATCATCATCATCATTTAAAACAAACGGTTATCGTAATTGATAACGCGCTCTGCACATCCCTTCGATGTCGGCGGTGGTCACCCAACAAAACTATTCCGAGGCGCGAGGAGACTGCAGAGAGGAGGTCAGGAGGAAGGGAGCAACGTGGTTAACCGGCGCCAACATTTGCCAGTCACTGCGTCCCATACATTACGATGCTCTTGTCAAGTTCATCACTGAGCGGCTTGTTTACTCTATGGCTACCAACTGCAGTTTGGACAAACATTGTCAGTTCATATGTGTTCACGGCTCCATGTGTGACAATCGCTCAACGTCTCCAACGTGGGAGCAGAAACGTCGCGAAGGAGGAACGCTTAACACGGCTATCCCGAACGAGCAGCTATTCAGAGTAATACTTCGATGCACGAGAGCAAACATTCACACAAACATTCACACAAACATTCACACAAAGCTGAGCAAGCAAAATGGTGGCTGGATGGCTCATGGTTGTGTTTTTGAGAATGTCGTCAGAGATATCTGTCTCTGTCGCTGAGCTCTGAGAGATTCATGACATCACAATGCATTCGCAGAAGAGACGCATGTTACAGGACATGTGCTTATTAATTCTGACAAGCGTCGTGTGTGATTGAAACCTCACGCCGGATGTGACACCCTGTTAAAACGCTGTTTGGGACAGCTCGGCGGAAGCGCTGTCTCGTGCTTCTCAATGATGAGGGCAGGGTGGCGATGCAGCGCTGACATCCGCGGCTCATGGTGATACAGTCCCGGCCGAGGCAGCTTCCATTCCTGGCTATGATGCATTTCGATGTGCAGCTTGCATGTTCTCCACATACTCCGCGTGGATTTCCTACGGGTTTTTCATTTTCCTTCCACAACTTACAAAAAAGACTCGTTTATTAACCAAAAACATAATATATAGGGATGCGGTGTCTGCAAATATTGGCGCCAGCTGACTGCATAACTGCCCTCTCCCAGCCTCTACAGAGCCTCGCGCGTCTGAATAATTCTTTCTTCGAATGAATACTTTCCACGTCGGACAAATACTCTGTGGGTGTTTTGAATCGTGTCTGTATAACAAAACCAAATAAATTGAAAGTCTCATCTCATCTCATTGTCTGAAACCGCTTAGTCCTATACAGGGTCACGGTGAAGCCGGAGCCTATCCCGGCAGACACAGGGCGCAAGGCAAGGATATACCGACGATGGGACGCCAGTCCATCGCCGGGCACTGCGGGGCAATTTAGCCTGCGAGCCAATTAACCTATGTAGCAGCATGCTTTTTGGACTGTGGGAGGAAACCGGAGTGCCCGGCGAAAACCCACGCGGACACGGAGAGAGCATGCAAACTCCACACAGAAAAGCACCCGAGCCGAGAGATTCGAACCCGGGACCTTCTTGCTGTGAGGCGACAGCGCTAACCACCGGGCCACTGCGCCGCCCTGAATTGAAAATGTCATGCTTTATCAATTCACCAATTGGCTAATAAGATCATAATATATAGGACGCAGTGTCTGGCAGACAGGCGCCGGGTAACCACGTGGCAAACTCCCACTGACTCTGCCGTTTCCTTTCCGGGCTTCTGATTTTCCACTGTTCGCCTCTCGTCAACGAACAGATGAAGGAAAACTATGCTGCGTATCGTTATAAGTTGCTGATTTAATTATTAATGAGTGTGATGATTAATATTTCGAAACCCCGAGGACGCGATGCGTTTTCCTCATTAATCACGTCGTAAACACACAACGAACATCTCCTGAGATTAGCCGTGATGCGTGCCCTGCTAATAATAAATTGTGGGTCGCGCACAGCAACGCTGCACGTTTCCAGCAGGATGCGATTGAATGGCACCGCTGTTGCAAAAGGTGTGAGATTATGCAGCTGGATTCAGGGTTGGGATTGAGCGGAAACCTACGTGAACGCTATTCCCAGTGAAAATACCAGGGGGAAACGTTAGGCTTTCAATGCCTTGCATTTGGATAATTGTTTTCCATCTTGTAAGTCGGAAATTTAGTGAATGCGTTCTCAGAAACTCGAGAGGTTATAATTTAAAAAATTGACGTCAACACGGGACGGCACGGTGGCGCAGTGATTAGCGCTGTCACCTCACAGCAATAATTCCCGGGCTCGATTCCCGGCTCGGGTGCCTTTCTCAGTGGAATTTGTGTGTTCTCCCCGTGATCGTGTGGGTTTTTGCTGGGTACTCCGGTTTCCCACCGTACAAAGACACGTTGCTGCCTAGGTTGATTGAGTAAATTGCCCTGAAAAGTGTGCTCTACGATGTACTTGCGTCGCATCCTGGGTATTCCCCGCCTTGCGTCGTCTGTCGGCCGGGATAGACTCTGGTCGACCGCAACCCTGTACAGGATTAAGCGGGTATTGATAATGAATGAACGCATCAACACACATCAGCACTTCCGCCTTTAGTTTTAATATACAGGGAGAAAAAGCAAATTTAATGAGCAGTAGAATTCATGAATAATATATTAGTTTCCTCTCCAAAAGTACGCTCTCCGTGCACCACTGCAATTTTGAACTTTTGAGTCACTGTAGAATTGGATTAAAATTCAAGATTTTGGCTTCTCATGGCAAAAAAAAGCCAGTATAACAAAAAATAATGATATTGTATAAGATTACAACAGGTTTTACCGTATCTGGCGATTATGCAAGTGTTAAGATCCCAAACACCACAATAGACATATTTTACAATGCGTCCAGTTTCAAAAGCCACACATACTAGTGGCAAAGTATGCAAACAGGTAGCTTTGATAACCTATGCATTGTCCTTCAACTGACCGACCTTCACCTGGCAGTGGCTTCCTTTTGAGCCTATTTGCCGGTGTCAGCCGTTGCCAAAAGGCAGTCAGCTCAGGACAATGCGGCCTCAATGCTTTATAGCTTAGGTGGAGCTGTTAACGCTATTATGCAGGTGTTAAGATCTTAACACCTGCATAATCGCCAGATACGGTTAAACCTGTTGTAATCTTATATATGTTTTCTGGCAAAAAGTACCCATAGCGTTAATGATATTAAATTTGCTTATATATTACTTTACCTTCAGGCTTCTTGGTGGTTCTGTGATCTTTCATGGACATTATATATATATTTTTTACGATGTAGGTTTTCACGGCTCGACGGATGATGATTGCTTCGAAAAGCTGCTCTCTCGGGACAGCCGCGTCGATTGCTCCCAAGAGAGCAGCTTTTTGAAGCAATCATCATCTCATCTCATCTCATTATCTGAAACCGCTTAATCCTATATAGGGTCACGGTGAAGCCGGAGCCTATCCCGGAAACACAGGGCGTAAGGCAGGAATACACCCGACGACGGGACGCCAGTCCATCGCCGGGCATTGCGGGACAATTTTTAGTCAATCATCATTATATTTTTTATTTACACAAATTCTCCGCTGGCTTTTTTTTTTTACCAAATTCTACATTTGCCCACGTATTCTTGTCTCAGTGAGTCCTCACTGGTACCATAGTGTCTATGCCCGAGACGCTTAAATTCTCGACTCGGGGCGTCATCTGTGCCGAATTTGTGTGTTCTCCCCCTGATGTGTGTGGGTATCCTCGAGATTCTTCAGTTTCCTCCCACAACTAAAAAAATATTGAACTTCCAAAAAAATGAAGCTGACACGTGCGTGTTTCAACGGTGACGTATCATCTAGGCACGTATTTTCATTCAGTGCTCATTACTCACGCATGCGATGACTGATGAGCTCTGATATTGCGGTGTTGTGCCAAGGTCCTCTGGCGCTAAGGGTCTCTAATACCGAACGTGCCCACGGGCACCACCTGTTCCACGGTGGACCTGTCCCAAATCAAAAACACTTGGGTTTTTTTCTACACGAGCCGGTTGTGTGCGTTTGTGCTGAACTCTCGCGATTAATGTACCGCGCTACGAACCCAAGTTCAATTATCGCTCACGCTCAATACTGGTGACCGGTCCCGGGCCTCCCCCTAGGTCGCCTGAGCCTCAAATGACTGCCGAGTGCTGTGTGTCAACGTCACCGTCATGGAAGATAGAGGCGGCCGGGCGTGGTGCTGACCACCCACACCACTCTCGTGTGCGATGCCGTTCTTCATAAGTGTTTGCTAACAGCACTGGACCCGTCAATGTGATCTTTGTCTTTGCACGAAGACACACAGCCGGGACTCTGGTCGCACACCGCGCGCGGGGATTTTGACATCGCCGCCTGCTGCCACTCGAGGCGCTCCGTGTTAAGCAAGGTGGGTGCGCTTGGGATTCTCGCTCCCACGCTGACCCTCGGTGACCCGCAATGCGCACTGGGCTCACACAGCGAGCTGCGGGGGCTCCTGTGCCACGGATATCGCGACAGCTAC
>JAZEWT010000003.1:41752171-41774035 GCA_036362905.1 Mordacia mordax
TTACTAACCCACTACTCGTTATACATCACGGTAAGGAGACTCTGAGTGTCTGTGTTTAAACTCTCTTACTAACCCACTACTCGTTATACATCACGGTAAGGAGACTCAGTGATTCTCCAGACCGTCTCTGCACGCCGACACGGGGGAGAGCGCACAGCTTCACACAGAGCCGGGAGCAGAACCGAGGTCCTTCTTGCTGTGAGGCAACAGCGCTCTGTGCCACGGTGCCGCCTGCACCGCGGTCGTGGCGTTGCCAGATAACGGGTCAATGTGTATCCTGCCCGCATTGATGGACCCCTTCATGGACCGTAACCTTATCACGGTGTGGGGGGTTTACGTGTCCCAATGAACCACCCCAGAGCTCTGTCTCTTGGGGTCCAACACTCCTGCCAGGGTCTCCCTTCGTGAAAAGCTCTGGGGGTTGCTTCCAGACAAATGCTGCTCTGAAGACCCTCCTCGTGAAGGGGGTTGGCGTCAGGCAGGACATCCAACACCCACCCCCACCGCTAGGGTCGGCCAGCAAGCGCTAGTCAAGCTGGGTACGGGTCATTTAAACCGGTGGCAAGCATTGGGAGAGCAGATCCGCGCGTCACTTAGACCGAGAGTAGCTGCGGGCGATATCGGCGTCGGTGTGACAGATTGTCACGTCATGCCCCCCCTCCATCGTGAGCTTCCCCTCTCTCCATCACTCGAAACTTATCGATCTTCCGTCTGTCATGATCTACTACTCGCTGGTCATAAGGACTCAACGCAGCTTCCCTTGATAGCTAATACGTGTACTGCGACGATACATCATTATCTGTTTGTGAGGTAGTGTCAAACATCTCTACAAAAAATATAAATAGAAAGCAATTATTGTTGCATCATTGTGGATTATTTAAATATTTTAAACAAGTAAATAATATGCCTCCACATGGCTATTAATGTCCATCAAAAATAAAGCATATTTGCATAGGCAATCGGATGGCAGCATTAATTAAGCTAATGAGCTCTTAGTGGACTGCAACACAATACCTTGAAAAACACATTAACCATCTAAGCTGCTCACACAATGTAGCCTGGAGCATGTGTGGTGTCAGGCGTCGTGCCGTGACAGGGCAGGTGCATCGCGGCGGCCGTGCTAAAGGTAACGGCGGGGTTACGGTCACCCGGGGTAACGAGGGATCAGGTGCGGACAGCGAAGACAGCGCTTGTTAAGGGAGGAAGCATCACAGTGGGTTGGAGATTTGGCGAGAGGGGGCAGTGGAGGTGGTTGGGTGGGGAGATGGCGTGTGATGTGACGGGATGACGGCTGAGGAGAGTGGGGAGGAGGGAGAGAGTTTGGTGAAGGTGCACGGCCGGATGTAGTGAGGCGTAGCGCGCAAAGCACGGGGGTTTCGGGCAAAGTGTTGTCGCTCTGTCCTGGGCGGCGTTGCCCTCTCGTTATTATGTTAGTTCATGTTCGTTGTTAATACAGCATGGCAAAGACAAGAAGCCTCCAGACTGCTCGCTGCAAGGCTGCCGCTGCAGGGATCGGTGTCTGTGCTGATGGCGCCGCTGAGGGCGGCGTCGTGAGCGGCCAACACGTGTTCTGTGCGCCGCCTTCGGAACCCGATACGTTGAGCGGGACGGACGAGTTCGATTCCAGTAGCGGGGCCTCTCGGTCGGGTATCACACATGTACGGACGTTCTAGGAAATAGCCATTTTGTCCACAGCTGGATGGATGGTTGTGGTTTTATTGACCACATTTCACCGTTGGCATTGGTAAAGGAAATCATACACTTTGGAGCAGAATACCGTACAGATTTTGCTGCAATACTCTCTGCTGCGCATAATTTAGTGTCACAGCCTATATCAGCTTTTACTTTCATACAGCATACTAAAAACTATAACGTGCACAGTATTTATTCGATGCTGAAGGTATTCGTCTGAAGAGAGAATGACTCAAAAGGCACGAGGAAACTGCAGAGAGGTGGGGGGGGGGAGCAGCCACGTGGTCATCTGGTGCTTGCTTGCATCCTCTTTAATGTGTCAACGGCACATGAATGGGTGTTTTTAGTTGTGGGAAGAAACCGGAGAACCCGGAGGAAATCCAATGCAGAACAGGGTGAGAACGCACAAACTCCACTCAGAAAGGCACGCAAGGTGGGATTCCAACCTCCTGTGGCAAGACCTTCTTTTATAACCGCAAATGTTACCACTGCGCTACCCAAATTCAACAAGTCTACAGTAGTTATCTTTGTGTAACAAACATTGTTTTTACAGCTCAACATTTGGAAGAGATACCTATTTGTCAGGGAGTTGAACCAATTGATTTTCAGGTACGATTGGGTTAACTCTTAACAGTCTTTGGAAGATTTAGGACTGGTTAACCGTTTGCTATTTGCATATTTTCTGTCTTTGTCTTTTTCAGTTCGTCACATTACCACCCATTTTCTCTGTTTATATTTCAACACTTTAAAGTGTTTGTTATGTAATGGATGGATATCATCTGAAAGTTATTGTTGTACATGTTCATATAACTTGAAATATTAATACCAGAGATCTGATCTAATTCACAAATTCAGAGTGGGATGTCTGATGCAAGCAGTGAGCACTCATTCATCTTGAAACATAAAGGCTTGCGGAACTCTTCACACCTACATATCATTTGATGTCTTATGGACACGTGAACTTTTGAGGAATAATCAGGGACATAGGCTGGACTTGTACCCCGAGTCATTTATTGGCAACACAGCATTAAGGTAATAAGTAGAACAGGTTTTTACCATTCTGGCAATTATGCAGGTGTTCTCATCTCATCTCATTATCTGAAACCGCTTAATCCTATATAGGGTCACGGTCAGCCGGAGCCTATCCCGGAAACACAGGGCGCAAGGCAGGGATACACCCGACGACGGGACGCCAGTCCATCGCCGGCCATTGCGGGACAATTTTAGTCTGCGAGCCAATCAACCTATCCAGGAGCATGCTTTTGGACTGTGGGAGGAAACCGGAGTACCCGGCGAAAACCCACGCGGACACGGGGAGAGCATGCAAACTCCACACAGAAAGGCACCCGAGCCGAGAGATTCGAACCCGGGACCTTCTTGCTGTGAGGCGTCAGCGCTAACCACTGGGCCACCGTGCCGCCCTTATGCAGGTGTTAAGATCTTAAAACACCAAAATAGACACATTTCACAATGTGTCTAGTTTGCAAAAGCCACACATACGTGTGGCAAAATATGCAAACAGGACACTTTGATAACATGTGCATTGTCCTTCAAACTGATCGGCCTACACCAGACATGGCTTTCTTTTGAGCCTGATTGTCAGTGTCAGCCAGATTATTCCAAAAGGCAATCAGCTCAGGACAATGCAATATCAATGTTTAGTAGCTCAGATGGAGGTTTTAAATCTGTTCTACTTATTACATATATACACTGGCAAAAAGTACCCATAGCGTAAACAGCATTAATGGTTGTCATTAATAATAATAATTGTACTTCTAGAGCACGTTTCACCCGAGGGTCACAAAGCGCTGGCCAGAGCTTTGGAGAGCACGGCGTCAGCAACAACAACGACATATGAACAGCAAAACATCACTAACGTTGAAGTTGATATCAACTGCAGAGATATCTTCACCACATGTTACACTTTTAACCGAACTGGATATATTCAGCAGTCTGTGCATATGCTTGCTCACACTACTCCATTGTGTCGCAGGAATCTCGCATCTAGAGCTTGCAAGCTCACTGGGTACTTTCTGCTGTCATAACAAACATCTATGTAGAGAAACAATTTGAGTGCGTTTACGAATCTGCAGTGGTTATGTTTTAATGCTGCCTCATAGGACGGCAGGGTGGCGCAGTGGTGACATCTGCACCTCACAGAAAGAAAGTTATCTCATCTCATTGTCAGAAACTGCTTAGTCCTACAGAGGGTCGCGGCGAACCGGAGCCTATCCCGGCAGACACAGGGCGCAAGGCAGGGATATACCCACTATGGGACGCCAGTCCATCACCGGGCACTGCGGGCAATTTAGTCTTCAAGCCAATTAACCTATACGGCAGCATGTTTTTTTGGACTGTGGGAGGAAACCGGAGTGCCCGGCGAAAATCCACGCGGACACGGGGAGAACATGCAAACTCCACACAGGCACCCGAGCCGAGATTCGAACCCGGGACCTTCTGGCTGTGAGGAGGCAACAGCGCTACCTGCTGGGCCACCGTGCCACCCAGAAAGAAAGTTATGCCCCAGGCGATTCAATTCCTGCCTCAGGCACCTTTCTGTATGGAATTTGTGTTCTCGCTATGGGTATCCTCCAGGTTTCCTCCCACATCCTTAAAAAAAACACACTCACTAGTGAATTGGCCAATACCATCATAATATATAGGACCCAGTGTGCAACAGGTAGGCGTCAGCTAATCGTATAGCTGACTCCGCTCACCACACCTGCAGTTTCCTCCGTCCTCTGAAATGTTTCCTGATTTTCGACATTGATACGATTATGTGCGTGTTGCACATTCTAATTATTATTATAATTTATCATGTTATTTAAAAATAAATCTACATTGGTTATTTCATAGTTTATCCCAGATGTTCCTCTTATATTTTGCTGCTTACGATCAAGCAGAAACTGGAGTGGGCGGGTAGCAATGATAAAAGACTCATAGAGTGTGAGTCTCAAATTACAATTGGAACAATATATTCTTGTCACGTATCATGAATGTACACAGCATAAATATTTATTATATATATATATACTTCAATAATACAACATTACTTATACAGTACACTCATAAATGAAACTCCTAAATATCCCCTGTATCTAAGAACAACTCAGCACACTCAGTTGGCTATACCAAGCCACAAAGTGTTTCCAGGAAAAAAAAATGATTTCTTTACGGAAATAGAACTGTTATCCATTGCTAGTGTGGTGTTTTCTGCAGCTTGCCTTCCTAAGTTGTTGTGAATAAGCCTTGACAAAGCAGTGTGCATAGCTGCCTTGTGTTCGGTATATGTATACATTTTGCCTTCACTTTACCCACCATGAACGACTGTGTTAGATTGTATGCTTGCAGGAGAAGGTGCGTCATTAACCTGCCAGATGGTGCCATGTCGCACAATATTGTGCTGATGTAATAATGTATTACGGCGATGGACTGGCGTCCCATCGTCGGTATATCCTTGCCTTGCGCCCTGTGTCTGCCGGGATAGGCTCCGGCTTCACCGTGACCCTGAAAAGGACTAAGCGGTTTCAGACAATGAGATGAGATGAGATAATGTATTACAGTTCTATAGCAGCGCCTTTCACACAGAGGTCCTAAAGCACTGCAGGAAGCCGCAGAGGGGCTAGGGGTAGACAGCCATGCAGGCAGCGGGCACCAATCCGGCAGACATTGCGTCGTACATAGTATGATGGTCACGATGGCTTCGGACAATTAATTCGCGAATGTTGTTTAGCAGCGCCACATGCCAGATACGGAAATGTTATGCTTCTATTTTATAACACACCGCTTGATAACTGAATCCCAAGGCTCAGCGATTCCAACTGGAAAACTTAGAAAAGCTTGGAAAATCTTTAAAAAATCTGACGATTTGGCATTAAGAAAACGACCAAAAAAACCATGTTGAGTGTGTGATATTTATTTTTTGTCTCTGCCAGTTATGTTTCCGGGAAATGAAACCGTTTCTGTGCGGTAATCCAGCCATCTGTTCTACGAGTAGCGGTGCTACCAATGGGCGTGCGGTGCTCTTGGGCACGGTGTGGATCGTTTCAGATGGTGACAGCACGGAGGGAGCGAGGGCAGCCGAGGACAGAGGCATGGGTATTCAAAGAAAAGGCTGGGCAGGGGCAAGGAAACTGGTCAGACTTGTACAGGCATCAAGCCTTGATGCATGAGAGGTGTGGCAAGGGGCTAATGAAGTGAGCATTATTCAGCCGGGCAAGGGGGGGGGTAGAGACGGTGCCGAGTAAGAGTTATGGGACTGAGGAGGTTGGCGCACACCGACGAAGTGGGTCGAGGCGCCGCGGAGATTCAGGTCGCCGAGTGGTGACCGGAATCTTCAGTGCCCTTTGATTATTTACAATTCGTCGAGAGGATGCGTGGATGATGTGAAGGGTACAAGGTAGTGGTCGATTGTGGATATATAACAGTGATAAAAATGACACACTTTATAATGCACGAAAATTCTATGCCTCGACATGGACAAGATGCACAGGTGCAAGGAGACTGTAGAGAGGGGAAGGAGATAACCAGGTGGTCAGCCTATGCCAACCCACCAGACACTGCTTCCTATTTATTATGATGTTAGAAAATTAATCAACGATGTTTATTTTGGGAGTAAACCGAAGAATCTGGAGGAAATCCACGCAGAACAAGGGGAGAACACACAAAACCCCATACAGGCACTCAAGATGGGAATCGAATCACCTCGGGTAGGACTTTTTGCTTGACGCAGATATTATCACTGCGTCACTACCACCCACATGTGTTCACATTTGTTCAGTGTTAAACATCACCGAGTTAGATGGACTGGCGTCCTATCGTGGGTGTATCCCTGCCTTGTCCCCTGTGCTGCCGGGGTGGACTCCGGCTCACCGCGACCCTGAACAGGACTAAACGGTTTCTGGCAATGAGATGAGATCACCAAGTTAGCCATGATACAGTTTGTAATGATGTAGGTTTTCACGGCTCCATGTATGAGACTTACTCTTGAGAGTTGCAGGCATTTCAAAGCAGAGAGAGAGAGAGGAGGCACACTCATCATGGCTATCTCAAAAGAACCAGCTCTTGAGAGCAATTCTTATGATACACTTTATTTATTTGCATGCATTATTATGCTTGACGAAATACAGTAATACAACCACTCTGTGTTTAAAGAAAAGGCTGTGAGGTGCCCCTGATAATTTCGTTGGTCGTTACATATAAATTCGCCACTAAACTGATAGCAAGCTCATTTATTTTTGCCTATCTGGTTTATTTCTTGCTGAAATGAATTTTCCGGGGCAGTACTGCATGACCACCATCCGAAATTGAGCATGTATGGGTTTCTATTTGTAAAGACTATAATTTTGAATGGATGGGCACAGTAATAGCAAATTGATGAGTTATATGCGTCAGCAGGATTTCAGGTTCAAAGGATACCCGACGGTATTCTTTTGTTGAATTTGAGAATGAGGAGAGACAGACGGGTTTCCTTGTATTATAGTAAGGGAAGATTGTGCTACAAAATATATTCTTTTTGTTGAGCGATCATTGAAGAGCAAGGTCCCAGCTCGAGATGCCGATGAGCTATCGCCTGAAGAGATAATGCTGCTGGTTGTGATGATGACTTGTCAAGCATGATCATCAATCATGCTGTAACCGTGCAACTCCAGAAACACGTCCTGAACAATGACCTCTCGATCCTTTCAAATCTGGGTTTAATTCAGGCCACAGGACTGAAACTGCTCTGATCAAAGTAGTTAATGATCTACTTATCGTTGCTGATGAATCCTTGTCAAGTATTCTTGTCCTCCTCGACCTGAACGCTGCCTTTGATACTGTTGACCACTCGATCTTACTTGAGCGATTGAAGGGTATACAGTCTCTGGCTGTGCCCTGCATTGGCTGAGCTTCTATGTCTTCAACCGGAAGCAGTTCGTCGGCCTCAGAAGACAAAACTCAGAGATTCATCCTGTTTTGTCTGGAGTTCCTCAGGGTTCAGTTCTCGGCCCCCTCTTCTTCAGCATCTACCTACAACCTCTTGGCCACATCCTGCGCAGCCTCAATCTCAGCTACCATTGCTATGCCGATGAAATTCAAATCTATATCCATGCAAAGTCATCCATTAATACATCTGGTCTTTGCATGTCATGCTCACCGTCAACTGTGAAGGCCTGGCTCAATTCTCACCTCATCTCATTTTTCTGAAACCGCTTAGTCCTATACAGGGTCACGGTGAAGCCGGAGCCTATCCCGGCAGACACAGGGCGCAAGGCAAGGATATACCGACGATGGGACGCCAGTCCATCGCCGGGCACTGCGGGGCAATTTAGCCTGCGAGCCAATTAACCTATGTAGCAGCATGCTTTTTGGACTGTGGGAGGAAACCGGAGTGCCCGGCGAAAACCCACGCGGACACGGGGAGAGCATGCAAACTCCACACAGAAAGGCACCCGAGCCGAGAGATTCGAACCCGGGACCTTCTTGCTGTGAGGCGACAGCGCTAACCACTGGGCCACCGCGCCGCCCCTGGCTCAATTCAAATTTCCTAAAACTAAATTGTGACAAAACAGAAGTTTTACTTGTCGGAACCCTGCACCAATTGTGCAAGGGTGAACCATTGATGCTTGAAGACCAAACCATTGAAGTTGCTAAGGCAGTCCGGAGTCTAGGTGTGACTCTTGATTCCTCACTCACCTTCGAGGCACGCATCAACAAGGTGATGAAGGTAGCCTATTTTCATCTCAGAAATATAGCCAGGCTGTGCAACATCCTGTCACCTGCTTCTGCTGAGTAGCTCATCCATATGTTCATCTCCTCACGAATCGATTACTGTAATGCACTGTTCCCTGGCAACCCTGCCTACCTGATCAATCATCTCCAATGTGTGCAGTATGTGGCTGCTAGTGTCCTCACTCGCACACACATCCGCAATCACATATCCCCAGTACTGATGTCTCTTCACTGGTTACTGGTCAAAAATAGTATCGAATTCAATATCCTTCTCACCTACAAGGCTCTCACTGGCACTGCTCCAACATACATCCGTGATTTGCCGTTCTTATGTCATTGTTGTTACTGACATCTCGTTCTCTCCACAGCTCTGTACAGCGATTTGTGACCCTCGGGTGAAAAGCACTGTGGAAGTGCAATTATTATTATAATAAACTTAATAGTTAATATTAAATATATTTGAGAAGATTACTAATTTTCTCAAACATCAACAGTTTTATTCAATTCGCGATGTTTTTAAAACACTAATTTCTATAAATTAGGTAACAGTTTATTCTCATTATCTGAAACCGCTTAATCCTATATAGGGTCACGGTGAAGCCGGAGCCTATCCCAGAAACATAGGGCGTAAGGCAGGAATACACCCGACGACGGGACGCCGGTCCATCGCCGGGCATTGCGGGACAATTTTAGTCTGCGAGCCAATCAACCTATCCAGGAGCATGCTTTTGGACTGTGGGAGGAAACCGGAGTACCCGGCGAAAACCCACGCGGACACGGGGAGAGCATGCAAACTCCACACAGAAAGGCACCGGAGCCGAGAGACTCGAACCCGGGACCTTCTTGCTGTGAGGCGTCAGCGCTAACCACTGTGCCACCGCGCTGCCCGTAACAGTTTATTGCGATTTGTTTTTGCTATTGCAAGTGACACCCGGCAAAATGTGTTAAAATAATTTATTTTCGTTACCAGTAACAGCACGAGATAACGTATCTAAATCACAGTCACCCGTTTGCTGCACATTAGAGTATTTATAAATAAGCAACACATTCCCTTGCTGACTGGGGAACCAAGAGAGCTGCTGCAATGCAATTGTCGCATCCTGATCTTTCAACGCAGCGCTTGCAGGTTCGAGTCCATAACCAAGAGCAGCAGTTCATCCAAATTGGGCATCGAAGTACACTCACGCTGGATTGGCGGGTTGCAAGTGCGAGAGGAGAGGGTGGAAATAGCCACAATATATTCCAAGGCATACATATGGTCACCGCCAAAGAGTAGATAATCTACCATCCAGCGCAGGTGTTTTCATCCACCAAGTGGCATCTGCTAAATAATCATTAATTATTATGAACAAATGCCATTTTGCCAAGTGGTGACTTAAGCTGTAATACCATTGTGTGTTTTCTCGTGCTAATCAGTGTTTTGCTAAAATTCCACAGGAAACAATTACAGGTTACTGACTTTTATAGCAAATTATCGATTCAGAACATAACTGTCTCTTTATTATTGTGTAGCTATTATTGTAAAGCAGTATTTCCTGGCATCCCTGCCTACCTTATCAGTCGTCTCCAAAAAGTGCAGAATGCAGTTGCTAGAGACCTCACTCACCCACCCATCCATGATCACATATCTCCAGTACGGATGTCTCTCCAATGGCTACCAGGATTTCGTTTAAGATCCTCCTTTTCACCTACAAAGGCTATCACTGGCGCTGCTCCGACATACATCCGTGACCTACTTCAGGCACCCTCCTCAACACAATTTCCATCCTCCTATACAGGTTTGCTGCATGTGCCCAGATGGCACCTCCGTTTGATATGTGACAGAGCCTTCTTGTGCACTGTTCCCAGACTCTGGAACTCCCTTCCATTGGAAATTCGGTTAGCTGAGTCCCTGAGTATCTTCATATCTCATCTCAAGACGTACTTTGCCATGAGGCTTTAAAGTCCTCTGGCTAAGATTGTTAATGCGGCTCACTGTTGTCGTACTGGGATGATGGTTCACTGCCGACCTGCGCCTGCCAGGAACACTTATTCCTTCCTTTATTTGTTTATCAATTATTTTATTTGTTAATTGATGTCCTTCATTGATTTGTATTCATTATTTAATAGATTTATTCTGATGTTGTTGACATGCCATTTTCTCCACAGCTATGTGCAGCGCTTTGTAAACCTCGGGTGAAACGCGCTTTTGAAATCCAAATATATTATTCGACTGGGTCACCATTGTGAGCATTGGGTTGTTGTGTATAAATTGGCGTGGCTTAGCTGGCTTGGTGAATAGGTATTCCACGAGGTAATGTTGATATGAAGCAGTTTATAAAGTTGTCATTGCTGGTTTAAAATTCCAGTATTCAGGTTGTCCTGGGTTGGATGGTTGTCCCACAGTGGTGGTATATTGAAGCAGAATGCTGCGGTTGCATACCCTTCCTGATGCCAGACTCCTTTATTCGGGGGGTCTTCAGATCACTATTTGTCTGAAAACTACCCCCAGACCTGTTCACTAAGGGAGACCCTAGCAGGGGTGCTGGGCTCCATGTGACACAGCTCTGGAGTTTCAATGGAATACGCACGCCATTAATATTAAACTCCATGAGGAAAGCGGTCTATGTTTATGTTACCATATGCAGTGATTCATATTTAATTTAAATGGTCTGCGCGTGTGTGCGTGTGTGTGGATATGTGTGTGTGTGTGTGTGCGTGTTTGTTGAGCAGGGCAGGTGCC
Source organism: Mordacia mordax (assembly GCA_036362905.1). NCBI lineage: Eukaryota > Metazoa > Chordata > Hyperoartia > Petromyzontiformes > Petromyzontidae > Mordacia > Mordacia mordax. The sequence continues at coordinate 41,763,297 of JAZEWT010000003.1, forward strand.
ATCCGGTCTGGTTTCCCATCCTGATTGCGAACACTTGCTCTATCCACTTGGCTGTACTGTGGTCATCCGAAGCTTCAAGGAGACCCGGCAGTCTTTTCTACATGGCCATACAAACAACGTGTCGTGTCTGGCTGTGTCCAACAGTGGCCGCTATGTTGCATCCGGTCAGGTTACATTTATGGGCTTTAAGGTACAATATATACACACATCGTTGTTCTTTACAGATCGCCTCTCCCGAGGAGAGAGGGGAAGCACTTGACACGGCTATATGACAAAGCACCAGTTATGAAGAGCAGTTCTCATTAAGCCACAAAAAGCTACAGCACTACATCTAATTGAACCCTTAATATTGTCCGATTGGAATCCCTTACTTTGCTTCATATTGGTATGTCGCTTGCAGTGTCACTGTTAATATATTAATAGTTTAAAGTTCATTTTTGGGAATTCGTTAGCTGTGCCATTTAGTGAAGGCAGATAGAGATAAAATTAAGTCTAGCCTAATATTCGAACCTCTAAATGTATTGTTTTGGCTTGTTACTCTGAATAGATCTTGTACTTCTTGACTTAGTAATTGTCATCCTGGGCCACCTTCATTAATTTCCAAATATATGCACACATCTATACATATTTTGCAGTGCATTCCCATCGTGTACCTCCGGAAATTATTTTGTTTTCCCAAAGCAACAAACATTTCAGAAATTATGTCAATGTTTACACGAGCCCTGTCAACATTTAGTGAGCTTAGATGTAGTGTGCCTGTTTTGTGCATTGCATGTGTATGTTAGAATGAACTGAACCAGTGCCTTCTTGAGATTCTAATGATGTTCTAGAAGGGTTCTGGAGCTAGAAGTTGGTAGTTTATAGTTCGCTGGATGTGTATATATTAAAAATTATTACATTAAAAGTTGCTTGATTTTGAGCCACCCCCACCAATTCAGTGGGAAAAAGGCTTTTCAATGTAATGATGTAGGTTTTCACGGCTCGATGCATGATGATTGCTTCGAAAAGCTGCTGTATCGGGACAGCCGCGTCGATTGCTGTCTCTCTCTTTCTCCATCGCGTGAGGATGCCTCGAACGTGCGAGGAGGCGAAACGTCGCGATGGAGGGAGAGGTAGAGCAATCGACGCGGCTGTCCCGAGAGAGCAGCTTTTTCTAAGCAATCATCAAATGGATTTTTATTTTCATCTTGGCATATTCAGATTGCTATTTGCACATTGCCAAGAATGTTACACCCAAGGATGATATCAAATTTCTAAATTTTAAAACAAAATTGGAAATTTTAAACCTAGGCACATAAAAGTTTGTACGTGGAACTTTGAACTGTCAACTTCCAATATTAGAAACCTGTCAACTGGTTTTTTGATGCTTATTATATGGTGTGATAGAAAGCAAACACTCACTGACTGGTGCACATAACACCATTTAATATGTAAAATCATTACTGAAAACAATTGAACCAGCCATTCAGAAATAAACACGCTCTCTTCAATTAAAAACTAACACAACAAAATAAATAAGAGGTGCACAGCTGCTTAAAACAATAAGACGAAATCTTAGTCACATTAAACATTCACTCAGTTCCCTGTACAGCAAGTCACGAGCTTCTTAACTTGTCTTTGAACGCAGGCGGACGTGATTTTGTGGAATTTCGAGAAGCGCGAGGCCCATGCCCGGCTCACGTTGCACAAGGTGAAGGTGGAAGCATTGGCCTTCTCACCCAATGACCTCTACCTGGCATCCTTGGGAGGCCAAGATGATTGCAGGTATTTCTGTACTTTTTGTTTATTTTTTTACTTGCACTTTCAAGTCGCCAAATAATCAATGACTCCATCACCTAAAACGAATAAATATCACAAAATTAACTCCAAAACGGACTTATTATAATTGAGGAGGAATGCACGGGAATGCCAGGTCAGAGAACATTTTAAGTTTGAAAGCTCTTCGACTTTTGTGATCTTAAATTGAATGGTAATTTTGACTCAGAGAAGGAACATTGCCACGGAAAATGCATTTTAAAAAACTCAGAATTTTCTGGAGGAGATTCCCCAGACACTGCTTTAAAGGAGTCATAGTTTTGACTGCGAGAATGTCCACCGTTGATCTGTTCATCCATCTCGAGAGACTCTTGACATAAGTCAATCTCTGTCGTCCACGATCTCGCTTTCCTTCAATTTTTGCAGTTATAAACAGATTTTCAATGTCCTCTTTCCTCATACTATGCCGGAGAAACATCGACTGCTGATTTTTAATGTCGTTCAACATCTTCTAAATCTCTTTCTTGACAAAATGTCTTCATTTGAGGCGTGACTCTCCCAGGATACCTTCAAGATGCATCTAAAGAACCACATTTCACTTGCTTCAATTCTGTTTTGCATACTTGGTGATGTTGTGCAACATTCTGATCCATACGTGAAAACTGGTACAACATAACAATCCAGAACTCTTAGTTTCGTCCCCATATAATGTTATTATTTACCAGTATTTTTTTAATTTTGAAAAAGCTATCTTTGGCCTTCCCTATCCTCCATTTCATTTACCATTACAGCTTCCCAAACAGTTGAATTTATTAACATGTCTTAATTTTTCATTACCTAGTTTTATGTTACATGCAGGTACAATTTTCTTCTTTGTAATTACCACACATGCTGTTTTTCTAACTTTTACTAACAACCTTTTCCAGAATTCCTTGCAGTTGCTCCTCTAAGTCCAATAAAATACTATGTTATCTGCATAATGCAGGATATTCTTATTCTGTTTACCAATTATTAACCCTGGAAAACCTTCAGTTTTTCTGTAGATACTCTCACTGTACAAGATAAACAAGTCCGGTGAAAATAAACAGCTTTGCCTTAGACTTTTATTAATTTGGATGAAATTATTTAGTTAATTTTCGATCTTGATGGCTACTGTTTGATCCCAGTATACGTTCCTTAAAAGCCTCGAATATTTACTATCAATTTCCAGCTCTGCGCGGCACGGTGGCCCAGCGGGTAGCGCTGTCGCCTGACAGCAAAAAAACCCGGGTTCGAATCTCGGCTCGGGTGTTTTTCTGTGCGGAGTTTGCATGTTCTCCCCGTGTCCGCGTGGGTTTTCGCCGGGTACTCCGGTTTCTTCCCACAGTCCAAAAAACATGTTGCTGCATAGGTTAATTGGCTTGCAGACTATATTGCTCTCAGTGCCCGGTGATGGACTGGCGTCCCATCGTGGGTATATCCTTGCCTGTGCCCTGTGTCTGCCGGGTAGGCTCCGGCTCACCGCGACCCTGTACAGGACTAAGCGGTTTCCGACAATGAGATGAGAATTTCCAGTTCTTGGAGCATTTTCATAAGCGCCTCGTGTTTTATAGCATACTTTGTTACAGTCAATGAAACACACGTAGAGGTCTTTCTTATTTTCAATTGCGCTTTTTGAAAGCATTTGGATGATCTCATCTCATCTCATTATCTGAAACCGCTTAATCCTATATAGGGTCACGGTGAGCCAGAGCCTATCCCGGAAACACAGGTCGTAAGGCAGGAATACACCCGACGACGGGACGCCAGTCCATCGCCGGGCATTGCGGGACAATTTTAGTCTGTGAGCCAATAAACCTATCCAGGAGCATGCTTTTGGACTGTGGGAGGAAACCGGAGTACCCGGCGAAAACCCACGCGGACACGGGGAGAGCATGCAAACTCCACACAGAAAGGCACCCGAGCCGAGAGATTCGAACCCGGGACCTTCTTGCTGTGAGGCGTCAGCGCTAACCACTTGGCCACCGCGCCGCCCGAAAAGGGTGGTCGATGCTGTGTAATCCAAACCAAGCACAGAGTGTGATCTCTCTGTAGTGTGGTGATCTGGAACGTGGCCAGCAAGGAGGCTGTGTGCGGCAATGCTGTTTCGCTGCCAACGGCTGGCATCACAAACACCGTCCGCTTCACCAATACCAGTGACCTCTCCTTCATTACAGCTGGAAAGTGAGTACGAGTGGCAATGCGTGCTGCAACATTAGAACGTTTTTGTCTGAATACATATGTTTCGCACATTAATATGGCAATATTTAACTGAGCAAATATATAGCCTCTCAACATTAGCTTGTTAGCGAACATGTGACAGTGTTCATCTCCTTTGATTGCTGTTGTAGGCTTGCCACTTCGGAGGCACATAAAAACGGGATATATCGTGGGGCAATGAGAACAAGAGCAAGAGGACTATGTTTAACTGGAAAAACCTTGCCATGGTCGTGAAAACGTATATTTTCCCAGGATACTTGCCTTGAAAAGGAGAACGATACTGGGAAAATCAGGATTGCTGGCAGCCCTGGGCTCTGGGCTAGTTGGGAAAATTCCACAGTCCTTTAGCAGAGGCTAGTTTAAACATGCAATGATGTAGGTTTTCACAGCTCGATGCATGATGATTGCTTCGAAAAGCTGCTCTCTCGGGACAGCCGCGTCGATCGCTCCCTCTCCTCTCCATCTATGTTTCTAGCTTTTGAACAGTTGTCCACCAGGGAGGGGTAAGCAATTTACAACAAATATTCATACACTAGTAGTAACAATAGTAATTGATAAACATGGTAAAGAAAAAAATTATCTGGGTAACCGTATAAAAATTATTGTAATATTGCACTAGGCAGTATTCAAATCATTAAATCTATGATATACTGACCTTTATAGCAATCTTATCGGTCTGGCTTATACCAATTGTAGTCACAAACGGAAAGTTACAACTTGAGACAAAAATAAAAAATAAGTCGGTTGAAAAACTAAACAAACGATATCATCGTGAGACATATCAGGCAAAGGACAACAATCAAGTATACAAACAACTATTAAACCAACTATGTATTTGTTATGTTAAAAATCACCTTATTATTGCATCGGAGATGCTTCCTGTGTCCCCAAGTAGTGAGGAGCCGCTGGCTGCTTTCTCAATCGGGGAACATTTGGAAACTGATCAACAATCAGCGCTTTGTGGTCCTCGGGTGAAAAGCACTCTATAAATGCAATTATTATTAACTATTAACAAAACCGTCAATTACTGCAGCAGAATTCGGTCACCGACACTTTCTAAGTAGGAAAATGCATTGTTCAGCTTCTATTATTCCGTTCATCCCACAAGCCCGTAACACAGGGAAACAAGTGGTCTATGGACTTGAGATGGATTATTTTGTGGCAGAGCAATAGATTCACAGATCCCAATAGGAGTTGACCCATTAACCAACTCGGGTGATTCAAGTGAGTGCTGGATTGTAGGGAGTAAATAGGGACTGGTCATACATTATAAATGTGACTTTTAAATATATATAAAACTAACTGACAAGTGTAATGATGTAGGTTTTCACGGCTCGATGCATGATGATTGCTACGAAAAGCTGCTCTTTCGGGATACTAATAATTGCACTTCTAGAGCGCTTTTCACCCGAGGGTCACAAAGCACTGCACAGGGCTGTGGAGAGAACGTCTTGCCAACAACAATGACAACAACGACACATGAACGGCACATCAACAACAATAACATTTTTTGTTTTTTGTTTGTTACAAATCTAAGCCGTGGAGAGAACGGCAAGACCGCAATAAGAACAACAGCAGAGCAATTTAATTGACAGTCAGATAATGGCTATAATTTATAGAATATCACAAAATAGGCAATAAAAATAATTGCACGATGACCCAGTGGGTAGCGCTGTCGCCTCACAGCAAGAAGTTTCCGGGTTCGAATCTCGGCTCGGGTGCCTTTTCTGTGCGGAGTTTGCATGCTCTCACCTTGTCCGCGTGGATTATTGCCAGACACTCCGGTTTCCTCTCACAGTTCAAAAAACATGCTGCTGCATAGATTAATTGGCTTGCAGACTAAATTGCCCGCAGTGTCCAGTGATGGACTGGCGTCCCATATATATATATAGCCTTGTGTCTGCCGGGATAGGCTCTGGCTCACCGCGACCCTGTACAGGACTAAGCGGTTTCTGACAATGAGATGAGATTATTATTATGATGATATAGACCGTTCATGGTAGTGAGCGGCAATGGGCAGCGCACATTGCTGGAACAGACAATATGGTTGGTGGTCGAGATTAATGATGGAGTGGCAGCCAAATGAGGAACAGTGCCCGAAGGGATGTCCACTGTGACGATGGAGCGAGGAGGTTGCTTGTTGGCAATGAAAGCAACGGCTAATATGTCGTAATGTTCGAGTAATGATTTGCGCAATGAGAGTGAAACACAGCATGTAAGAAGCACGTGTACGGAAATATTATCAAACTACACTGTCGATGAAGAGAGGTGGAGCGATCGACGCGGCTATCCCGAAAGAGCAGCTTCTCGAAGAGATCATCATGCATCGAGCCGTGAAAACCTACATCATTATAATTATTAGATATCCAATTTTTTTTTCGTTTAAAACTAAGATCCTTTGGCCGATTTTATTCGCTGTGAGTCTCTTCAGAAGCCAGATGTTGAGATAACAAGTCTTCATCGAAGCGGGAGACTGCTGGAAAATTAGGAAATGTGACAATTCAATATCAGACTACTCGACTGCGTAAGACATGTGTACAGAGCGGGCAAGAAATACCTGCCACGAGTCGACCTGGATGATGATACTGCACGTATCGTGGAGTGGTCGAGTGTGGATCGCTGTCGTGTCGCGTAGTAACAATGATGAATGTCACAAAGTTGTGACGTCAACAGCAGCAATTGTAGTTTTGGCGACAATGCAGCTATCGATCATGCATCGCTTATTAAGTCGCTAATATCTCCAGGGGCAGCGCAGTGGCGCGGTCGGTAGCGCGGCCACTTCGCAGCAAGAAGATCGTCTCACTGTCCAACGTCACGCCTCGCTGCTGTCGTGGTTAACTGACCCACTCAATAAATTACCCTCCGGTGCCTACGGTGGACTGGCGTCCAAGTATAGGTATAGCCCTATCGTGAGCACTGTGTCTGCCATGAAGGGCCTGATATATAGAGCTATTTTCACTGTCATTCTGCCACTGGTTTAATGACAGGCTATTCCACAAAAATTAGATACATTATCATAATGGAACTTAATATTTAAGTGTTGAAAGAGCATCGCAAAATGGGGTTCAGTGTGGGATTACGGATTTGAAATTGGTAGATCATCCACAATGTGATCACCATCTTCATTATTAATGAGCATCCTTCACCATCATAATTAAATCTATCACTTGTGAATTGATGACTACTGCAGACCATTACATCAGGCTGCCAGTCAAACAGCAGCATCCTTTTAATGTCATAGGTGGCTTTCTTGGAAAGGTAGGCATAATTGATATGACACATGTGTCAATCAGAACCTGCTAATACGTGACAGCTTTGTGAAGCAGGAAGGGTTCATTATGGAAATATGCCTCGTTTTTGTGATGCTGGCACTTGGATATTGTGCAAGGATTACAGTTTCACTCTTGGCCGAATCAACTGTGGGTCATATAATGGGCTTCACTGCTCAATGTGCAGGGAGTGAAATGATTTGTGTGACAGCACATACATACATCTGTGGTTCCGTCTTACAGCTCTGCATCCACAAAGGAGCTGAAATCAAATCACCGCGCGTGCCGTGTTACGCTAGCGCATGCTTGTCAGGGTTGTGGGCAGCTTAACGTACGCCCCATCAGTGGCATTACCAGTGCGTGCTGTGTTCTACATATCTAATCACACTGTCGGTGGGATCCCGTGCTCCAGGGAAGAACACCCGGAGCGCATCGCAGTGTAATGACGCACGAGGTGCCATGTACCAGCCGTGACTGCAAGGCGTTCCGGGGAGAAATTCGCCAGCCTTTGTGGCATTGATGAACAGTGCCCTCCAAACAAAGACAGTGAACACGATTCCCCGCATAGCCGTAACAAGATTGTAGGGTCAAGTGCTGTTAGTGAGCACCTAGAATGGACTAGCACAGTACATGAGGGGATAGGTGGCCACTTTTTCTCCGTCGTGGCAACATTTACACACCACACCAGGTCCTCATTTGAGGCTGATTCGACCTAGGTTAGGCCCAGGGCCGATTTAGAAAATCGTCACTCGTGTTGGCCATGAGCAGGAATTGAACTGTGCCGGCTGGGTTCGTAGTGTAGCGCACTGACCACTACACTGCTGTTTGATTAACACTGCCCTCCACAGGCTTGCCGATCCGCACCCGCTCGGGAACATGTGTTCCTTCCTTGTTTGTTTAAGAAATTATTTATTTTTTGCTGACTTTATGTCCTATGATTTGTCGCTGCTGTTTGACTTTCGGTTGAACTATTCTGATGTTGTTGTTGACACGGTGCTTTCGCCACATCTTGGATTTGTAAAAAAAAAGAAAAAGTAATTTTTGCTGATTTGTCATTCTCTGCCGTTATTGCAGCTCTATGCAGCGCTCTGTGACCCTCGGGTGCAAAGCGCTGTATAAATGCAATTATTATTATTATTTTAGCTTGCCCCCAGCACACCATGCAGTCCGTGCACGTTTGCAGATTGTACAGGGGTGGTAAAACTAGACTCCTGAAAAACACAGTTAAATCTCCATTTCAATTGACTAATAGGGAGAAAAGGGTGTCTGGAAGTCCGTTAATTCCGGATGATTATATGATGATCTTATATAGAGAGTAATGACCGTTTCGTTTATATTATGAACACCGTTAAACAGAGTAAAACATGTTTCTAATAGTAGCCATCAAATACTAAAATAGAACATATTATTTCCGGGCAGCGCGGTGGCCCAGTGGTTAGCGCTGTCGCCTCACAGCAAGAAGGTCCCGGGTTCGAATCTCTCGGCTCGGGTGCCTTTCTGTGTGGAGTTTGCATGCTCTCCCCGTGTCCGCGTGGGTTTTCGCCGGGTACTCCGGTTTCCTCCCACAGTCCAAAAGCATGCTCCTGGATAGGTTGATTGGCTCGCAGGCTAAATTGCCCCGCAGTGCCCGGCGATGGACTGGCGTCCCATCGTCGGTATATCCTTGCCTTGCGCCCTGTGTCTGCCGGGATAGGCTCCGGCTTCACCGTGACCCTGTATAGGACTAAGCGGTTTCAGACAATGAGATATTATTTCCATCGTCGTGACATTTCGCCTCCCGCGTTGGAGGCATCCTGAGTCTTTTTTGACAATGCGTCCAACGTAAGAAGTGAAACAACCATCTGGGGGCTCTAAGAGCCAACCTTTATGCTGCTGTCTACAGAAAGACGTACAGTTGAATATGATGATGATAGTGCTGCTAAATGGTAATGATGCATTACAATAATAATCGTATTTTTAGAGCGCGTTTCACCCGACGGTCAAAATGCGCTTCACAGAGCTGCGGAGAGAACGGCACACCAACAACAACGACACTAGAACGGAAAATTAGCAGCAACAACATTTTGTTTGGGTGTATGCGCACCCAGGAGTCTATAGACACATTGTTTTTATGTGGGAGTAAACCCCCCTACCCAACAAAAATGTCAAACATGTCACTGACATTCCAGACCCGGTACACATTGAAAATGGATATTTATGTGGAACAGAAACAGCCTGGGTGCAAACAATTTTTAAAATTATTAATGCGTATAAACATTCAGCTCATCAGGAATATTTTGGAGCCAATAAACAATACACAGTGAAGACAAACATTAGTTAATCCTCGCAGACCACGAGCTGCCAAGTCTCTTTTGGCCAGGTCTTTGATGATTAAGGGTGGCATGGTTGGCGGAGGTTTTGAGGGTGGCAGGAGGGGTGGGGGCGTGCTTGTACAAGCAAAGCTGATTGGAAAGCGCCCAGTTAGAGGATGGCTGTGGAATTTTTTTGTGGAACGGCATAAAAACACTGCTATGTGACTATTCTCTTGACGATATTTTTCTGTTCGATTTTGCACATAACACTGATATGTTGCAAACACGAAGCAACACATTTTACATGGTTTGGACCTAAACACTATTGATGATGACCAATTGAGGCGTTTCCGTTGCAGTCAGTAATGATCCACCATCTTACAGTCAGCCAGCACTCACCAACCCTTGCTCTTTTGGCTGTGACAGTTTGACAGCCAGTATAGCCACATCCATTGGGCCCCCTTTTAAAAACAGTATCTCTAAAATTGGTCATCTCCATAGTACGGCAAGCAGAAAGGTCTTTTTAAAGCATTCAGGTTTTATTTGATTCAGACGGGTCTGTTTGTTGAGGTATTAATAATAATAATTACACTTCAAGAGCACTTTTCACCCGAGGGTCACAAAGCGCTGCACAGAGCTGTATAATAAAGATGTTACACTGTTTAGAGGAAATTACAATATAGATAGCATAAAATCTTAACAAAAAATCTATATTTTCGAGAAATAGAGCATGACGCCAATAACTGAAATTTTTATTGAATCGCAAATGAAAAAAAATCATTTTAAATTTGTTCATTACTGGCCTGTGGATGCCTCTAGCGTGTGAGGCGAAACGACATCATGAAAGGAGAGGGGGGGAGCGATCGACGCGGCTCTCCCCAGAGAGCAGCTTCTCGAAACACTCGTCATGCATCGAGCCGTGAAAACCCACATCATTACATATATTCATTACTATTCATAGAAGTACTTTAATAGTACGTTCCGAATAACTTTAAAAAATCACTTAAAGCAAAATGTTAATAAGGTTCATGTCAGGATTTATGCTTCAACTAATAAATTCTGGCATTATATTCTAATTGCCAACAGTTTCTCACGGATTCCGAGGGAGGCTGGGGACATTGAGTCCGAGTGGACCATGTTCTCTGCCTCCATTGTCGACGCGGCGGTTCAAAGTTGTGGACGCAGG